>CM059974.1:96884327-97373210 GCA_030490835.1 Annona cherimola | reverse complement strand
ATTAACATAAAGCATTGTCAATCCATGGCAATACTTGTGATAAATTCTTTATCTTAAAAATATTCCTTGCTTCCCGTGAAGCAAACCTTTGAGGATTTTCTATAAAGCCATTCTGTTCCAAAACTTATGACTTTTTCAGTAAAGCCGTCATTTTCAAAACTTGTGGCTTTTCATTAAAGCTGTCATTGTCCAAAACTTGTGGCTTTCCATTAAAGCCATCATTTTCAGAACTTGTGATTGCCCATTCGTTTATACATAATCAAAAACAATTTTAATCGCATATCATCACATAGAAAAAAACATCTTTTTAGAAAGTTTTCTCGCTTACCTGCGATCGTCATAATACCTTTCCTTCCATTCTTTTCCTTTCCTTTGCCTAGATAAATGAAAATAACATTTCATTTATTTTCATCGTCTTTGAATACTTTTATTCCTTATGTTTTCCAACCTGCATAAGTTCATCTAACTTAACCAAATTGTCTTTCAAGTCGGGTATTCATACTTATCTCATCATATACATCCATTTCTCAATACATAAATCATGTGTTTCTTAAAATTTCATGAAACAGCAATTTGTCTCTAATTCCAGCATGATCAAATCCCTTAATTATTTACATTTGTTGTTTTTTGAAAAAGCGCAAAATTCACTTTTTCTTATAAAATACTTTGGAAACGACATCATAAAGAACTTGCTTGCTTAAAAGAAAATTCTTAAAACCATCAAAACATGAAATCCTTTCAAAACATAATCATGGAGAACTTTCTTACTCAAAAGCAATATTCTCAATTCATTAACATAAAGCATTGTCAATCCATGGCAATGCTTGTAATAAATTCTTTATCTTAAAAAAATTGCTTGCTTCCCATGAAGCAAACCTTTGAGGCTTTTCGTTAAAGTCATTCTGTTTCAAAACTTGCGACTTTTCATTAAAGCCGTCATTTTCAAAACTGGTGGCTTTTCGTTAAAGCCGTCATTGTCCAATACTTGTGGCTATTCATTAAAGCCATCATTTTCAGAACTTGTGCTTGCCCATTCGTTTAAACATAATCAAAAATAATTTTAATCGCATATTATCACATAGAAAAAAACATCTTTTTAGAAAGTTTGCTCGCTTACCTGCGATCGTCATAATCCCTTTCCTTCCATTCTTTTCCCTTCCTTTGCCTAGATAAATGGAAATTACATTTAATTTATTTGCATCGTCTTCAAATACATATATTCCTTATGTTTTCCAACCTACATAAGTTCATCTAACTTAACCAAATTGTCTTTCAAGTCGGGTACTCATACTTATCTCATCATACACATCCATTTCTCAACACATAAATCATGTGTTTTTCAAAATTTCATAAAACCGCAATTTGTCTCTAATTCCAGCATGATCAAACCCCTTAATTATTTACATTTGTTGCTTTGCGAAAAAGCGAAAATTCCCTTTTTCTTATAAATTTTTTTTGAAACTACATCATAAATAACTTGCTTGTTTAAAAGAAAATTCTTGAAACCATCAGAACATGAAATCCTTTCAAAACATAATCATGGAGAACTTTCTTAGTCATAAGCAATATTCTCAATTCATTAACATAAAGCATTGTCAATCCATGGCAATACTTGTGATAAATTCTTTATCTTAAAAATATTCCTTGCTTCCCGTGAAGCAAACCTTTGAGGATTTTCTATAAAGCCATTCTGTTCCAAAACTTATGACTTTTTCAGTAAAGCCGTCATTTTCAAAACTTGTGGCTTTTCATTAAAGCTGTCATTGTCCAAAACTTGTGGCTTTCCATTAAAGCCATCATTTTCAGAACTTGTGATTGCCCATTCGTTTATACATAATCAAAAACAATTTTAATCGCATATCATCACATAGAAAAAAACATCTTTTTAAAAAGTTTTCTCGCTTACCTGCGATCGTCATAATACCTTTCCTTCCATTCTTTTCCTTTCCTTTGCCTAGATAAATGAAAATAACATTTCATTTATTTTCATCGTCTTTGAATACTTTTATTCCTTATGTTTTCCAACCTGCATAAGTTCATCTAACTTAACCAAATTGTCTTTCAAGTCGGGTATTCATACTTATCTCATCATATACATCCATTTCTCAATACATAAATCATGTGTTTCTTAAAATTTCATGAAACAGCAATTTGTCTCTAATTCCAGCATGATCAAATCCCTTAATTATTTACATTTGTTGTTTTTTGAAAAAGCGCAAAATTCACTTTTTCTTATAAAATACTTTGGAAACGACATCATAAAGAACTTGCTTGCTTAAAAGAAAATTCTTAAAACCATCAAAACATGAAATCCTTTCAAAACATAATCATGGAGAACTTTCTTACTCAAAAGCAATATTCTCAATTCATTAACATAAAGCATTGTCAATCCATGGCAATGCTTGTAATAAATTCTTTATCTTAAAAAAATTGCTTGCTTCCCATGAAGCAAACCTTTGAGGCTTTTCGTTAAAGTCATTCTGTTTCAAAACTTGCGACTTTTCATTAAAGCCGTCATTTTCAAAACTGGTGGCTTTTCGTTAAAGCCGTCATTGTCCAATACTTGTGGCTATTCATTAAAGCCATCATTTTCAGAACTTGTGCTTGCCCATTCGTTTAAACATAATCAAAAATAATTTTAATCGCATATTATCACATAGAAAAAAACATCTTTTTAGAAAGTTTGCTCGCTTACCTGCGATCGTCATAATCCCTTTCCTTCCATTCTTTTCCCTTCCTTTGCCTAGATAAATGGAAATTACATTTAATTTATTTGCATCGTCTTCAAATACATATATTCCTTATGTTTTCCAACCTACATAAGTTCATCTAACTTAACCAAATTGTCTTTCAAGTCGGGTACTCATACTTATCTCATCATACACATCCATTTCTCAACACATAAATCATGTGTTTTTCAAAATTTCATAAAACCGCAATTTGTCTCTAATTCCAGCATGATCAAACCCCTTAATTATTTACATTTGTTGCTTTGCGAAAAAGCGAAAATTCCCTTTTTCTTATAAATTTTTTTTGAAACTACATCATAAATAACTTGCTTGTTTAAAAGAAAATTCTTGAAACCATCAGAACATGAAATCCTTTCAAAACATAATCATGGAGAACTTTCCTAGTCATAAGCAATATTCTCAATTCATTAACATAAAGCATTGTCAATCCATGGCAATACTTGTGATAAATTCTTTATCTTAAAAATATTCCTTGCTTCCCGTGAAGCAAACCTTTGAGGATTTTCTATAAAGCCATTCTGTTCCAAAACTTATGACTTTTTCAGTAAAGCCGTCATTTTCAAAACTTGTGGCTTTTCATTAAAGCTGTCATTGTCCAAAACTTGTGGCTTTCCATTAAAGCCATCATTTTCAGAACTTGTGATTGCCCATTCGTTTATACATAATCAAAAACAATTTTAATCGCATATCATCACATAGAAAAAAACATCTTTTTAAAAAGTTTTCTCGCTTACCTGCGATCGTCATAATACCTTTCCTTCCATTCTTTTCCTTTCCTTTGCCTAGATAAATGAAAATAACATTTCATTTATTTTCATCGTCTTTGAATACTTTTATTCCTTATGTTTTCCAACCTGCATAAGTTCATCTAACTTAACCAAATTGTCTTTCAAGTCGGGTATTCATACTTATCTCATCATATACATCCATTTCTCAATACATAAATCATGTGTTTCTTAAAATTTCATGAAACAGCAATTTGTCTCTAATTCCAGCATGATCAAATCCCTTAATTATTTACATTTGTTGTTTTTTGAAAAAGCGCAAAATTCACTTTTTCTTATAAAATACTTTGGAAACGACATCATAAAGAACTTGCTTGCTTAAAAGAAAATTCTTAAAACCATCAAAACATGAAATCCTTTCAAAACATAATCATGGAGAACTTTCTTACTCAAAAGCAATATTCTCAATTCATTAACATAAAGCATTGTCAATCCATGGCAATGCTTGTAATAAATTCTTTATCTTAAAAAAATTGCTTGCTTCCCATGAAGCAAACCTTTGAGGCTTTTCGTTAAAGTCATTCTGTTTCAAAACTTGCGACTTTTCATTAAAGCCGTCATTTTCAAAACTGGTGGCTTTTCGTTAAAGCCGTCATTGTCCAATACTTGTGGCTATTCATTAAAGCCATCATTTTCAGAACTTGTGCTTGCCCATTCGTTTAAACATAATCAAAAATAATTTTAATCGCATATTATCACATAGAAAAAAACATCTTTTTAGAAAGTTTGCTCGCTTACCTGCGATCGTCATAATCCCTTTCCTTCCATTCTTTTCCCTTCCTTTGCCTAGATAAATGGAAATTACATTTAATTTATTTGCATCGTCTTCAAATACATATATTCCTTATGTTTTCCAACCTACATAAGTTCATCTAACTTAACCAAATTGTCTTTCAAGTCGGGTACTCATACTTATCTCATCATACACATCCATTTCTCAACACATAAATCATGTGTTTTTCAAAATTTCATAAAACCGCAATTTGTCTCTAATTCCAGCATGATCAAACCCCTTAATTATTTACATTTGTTGCTTTGCGAAAAAGCGAAAATTCCCTTTTTCTTATAAATTTTTTTTGAAACTACATCATAAATAACTTGCTTGTTTAAAAGAAAATTCTTGAAACCATCAGAACATGAAATCCTTTCAAAACATAATCATGGAGAACTTTCTTAGTCATAAGCAATATTCTCAATTCATTAACATAAAGCATTGTCAATCCATGGCAATACTTGTGATAAATTCTTTATCTTAAAAATATTCCTTGCTTCCCGTGAAGCAAACCTTTGAGGATTTTCTATAAAGCCATTCTGTTCCAAAACTTATGACTTTTTCAGTAAAGCCGTCATTTTCAAAACTTGTGGCTTTTCATTAAAGCTGTCATTGTCCAAAACTTGTGGCTTTCCATTAAAGCCATCATTTTCAGAACTTGTGATTGCCCATTCGTTTATACATAATCAAAAACAATTTTAATCGCATATCATCACATAGAAAAAAACATCTTTTTAAAAAGTTTTCTCGCTTACCTGCGATCGTCATAATACCTTTCCTTCCATTCTTTTCCTTTCCTTTGCCTAGATAAATGAAAATAACATTTCATTTATTTTCATCGTCTTTGAATACTTTTATTCCTTATGTTTTCCAACCTGCATAAGTTCATCTAACTTAACCAAATTGTCTTTCAAGTCGGGTATTCATACTTATCTCATCATATACATCCATTTCTCAATACATAAATCATGTGTTTCTTAAAATTTCATGAAACAGCAATTTGTCTCTAATTCCAGCATGATCAAATCCCTTAATTATTTACATTTGTTGTTTTTTGAAAAAGCGCAAAATTCACTTTTTCTTATAAAATACTTTGGAAACGACATCATAAAGAACTTGCTTGCTTAAAAGAAAATTCTTAAAACCATCAAAACATGAAATCCTTTCAAAACATAATCATGGAGAACTTTCTTACTCAAAAGCAATATTCTCAATTCATTAACATAAAGCATTGTCAATCCATGGCAATGCTTGTAATAAATTCTTTATCTTAAAAAAATTGCTTGCTTCCCATGAAGCAAACCTTTGAGGCTTTTCGTTAAAGTCATTCTGTTTCAAAACTTGCGACTTTTCATTAAAGCCGTCATTTTCAAAACTGGTGGCTTTTCGTTAAAGCCGTCATTGTCCAATACTTGTGGCTATTCATTAAAGCCATCATTTTCAGAACTTGTGCTTGCCCATTCGTTTAAACATAATCAAAAATAATTTTAATCGCATATTATCACATAGAAAAAAACATCTTTTTAGAAAGTTTGCTCGCTTACCTGCGATCGTCATAATCCCTTTCCTTCCATTCTTTTCCCTTCCTTTGCCTAGATAAATGGAAATTACATTTAATTTATTTGCATCGTCTTCAAATACATATATTCCTTATGTTTTCCAACCTACATAAGTTCATCTAACTTAACCAAATTGTCTTTCAAGTCGGGTACTCATACTTATCTCATCATACACATCCATTTCTCAACACATAAATCATGTGTTTTTCAAAATTTCATAAAACCGCAATTTGTCTCTAATTCCAGCATGATCAAACCCCTTAATTATTTACATTTGTTGCTTTGCGAAAAAGCGAAAATTCCCTTTTTCTTATAAATTTTTTTTGAAACTACATCATAAATAACTTGCTTGTTTAAAAGAAAATTCTTGAAACCATCAGAACATGAAATCCTTTCAAAACATAATCATGGAGAACTTTCTTAGTCATAAGCAATATTCTCAATTCATTAACATAAAGCATTGTCAATCCATGGCAATACTTGTGATAAATTCTTTATCTTAAAAATATTCCTTGCTTCCCGTGAAGCAAACCTTTGAGGATTTTCTATAAAGCCATTCTGTTCCAAAACTTATGACTTTTTCAGTAAAGCCGTCATTTTCAAAACTTGTGGCTTTTCATTAAAGCTGTCATTGTCCAAAACTTGTGGCTTTCCATTAAAGCCATCATTTTCAGAACTTGTGATTGCCCATTCGTTTATACATAATCAAAAACAATTTTAATCGCATATCATCACATAGAAAAAAACATCTTTTTAAAAAGTTTTCTCGCTTACCTGCGATCGTCATAATACCTTTCCTTCCATTCTTTTCCTTTCCTTTGCCTAGATAAATGAAAATAACATTTCATTTATTTTCATCGTCTTTGAATACTTTTATTCCTTATGTTTTCCAACCTGCATAAGTTCATCTAACTTAACCAAATTGTCTTTCAAGTCGGGTATTCATACTTATCTCATCATATACATCCATTTCTCAATACATAAATCATGTGTTTCTTAAAATTTCATGAAACAGCAATTTGTCTCTAATTCCAGCATGATCAAATCCCTTAATTATTTACATTTGTTGTTTTTTGAAAAAGCGCAAAATTCACTTTTTCTTATAAAATACTTTGGAAACGACATCATAAAGAACTTGCTTGCTTAAAAGAAAATTCTTAAAACCATCAAAACATGAAATCCTTTCAAAACATAATCATGGAGAACTTTCTTACTCAAAAGCAATATTCTCAATTCATTAACATAAAGCATTGTCAATCCATGGCAATGCTTGTAATAAATTCTTTATCTTAAAAAAATTGCTTGCTTCCCATGAAGCAAACCTTTGAGGCTTTTCGTTAAAGTCATTCTGTTTCAAAACTTGCGACTTTTCATTAAAGCCGTCATTTTCAAAACTGGTGGCTTTTCGTTAAAGCCGTCATTGTCCAATACTTGTGGCTATTCATTAAAGCCATCATTTTCAGAACTTGTGCTTGCCCATTCGTTTAAACATAATCAAAAATAATTTTAATCGCATATTATCACATAGAAAAAAACATCTTTTTAGAAAGTTTGCTCGCTTACCTGCGATCGTCATAATCCCTTTCCTTCCATTCTTTTCCCTTCCTTTGCCTAGATAAATGGAAATTACATTTAATTTATTTGCATCGTCTTCAAATACATATATTCCTTATGTTTTCCAACCTACATAAGTTCATCTAACTTAACCAAATTGTCTTTCAAGTCGGGTACTCATACTTATCTCATCATACACATCCATTTCTCAACACATAAATCATGTGTTTTTCAAAATTTCATAAAACCGCAATTTGTCTCTAATTCCAGCATGATCAAACCCCTTAATTATTTACATTTGTTGCTTTGCGAAAAAGCGAAAATTCCCTTTTTCTTATAAATTTTTTTTGAAACTAC
Organism: Annona cherimola; assembly: GCA_030490835.1. Classification (NCBI taxonomy): domain Eukaryota; kingdom Viridiplantae; phylum Streptophyta; class Magnoliopsida; order Magnoliales; family Annonaceae; genus Annona; species Annona cherimola. The sequence continues at coordinate 97,365,433 of CM059974.1, read as the reverse complement.
ATCATAAATAACTTGCTTGTTTAAAAGAAAATTCTTGAAACCATCAGAACATGAAATCCTTTCAAAACATAATCATGGAGAACTTTCTTAGTCATAAGCAATATTCTCAATTCATTAACATAAAGCATTGTCAATCCATGGCAATACTTGTGATAAATTCTTTATCTTAAAAATATTCCTTGCTTCCCGTGAAGCAAACCTTTGAGGATTTTCTATAAAGCCATTCTGTTCCAAAACTTATGACTTTTTCAGTAAAGCCGTCATTTTCAAAACTTGTGGCTTTTCATTAAAGCTGTCATTGTCCAAAACTTGTGGTTTTCCATTAAAGCCATCATTTTCAGAACTTGTGATTGCCCATTCGTTTATACATAATCAAAAACAATTTTAATCGCATATCATCACATAGAAAAAAACATCTTTTTAGAAAGTTTTCTCGCTTACCTGCGATCGTCATAATACCTTTCCTTCCATTCTTTTCCTTTCCTTTGCCTAGATAAATGAAAATAACATTTCATTTATTTTCATCGTCTTTGAATACTTTTATTCCTTATGTTTTCCAACCTGCATAAGTTCATCTAACTTAACCAAATTGTCTTTCAAGTCGGGTATTCATACTTATCTCATCATATACATCCATTTCTCAATACATAAATCATGTGTTTCTTAAAATTTCATGAAACAGCAATTTGTCTCTAATTCCAGCATGATCAAATCCCTTAATTATTTACATTTGTTGCTTTTTGAAAAAGCGCAAAATTCACTTTTTCTTATAAAATACTTTGGAAACGACATCATAAAGAACTTGCTTGCTTAAAAGCAAATTCTTAAAACCATCAAAACATGAAATCCTTTCAAAACATAATCATGGAGAATTTTCTTACTCAAAAGCAATATTCTCAATTCATTAACATAAAGCATTGTCAATCCATGGCAATACTTGTAATAAATTCTTTATCTTAAAAAAATTGCTTGCTTCCCATGAAGCAAACCTTTGAGGCTTTTCGTTAAAGTCATTCTGTTTCAAAACTTGCGACTTTTCATTAAAGCCGTCATTTTCAAAACTGGTGGCTTTTCGTTAAAGCCGTCATTGTCCAATACTTGTGGCTATTCATTAAAGCCATCATTTTCAGAACTTGTGCTTGCCCATTCGTTTAAACATAATCAAAAATAATTTTAATCGCATATCATCACATAGAAAAAATCATCTTTTTAGAAAGTTTGCTCCCTTACCTGCGATCGTCATAATCCCTTTCCTTCCATTCTTTTCCCTACCTTTGCCTAGATAAATGGAAATTACATTTAATTTATTTGCAACCTCTTCAAATACATATATTCCTTATGTTTTCCAACCTACATAAGTTCATCTAACTTAACCAAACTGTCCTTCAAGTCTGGTATTCATACTTATCTCTTCATATACATCCATTTCTCAACACATAAATCACGTGTTTTTTAAAATTTCATAAAACCGCAATTATTCTCTAATTCCAGCAAGATCAAACCCCTTAATTATTTACATTTGTTCCATTGTGAAAAAGCGCAAAATTCACTTTTTCTTATAAAATTCTTTGGAAACGACATCATAAAGAACTTGCTTGCTTAAAATAAAATTCTTAAAACCATCAAACATGAAATCCTTTCAAAACATAATCATGGAGAACTTTCTTACTCAAAAGCAATATTCTCAATTCATTAACATAAAGCATTGTCAATCCATGGCAATGCTTGTAATAAATTCTTTACCTTAAAAACATTGCTTGCTTCGCACGAAGCAAAGCAAACCTTTGAGGCTTTTCGTTAAAGTCATTCTGTTTCAAAACTTGCGACTTTTCATTAAAGCCGTCATTTTCAAAACTGGTGGCTTTTCGTTAAAGCCGTCATTGTCCAATACTTGTGGCTATTCATTAAAGCCATCATTTTCAGAACTTGTGCTTGCCCATTCGTTTAAACATAATCAAAAACAATTTTAATCCCATATTATCACATAGAAAAAAACATCTTTTTAGAAAGTTTGCTCGCTTACCTGCGATCGTCATAATCCCTTTCCTTCCATTCTTTTCCCTTCCTTTGCCTAGATAAATGGAAATTACATTTAATTTATTTGCATCGTCTTCAAATACATATATTCCTTATGTTTTCCAACCTACATAAGTTCATCTAACTTAACCAAATTGTCTTTCAAGTCGGGTATTCATACTTATCTCATCATACACATCCATTTCTCAACACATAAATCATGTGTTTTTCAAAATTTCATAAAACCGCAATTTGTCTCTAATTCCAGCATGATCAAACCCCTTAATTATTTACATTTGTTGCTTTGTGAAAAAGCGAAAATTCCCTTTTTCTTATAAATTTTTTTTGAAACTACATCATAAATAACTTGCTTGTTTAAAAGAAAATTCTTGAAACCATCAAAACATGAAATCCTTTCAAAACTAATCATGGAGAACTTTCTTAGTCATAAGCAATATTCTCAATTCATTAACATAAAGCATTGTCAATCCATGGCAATACTTGTGATAAATTCTTTATCTTAAAAATATTCCTTGCTTCCCGTGAAGCAAACCTTTAAGGATTTTCTATAAAGCCATTCTGTTCCAAAACTTAGGACTTTTTCAGTAAAGCCGTTATTTTCAAAACTTGTGGCTTTTCATTAAAGCTGTCATTGTCCAAAACTTGTGGCTTTCCATTAAAGCCATCATTTTCAGAACTTGTGCTTGTCCATTCGTTTATACATAATCAAAAACAATTTTAATCGCATATCATCACATAGACAAAAAACATCTTTTTAGAAAGATTTCTCGCTTACCTGCGATCGTCATAATACCTTTCCTTCCATTCTTTTCCTTTCCTTTGCCTAGATAAATGAAAATAACATTTCATTTAATTTCATCGTCTTCGAATACTTTTATTCCTTATGTTTTCCAACCTACATAAATTCATCTAACTTAACCAAATTGACTTTCAAGTCGGGTATTCATACTTATCTCATCATATACATCCATTTCTCAATACATAAATCATGTGTTTCTTAAAATTTCATGAAACAGCAATTTGTCTCTAATTCCAGCATGATCAAATTCCTTAATTATTTACATTTGTTGCTTTGTGAAAAAGCGCAAAATTCACTTTTTCTTATAAAATACTTTGGAAACGACATCATAAAGAACTTGCTTGTTTAAAAGCAAATTCTTAAAACCATCAAAACATGAAATCCTTTCAAAACATAATCATGGAGAACTTTCTTACTCAAAAGCAATATTCTCAATTCATTAACATAAAGCATTGTCAATCCATGGCAATGCTTGTAATAAATTCTTTATCTTAAAAACATTTCTTGCTTCCCATAAAGCAAACCTTTGAGGCTTTTCGTTAAATTCTTTCTGTTTCAAAACTTGCGACTTTTCATTAAAGCCGTCATTTTCAAAACTGGTGGCTTTTCGGTAAAGCCGTCATTGTCCAATACTTGTGGCTATTCATTAAAGCCATCAATTTCAGAACTTGTGCTTGCCCATTCGTTTAAACATAATCAAAAACAATTTTAATCGCATATTATCACATAGAAAAAAATATCTTTTTAGAAAGTTTGCTCGCTTACCTGCGATCGTCATAATCCCTTTCCTTCCATTCTTTTCCCTTCCTTTGCCTAGATAAATGGAAATTACATTTAATTTATTTGCATCGTCTTCAAATACATATATTCCTTATGTTTTCCAACCTACATAAGTTCATCTAACTTAACCAAATTGTCTTTCAAGTCGGGTATTCATACTTATCTCATCATACACATCCATTTCTCAACACATAAATCATGTGTTTTTCAAAATTTCATAAAACCGCAATTTGTCTCTAATTCCAGCATGATGAAACCCCTTAATTATTTACATTTGTTGCTTTGTGAAAAAGCGAAAATTCCCTTTTTCTTATAAATTTTTTTTGAAACTACATCATAAATAACTTGCTTGTTTAAAAGAAAATTCTTGAAACCATCAAAACATGAAATCCTTTCAAAACTAATCATGGAGAACTTTCTTAGTCATAAGCAATATTCTCAATTCATTAACATAAAGCATTGTCAATCCATGGCAATACTTGTGATAAATTCTTTATCTTAAAAATATTCCTTGCTTCCCGTGAAGCAAACCTTTAAGGATTTTCTATAAAGCCATTCTGTTCCAAAACTTAGGACTTTTTCAGTAAAGCCGTCATTTTCAAAACTTGTGGCTTTTCATTAAAGCTGTCATTGTCCAAAACTTGTGGCTTTCCATTAAAGCCATCATTTTCAGAACTTGTGCTTGTCCATTCGTTTATACATAATCAAAAACAATTTTAATCGCATATCATCACATAGACAAAAAACATCTTTTTAGAAAGATTTCTCGCTTACCTGCGATCGTCATAATATCTTTCCTTCCATTCTTTTCCTTTCCTTTGCCTAGATAAATGAAAATAACATTTCATTTAATTTCATCGTCTTCGAATACTTTTATTCCTTATGTTTTCCAACCTACATAAATTCATCTAACTTAACCAAATTGACTTTCAAGTCGGGTATTCATACTTATCTCATCATATACATCCATTTCTCAATACATAAATCATGTATTTCTTAAAATTTCATGAAACAGCAATTTGTCTCTAATTCCAGCATGATCAAATTCCTTAATTATTTACATTTGTTGCTTTGTGAAAAAGCGCAAAATTCACTTTTTCTTATAAAATACTTTGGAAACGACATCATAAAGAACTTGCTTGTTTAAAAGCAAATTCTTAAAACCATCAAAACATGAAATCCTTTCAAAACATAATCATGGAGAACTTTCTTACTCAAAAGCAATATTCTCAATTCATTAACATAAAGCATTGTCAATCCATGGCAATGCTTGTAATAAATTCTTTATCTTAAAAACATTTCTTGCTTCCCATAAAGCAAACCTTTGAGGCTTTTCGTTAAATTCTTTCTGTTTCAAAACTTGCGACTTTTCATTAAAGCCGTCATTTTCAAAACTGGTGGCTTTTCGGTAAAGCCGTCATTGTCCAATACTTGTGGCTATTCATTAAAGCCATCAATTTCAGAACTTGTGCTTGCCCATTCGTTTAAACATAATCAAAAACAATTTTAATCGCATATTATCACATAGAAAAAAATATCTTTTTAGAAAGTTTGCTCGCTTACCTGCGATCGTCATAATCCCTTTCCTTCCAATCTTTTCCCTTCCTTTGCCTAGATAAATGGAAATTACATTTAATTTATTTGCATCTTCTTCAAATACATATACTCCTTATGTTTTCCAACCTACATAAGTTCATCTAACTTAACCAAATTGTCTTTCAAGCCGGGTATTCATACTTATCTCATCATATACATCCATTTCTCAACACATAAATCATGTGTTTTTTAAAATTTCATAAAACCGCAATTTGTCTCTAATTCCAGCATGATCAAACCCCTTAATTATTTACATTTGTTGCTTCGTGAAAAAGAGAAAATTCCCTTTTTCTTATAAAATTTTTTTGAAACGACATCATAAATAACTTGCTTGTTTAAAAGAAAATTCTTGAAACCATCAAAACATGAAATCCTTTCAAAACATAATCATGGAGAACTTTCTTAGTCATAAGCAATATTCTCAATTCATTAACATAAAGCATTGTCAATCCATGGCAATACTTGTGATAAATTCTTTATCTTAAAAATATTGCTTGCTTCCCGTGAAGCAAACCTTTGAGGATTTTCTATAAAGCCATTCTGTTCCAAAACTTATGACTTTTTCAGTAAAGCCGTCATTTTCAAAACTTGTGGCTTTTCATTAAAGCTGTCATTGTGCAAAACTTGTGGCTTTCCATTAAAGCCATCATTTTCAGAACTTGTGATTGCCCATTCGTTTATACATAATCAAAAACAATTTTAATCGCATATCATCACATAGAAAAAAACATCTTTTTAGAAAGTTTTCTCGCTTACCTGCGATCGTCATAATACCTTTCCTTCCATTCTTTTCCTTTCCTTTGCCTAGATAAATGAAAATAACATTTCATTTATTTTCATCGTCTTTGAATACTTTTATTCCTTATGTTTTCCAACCTGCATAAGTTCATCTAACTTAACCAAATTGTCTTTCAAGTCGGGTATTCATACTTATCTCATCATATACATCCATTTCTCAATACATAAATCATGTGTTTTTTAAAATTTCATGAAACAACAATTTGTCTCTAATTCCAGCATGATCAAATCCCTTAATTATTTACATTTGTTGCTTTGTGAAAAAGCGCAAAATTCACTTTTTCTTATAAAATACTTTGGAAACGACATCATAATGAACTTGCTTGCTTAAAAGCAAATTCTTAAAACCATCAAAACATTAAATCCTTTCAAAACATAATCATGGAGAACTTTCTTACTCAAAAGCAATATTCTCAATTCATTAACATAAAGCATTGTCAATCCATGGCAATGCTTGTAATAAATTCTTTATCTTAAAAACATTGCTTGCTTCCCACGAAGCAAACCTTTGAGGCTTTTCGTTAAAGTCATTCTGTTTCAAAACTTGCGACTTTTCATTAAAGCCTTCATTTTCAAAACTGGTGGCTTTTCGTTAAAGCCGTCATTGTCCAATACTTATGGCTATTCATTAAAGCTATCATTTTCAGAACTTGTGCTTGCCCATTCGTTTAGACATAATCAAAAACAATTTTAATCGCATATTATCACATAGAAAAAAACATCTTTTTAGAAAGTTTGCTCGCTTACCTGCGATCGTCATAATCCCTTTCCTTCCAATCTTTTCCCTTCCTTTGCCTAGATAAATGGAAATTACATTTAATTTATTTGCATCGTCTTCAAATACATATATTCCTTATGTTTTCCAACCTACATAAGTTCATCTAACTTAACCAAATTGTCTTTCAAGTCGGGTATTCATACTTATCTCATCATATACATCCATTTCTCAACACATAAATCATGTGTTTTTTAAAATTTCATAAAACCGCAATTTGTCTCTAATTCCAGCATGATCAAACCCCTTAATTATTTACATTTGTTGCTTTGTGAAAAAGCGAAAATTCTCTTTTTCTTATAAAATTTTTTTGAAACGACATCATAAATAACTTGCTTGTTTAAAAGAAAATTCTTGAAACCATCAAAACATGAAATCCTTTCAAAACATAATCATGGAGAACTTTCTTAGTCATAAGCAATATTCTCAATTCATTAACATAAAGCATTGTCAATCCATGACAATACTTGTGATAAATTCTTTATCTTAAAAATATTGCTTGCTTCCCATGAAGCAAACCTTTAAGGATTTTCTATAAAGCCATTCTGTTACAAAACTTACGACTTTTTCAGTAAAGCCGTCATTTTCAAAACTTGTGGCTTTTCATTAAAGCTGTCATTGTCCAAAACTTGTGGTTTTCCATTAAAGCCATCATTTTCAGAAATTGTGCTTGCCCATTCGTTTATACATAATCAAAAACAATTTTAATCACATATCATCACATAGAAAAAAACATCTTTTTAGAAAGTTTTCTCGCTTACCTGCGATCGTCATAATACCTTTCCTTCCATTCTTTTCCTTTCCTTTGCCTAGATAAATGAAAATAACATTTCATTTATTTTAATCGTCTTCGAATACTTTTATTCCTTATGTTTTCAAACCTGCATAAGTTCATCTAACTTAACCAAATTGTCTTTCAAGTCGGGTATTCATACTTATCTCATCATATACATCCATTTCTCATTACATAAATCATGTGTTTCTTAAAATTTCATGAAACAGCAATTTGTCTCTAATTCCAGCATGATCAAATTCCTTAATTATTTACATTTGTTGCTTTGTGAAAAAGCGCAAAATTCACTTTTTCTTATAAAATACTTTGGAAACGACATCATAAAGAACTTGCTTGTTTAAAAGCAAATTCTTAAAACCATCAAAACATGAAATCCTTTCAAAACATAATCATGGAGAACTTTCTTACTCAAAAGCAATATTCTCAATTCATTAACATAAAGCATTGTCAATCCATGGCAATGCTTGTAATAAATTCTTTATCTTAAAAACATTGCTTGCTTCCCATAAAGCAAACCTTTGAGGCTTTTCGTTAAATTCATTCTGTTTCAAAACTTGCGACTTTTCATTAAAGCCGTCATTTTCAAAACTGGTGGCTTTTCGGTAAAGCCGTCATTGTCCAATACTTGTGGCTATTCATTAAAGCCATAAATTTCAGAACTTGTGCTTGCCCATTCGTTTAAACATAATCAAAAACAATTTTAATCGCATATTATCACATAGAAAAAAACATCTTTTTAGAAAGTTTGCTCACTTACCTGCGATCGTCATAATCCCTTTCCTTCAAATCTTTTCCCTTCCTTTGCCTAGATAAATGGAAATTACATTTAATTTATTTGCATCGTCTTCAAATACATATACTCCTTATGTTTTCCGACCTACATAAGTTCATCTAACTTAACCAAATTGTCTTTCAAGCCGGGTATTCATACTTATCTCATCATATACATCCATTTCTCAACACATAAATCATGTGTTTTTTAAAATTTCATAAAACCGCAATTTGTCTCTAATTCCAGCATGATCAAACCCCTTAATTATTTACATTTGTTGCTTTGTGAAAAAGCGAAAATTCCCTTTTTCTTATAAAATTTTTTTGAAACTACATCATAAATAACTTGCTTGTTTAAAAGAAAATTCTTGAAACCATCAAAACATGAAATCCTTTCAAAACATAATCATGGAGAACTTTCTTAGTCATAAGCAATATTCTCAATTCATTAACATAAAGCATTGTCAATCCATGGCAATACTTGTGATAAATTCTTTATCTTAAAAATATTGCTTGCTTCCCGTGAAGCAAACCTTTGAGGATTTTCTATAAAGCCATTCTGTTCCAAAACTTATGACTTTTTCAGTAAAGCCGTCATTTTCAAAACTTGTGGCTTTTCATTAAAGCTGTCATTGTGCAAAACTTGTGGCTTTCCATTAAAGCCATCATTTTCAGAACTTGTGATTGCCCATTCGTTTATACATAATCAAAAACAATTTTAATTGCATATCATCACATAGAAAAAAACATCTTTTTAGAAAGTTTTCTCGCTTACCTGCGATCGTCATAATACCTTTCCTTCCATTTTTTTCCTTTCCTTTGCCTAGATAAATGAAAATAACATTTCATTTATTTTCATCGTCTTCGAATACTTTTATTCCTTATGTTTTCCAACCTGCATAAGTTCATCTAACTTAACCAAATTGTCTTTCAAGTCGGGTATTCATACTTATCTCATCATATACATCCATTTCTCAATACATAAATCATGTGTTTTTTAAAATTTCATGAAACAGCAATTTGTCTCAAATTCCAGCATGATCAAATCCCTTAATTATTTACATTTGTTGCTTTGTGAAAAAGCGCAAAATTCACTTTTTCTTATAAAATACTTTGGAAACGACATCATAAAGAACTTGCTTGCTTAAAAGCAAATTCTTAAAACCATCAAAACATGAAATCCTTTCAAAACATAATCATGGAGAACTTTCTTACTCAAAAGCAATATTCTCAATTCATTAACATAAAACATTGTCAATCCATGGCAATGCTTGTAATAAATTCTTTATCTTAAAAACATTGCTTGCTTCCCACGAAGCAAACCTTTGAGGCTTTTCGTTAAAGTCATTCTGTTTCAAAACTTGCGACTTTTCATTAAAGCCTTTATTTTCAAAACTGGTGGCTTTTCGTTAAAGCCGTCATTGTCGAATACTTGTGGCTATTCATTAAAGCTATCATTTTCAGAACTTGTGCTTGCCCATTCGTTTAGACATAATCAAAAACAATTTTAATCGCATATTATCACATAGAAAAAAACATCTTTTTAGAAAGTTTTCTCGCTTACCTGCGATCGTCATAATACCTTTCCTTCCATTCTTTTCCTTTCCTTTGCCTAGATAAATGAAAATAACATTTCATTTATTTTAATCGTCTTCGAATACTTTTATTTCTTATGTTTTCAAACCTGCATAAGTTCATCTAACTTAACCAAATTGTCTTTCAAGTCGGGTATTCATACTTATCTCATCATATACATCCATTTCTCATTACATAAATCATGTGTTTCTTAAAATTTCATGAAACAGCAATTTGTCTCTAATTCCAGCATGATCAAATTCCTTAATTATTTACATTTGTTGCTTTGTGAAAAAGCGCAAAATTCACTTTTTCTTATAAAATACTTTGGAAACGACATCATAAAGAACTTGCTTGTTTAAAAGCAAATTCTTAAAACCATCAAAACATGAAATCCTTTCAAAACATAATCATGGAGAACTTTCTTACTCAAAAGCAATATTCTCAATTCATTAACATAAAGCATTGTCAATCCATGGCAATGCTTGTAATAAATTCTTTATCTTAAAAACATTTCTTGCTTCCCATAAAGCAAACCTTTGAGGCTTTTCGTTAAATTCTTTCTGTTTCAAAACTTGCGACTTTTCATTAAAGCCGTCATTTTCAAAACTGGTGGCTTTTCGGTAAAGCCGTCATTGTCCAATACTTGTGGCTATTCATTAAAGCCATCAATTTCAGAACTTGTGCTTGCCCATTCGTTTAAACATAATCAAAAACAATTTTAATCGCATATTATCACATAGAAAAAAACATCTTTTTAGAAAGTTTGCTCACTTACCTGCGATCGTCATAATCCCTTTCCTTCAAATCTTTTCCCTTCCTTTGCCTAGATAAATGGAAATTACATTTAATTTATTTGCATCGTCTTCAAATACATATACTCCTTATGTTTTCCGACCTACATAAGTTCATCTAACTTAACCAAATTGTCTTTCAAGCCGGGTATTCATACTTATCTCATCATATACATCCATTTCTCAACACATAAATCATGTGTTTTTTAAAATTTCATAAAACCGCAATTTGTCTCTAATTCCAGCATGATCAAACCCCTTAATTATTTACATTTGTTGCTTTGTGAAAAAGCGAAAATTCCCTTTTTCTTATAAAATTTTTTTGAAACTACATCATAAATAACTTGCTTGTTTAAAAGAAAATTCTTGAAACCATCAAAACATGAAATCCTTTCAAAACATAATCATGGAGAACTTTCTTAGTCATAAGCAATATTCTCAATTCATTAACATAAAGCATTGTCAATCCATGGCAATACTTGTGATAAATTCTTTATCTTAAAAATATTGCTTGCTTCCCGTGAAGCAAACCTTTGAGGATTTTCTATAAAGCCATTCTGTTCCAAAACTTATGACTTTTTCAGTAAAGCCGTCATTTTCAAAACTTGTGGCTTTTCATTAAAGCTGTCATTGTGCAAAACTTGTGGCTTTCCATTAAAGCCATCATTTTCAGAACTTGTGATTGCCCATTCGTTTATACATAATCAAAAACAATTTTAATTGCATATCATCACATAGAAAAAAACATCTTTTTAGAAAGTTTTCTCGCTTACCTGCGATCGTCATAATACCTTTCCTTCCATTTTTTTCCTTTCCTTTGCCTAGATAAATGAAAATAACATTTCATTTATTTTCATCGTCTTCGAATACTTTTATTCCTTATGTTTTCCAACCTGCATAAGTTCATCTAACTTAACCAAATTGTCTTTCAAGTCGGGTATTCATACTTATCTCATCATATACATCCATTTCTCAATACATAAATCATGTGTTTTTTAAAATTTCATGAAACAGCAATTTGTCTCAAATTCCAGCATGATCAAATCCCTTAATTATTTACATTTGTTGCTTTGTGAAAAAGCGCAAAATTCACTTTTTCTTATAAAATACTTTGGAAACGACATCATAAAGAACTTGCTTGCTTAAAAGCAAATTCTTAAAACCATCAAAACATGAAATCCTTTCAAAACATAATCATGGAGAACTTTCTTACTCAAAAGCAATATTCTCAATTCATTAACATAAAACATTGTCAATCCATGGCAATGCTTGTAATAAATTCTTTATCTTAAAAACATTGCTTGCTTCCCACGAAGCAAACCTTTGAGGCTTTTCGTTAAAGTCATTCTGTTTCAAAACTTGCGACTTTTCATTAAAGCCTTTATTTTCAAAACTGGTGGCTTTTCGTTAAAGCCGTCATTGTCGAATACTTGTGGCTATTCATTAAAGCTATCATTTTCAGAACTTGTGCTTGCCCATTCGTTTAGACATAATCAAAAACAATTTTAATCGCATATTATCACATAGAAAAAAACATCTTTTTAGAAAGTTTTCTCGCTTACCTGCGATCGTCATAATACCTTTCCTTCCATTCTTTTCCTTTCCTTTGCCTAGATAAATGAAAATAACATTTCATTTATTTTAATCGTCTTCGAATACTTTTATTTCTTATGTTTTCAAACCTGCATAAGTTCATCTAACTTAACCAAATTGTCTTTCAAGTCGGGTATTCATACTTATCTCATCATATACATCCATTTCTCATTACATAAATCATGTGTTTCTTAAAATTTCATGAAACAGCAATTTGTCTCTAATTCCAGCATGATCAAATTCCTTAATTATTTACATTTGTTGCTTTGTGAAAAAGCGCAAAATTCACTTTTTCTTATAAAATACTTTGGAAACGACATCATAAAGAACTTGCTTGTTTAAAAGCAAATTCTTAAAACCATCAAAACATGAAATCCTTTCAAAACATAATCATGGAGAACTTTCTTACTCAAAAGCAATATTCTCAATTCATTAACATAAAGCATTGTCAATCCATGGCAATGCTTGTAATAAATTCTTTATCTTAAAAACATTGCTTGCTTCCCATAAAGCAAACCTTTGAGGCTTTTCGTTAAATTCATTCTGTTTCAAAACTTGCGACTTTTCATTAAAGCCGTCATTTTCAAAACTGGTGGCTTTTCGGTAAAGCCGTCATTGTCCAATACTTGTGGCTATTCATTAAAGCCATAAATTTCAGAACTTGTGCTTGCCCATTCGTTTAAACATAATCAAAAACAATTTTAATCGCATATTATCACATAGAAAAAAACATCTTTTTAGAAAGTTTGCTCGCTTACCTGCGATCGTCATAATCCCTTTCCTTCAAATCTTTTCCCTTCCTTTGCCTAGATAAATGGAAATTACATTTAATTTATTTGCATCGTCTTCAAATACATATACTCCTTATGTTTTCCAACCTACATAAGTTCATCTAACTTAACCAAATTGTCTTTCAAGCCGGGTATTCATACTTATCTCATCATATACATCCATTTCTCAACACATAAATCATGTGTTTTTTAAAATTTCATAAAACCGCAATTTGTCTCTAATTCCAGCATGATCAAACCCCTTAATTATTTACATTTGTTGCTTTGTGAAAAAGCGAAAATTCCCTTTTTCTTATAAAATTTTTTTGAAACTACATCATAAATAACTTGCTTGCTTAAAAGCAAATTCTTAAAACCATCAAAACATGAAATCCTTTCAAAACATAATCATGGAGAACTTTCTTAGTCATAAGCAATATTCTCAATTCATTAACATAAAGCATTGTCAATCCATGGCAATACTTGTGATAAATTCTTTATCTTAAAAATATTGCTTGCTTCCCGTGAAGCAAACCTTTGAGGATTTTCTATAAAGCCATTCTGTTCCAAAACTTATGACTTTTTCAGTAAAGCCGTCATTTTCAAAACTTGTGGCTTTTCATTAAAGCTGTCATTGTGCAAAACTTGTGGCTTTCCATTAAAGCCATCATTTTCAGAACTTGTGATTGCCCATTCGTTTATACATAATCAAAAACAATTTTAATTGCATATCATCACATAGAAAAAAACATCTTTTTAGAAAGTTTTCTCGCTTACCTGCGATCGTCATAATACCTTTCCTTCCATTTTTTTCCTTTCCTTTGCCTAGATAAATGAAAATAACATTTCATTTATTTTCATCGTCTTCGAATACTTTTATTCCTTATGTTTTCCAACCTGCATAAGTTCATCTAACTTAACCAAATTGTCTTTCAAGTCGGGTATTCATACTTATCTCATCATATACATCCATTTCTCAATACATAAATCATGTGTTTTTTAAAATTTCATGAAACAGCAATTTGTCTCAAATTCCAGCATGATCAAATCCCTTAATTATTTACATTTGTTGCTTTGTGAAAAAGCGCAAAATTCACTTTTTCTTATAAAATACTTTGGAAACGACATCTTAAAGAACTTGCTTGCTTAAAAGCAAATTCTTAAAACCATCAAAACATGAAATCCTTTCAAAACATAATCATGGAGAACTTTCTTACTCAAAAGCAATATTCTCAATTCATTAACATAAAACATTGTCAATCAATGGCAATGCTTGTAATAAATTCTTTATCTTAAAAACATTGCTTGCTTCCCACGAAGCAAACCTTTGAGGCTTTTCGTTAAAGTCATTCTGTTTCAAAACTTGCGACTTTTCATTAAAGCCTTTATTTTCAAAACTGGTGGCTTTTCGTTAAAGCCGTCATTGTCCAATACTTGTGGCTATTCATTAAAGCTATCATTTTCAGAACTTGTGCTTGCCCATTTGTTTAGACATAATCAAAAACAATTTTAATCGCATATTATCACATAGAAAAAAACATCTTTTTAGAAAGTTTTCTCGCTTACCTGCGATCGTCATAATACCTTTCCTTCCATTCTTTTCCTTTCCTTTGCCTAGATAAATGAAAATAACATTTCATTTATTTTCATCGTCTTCGAATACTTTTATTCCTTATGTTTTCAAACCTGCATAAGTTCATCTAACTTAACCAAATTGTCTTTCAAGTCGGGTATTCATACTTATCTCATCATATACATCCATTTCTCATTACATAAATCATGTGTTTCTTAAAATTTCATGAAACAGCAATTTGTCTCTAATTCAAGCATGATCAAATCCCTTAATTATTTACATTTGTTGCTTTGTGAAAAAGCGCAAAATTCACTATTTCTTATAAAATACTTTGGAAACGACATCATAAAGAACTTGCTTGCTTAAAAGCAAATTCTTAAAACCATCAAAACATGAAATCCTTTCAAAACATAATAATGGAGAACTTTCTTACTCAAAAGCAATATTCTCAATTCATTAACATAAAGCATTGACAATCCATGGCAATACTTGTAACAAATTCTTTATCTTAAAAACATTGTTTGCTTCACATGAAGCAAACCTTTGTGGCTTTTCGTTAAAGCCATTCTGTTCCAAAACTTGCGACTTTTCATTAAAGCCGTCATTTTCAAAACTTGTGGCTTTTCGTTAAAGCCGTCATTGTCCAAAACTTGTGGCTTTCCATTAAAGTTTTCCTTTTCAGAACTTCTGCTTGCCCATTCTTTTAAACAAAATCAAAAATAATTTTAATCGCATATCATCACATAGAAAAAAAACATCTTTTTAGAAAGTTTGCTCGCTTACCTGCGATCGTCATAATCCCTTTCCTTCCATTCTTTTCCTTTTGCTTTGCCTAGATAAAGGAAAATAACATTTCATTTATTTGCGTCGTCTTCAGATACTTATATTTCTAATGTTTTCCAACCTGCATAAGTTCATATAACTTAACCAAATTGTCTTTCAAGTCGGGTATTCATACTTTTCTCTTCATATACATCCATTTCTCAACACATAAAATATGTGTTTCTTAAAATTTCATAAAACAACAATTTGTCTCTAATTCAAGTATGATCAAACCCCTTAATTATTTTACATTTGTTGCTTTGTGAAAAAGCGCAAAATTCACTTTTTCTTCTAAAATACTTTTGAAACGACATCATAAAGAACTTTCTTGCTTAAAAGCAAATTCTTAAAACCATCCAAACATGAAATCCTTTCAAATCATAATCATGGAGAAATTTCTTAGTCATAAGCAATATTCTCAATTGATTAACATAAAGCATTGTCAATCCATGGCAATACTTGTGATAAATTCTTTATCTTAAAAACATTACTTGCTTCCTATGAAGCAAACCTTTGAGGATTTTCTATAAAGCCATTCTGTTCCAAAACTTACGACTTTTCATTAAAGCCGCCATTTTCAAAACTTGTGGCTTTTCATTAAAGCCGTCATTGACCAAAACTTGTGGCTTTTCATTAAAGCATCATTTTCAGAAATTGTGCTTGTTCATTCGCTTAAACATAATCCAAAAAAATTTTAATCACATATCATCACACAGAAAGAAAACATCATTTTAGAAAGTTTGCTTGCTTACCTGCGATCGTCATAATCCCTTTCCTTCCATTATTTTCTTTACCTTTGCCTAGATAAATGAAAATAACATTTCATTTATTTGCATCGTCTTCAAATACTTATATTTCTTATGTTTTCCAACCTGCATAAGTTCATCTAACTTAATCAAATTGTCTTTCAAGTCAGGTATTCATACATATCTCTTCATATACATCCATTTCTCAACACATAAATCATGTGTTTCTTAAAATTTCATAAAACAGCAATTTGTCTCTAATTCCAGCATGATCAAACCCTTTAATTATTTACATTTGTTGCTTTGTGAAAAAGCGCAAAATTTCCTTTTTCTTATAAAATACTTTTGGAACGACATCATAAATAACTTGCTCGCTTAGAAGAAAATTCTTAAAACATCAAAACATGAAATCCTTTCAAAACATAATCATGGATAACTTTCTTAGTCATAAGCAATATTCTCAATTCATTAATATAAAGCATTGTCAATCCATGGCAATACTTGTGATAAATTCTTTATCTTAAAAACATTACTTGCTTCCTATGAAGCAAACCTTTGAATATTTTCTATAAAGCCATTCTGTTCCAAAACTAACGACTTTTCATTAAAGCCGTCATTTTCAAAACTTGTGGCTTTTCATTAAAGCCGTCATTGTCCAAAACTTATGGCTTTTCATTAAAGCCATCATTTTCAGAACTTGTGCTTCTTCATTCGTTTAAACATAATCATAAACAATTTTAATGACATATCATCACATAGAAAGAAAACATCATTTTAGAAAGTTTGCTTGCTTACCTGAGATCGTCATAATCCCTATCCTTCCATTCTTTATTTTGCCTTTGCCTAGATAAATGAAAATAACATTTCATTTATTTGCATCGTCTTCAAATGCTTATATTCCTCATGTTTTCCAACCTACATAAGTTCATCTAACTTAACCAAATTGTCTTTCAAGTCGGGTATTCATACTTATCTCTTCATATACCTCCATTTCTCAACACATAAATCATCTGTTTCTTAAAATTTCATAAAATAACAATTTGTCTCTAATTCCAGCATGATCAAACCCCTTAATTATTTACATTTGTTGCTTTGTGAAAAAGCGCAAAATTCCCTTTTTCTTATATAATACATTGGAAACGACATCATAAATTACTTGCTTGTTTACAAGCAAATTCTTAAAACCATCAAAACATGAAATCCTTTCAAAACATAATCATGGAGAACTTTCTTAGTCATAAGCAATATTCTCAATTCATTAACATAAAGCATTGTCAATCCATGGCAATACTTGTGATAAATTCTTTATCTTAAAAACATTACTTGCTTCCCATGAAGCAAACCTTTGAGGATTTTCTATAAATCCATTCTGTTCCAAAACTTACGACTTTTCATTAAAGCCGTCATTTTCAAAACTTGTGGCTTTTCATTAAAGCCGTCATTGTCCAAAACTTGTGGCTTTTCATTAAAGCCATCATTTTCAGAACTTGTGCTTCTTCATTCGTTTAAACATAGTCATAAACAATTTTAATGACATATCATCACATAGAAAGAAAACATCATTTTAGAAAGTTTGCTTGCTTACCTGAGATCGTCATAATCCCTTTCCTTCCATTCTTTTCTTTGCCTTTGCCTAGATAAATGAAAATAACATTTCATTTATTTGCATCGTCTTCAAATACTTATATTCCTCATGTTTTTCAACCTACATAAGTTCATCTAACTTAACCAAATTGTCTTTCAAGTCGGGTATTCAAACTTATCTCTTCATATACCTCCATTTCTCAACACATAAATCATCTGTGTCATAAAATTTCATAAAACAACAATTTGTCTCTAATTCCAGCATGATCAAACCCCTTAATTATTTACATTTGTTGCTTTGTGAAAAAGCGCAAAATTCCCTTTTTCTTATAAAATACATCTGCAACGACATCATAAATTACTTGCTTGCTTACAACCAAATTCTTAAAACCATCAAAACATGAAATCCTTTCAAAACATAATCATGGAGAACTTTCTTAGTCATAAGCAATATTCTAAATTCATTAACATAAAGCATTGTCAATCCACGACAATACTTGTGATAAATTCTTTATCTTAAAAGCGTTACTTGCTTCCCATGAAGCAAACCTTTGAGGATTTTCTATAAAGCCATTCTGTTCCAAAACTTACGACTTTTCATTAAAGCCGCCATTTTCAAAACTTGTGGCTTTTCATTAAAGCCGTCATTGACCAAAACTTGTGGCTTTTCATTAAAGTCATCATTTTCAGAAATTGTGCTTGCTCAGTCGCTTAAACATAATCCAAAACAAATTTAATCACATATCAACACACAGAAAGAAAACATCATTTTAGAAAGTTTGCTTGCTTACCTGCGATCGTCATAATCCCTTTCCTTCCATTCTTTTCCTTGGCTTTGCCTAGATAAATGAAAATAGCATTTCATTTATTTGCATCGTCTTCAAATACTTATATTCCTTATGTTTTCAAACCTGCATAAGTTCATCTAACTTAATCAAATTGTCTTTCAAGCCGGGTATTCATACATATCTCTTGATATACATCCATTTCTCAACACATAAATCATGTGTTTCTTCAAATTTCATAAAACAGCAATTTGTCTCTAATTCAAGCATGATCAAATCCCTTAATTATTTACATTTGTTGCTTTGTGAAAAAGCGCAAAATTCCCTTTTTCTTATAAAATACATCGGCAACGACATCATAAATTACTTGCTTGCTTACAACCAAATTCTTAAAACCATCAAAACATGAAATCCTTTCAAAACATAATCATGGAGAACTTTCTTAGTCATAAGCAATATTCTAAATTCATTAACATAAGCATTGTCAATCCATGGCAATACTTGTGATAAATTCTTTATCTTAAAAACATTACTTGCTTCCCATGAAGCAAACCTTTGAGGATTTTCTATAAATCCATTCTGTTCAAAAACTTACGACTTTTCATTAAAGCCGTCATTTTCAAAACTTGTGGCTTTTCATTAAAGCCGTCGTTGTCCAAAACTTGAGGCTTTTCATTAAAGCCATCATTTTCAGAAATTGTGCCTGCTCATTCGCTTAAACATAAACCAAAACAATTTTAATCACATATCTTCACACAGAAAGAAAACATCATTTTAGAAAGTTTGCACGCTTACCTGCGATCGTCATAATCCCTTTCCTTCCATTCTTTTCCTTTCCTTTGCCTAGATAAATGAAAATAACATTTCATTTATTTTCATCGACTTCGAATACTTTTATTTCTTATGTTTTCCAACCTGCATAAGTTCATCTAACTTAACCAAATTGTCTTTCAAGTCGGGTATTCATACATATCTCTTCATATACATCCATTTCTCAACACATAAATCATGTGTTTCTTAAAATTTCATAAAACAGCAATTTGTCTCTAATTCCAGCATGATCAAACCCTTTAATTATTTACATTTGTTGCTTTGAGAAAAAGCGCAAAATTTCCATTTTCTTATAAAATACTTTTGGAACGACATCATAAATAACTTGCTCGCTTAGAAGAAAATTCTTAAAACATCAAAACATGAAATCCTTTCAAAACATAATCATGGATAACTTTCTTAGTCATAAGCAATATTCTCAATTCATTAATATAAAGCATTGTCAATCCATGGCAATACTTGTGATAAATTCTTTATCTTAAAAACAATACTTGCTTCCTATGAAGCAAACCTTTGAGTATTTTCTATAAAGCCATTCTGTTCCAAAACTAACGACTTTTCATTAAAGCCGTCATTTTCAAAACTAGTGGCTTTTCATTAAAGCCGTCATTGTCCAAACCTTGCGGCTTTTCAATAAAGCCATCATTTTCAGAACTTGTGCTTCTTCATTCGTTTAAACATAATCATAAACAATTTTAATGACATATCAGCACATAGAAAGAAAACATCATTTTAGAAAGTTTGCTTGCTTACCTGAGATCGTCATAATCTCTTTCCTTCGTCATAATCTCTTTCCTTCCATTCTTTTCTTTGCCTTTGCCTAGATAAATGAAAATAACATTTCATTTATTTGCATCGTCTTCAAATACTTATATTCCTCATGTTTTCCAACCTACATAAGTTCATCTAACTTAACCAAATTATCTTTCAAGTCGGGTATTCAAACTTATCTCTTCATATACCTCCATTTCTCAACACATAAATCATCTGTTTCCTAAAATTTCATAAAACAGCAATTTGTCTCTAATTCCAGCATGATCAAACCCCTTAATTATTTACATTTGTTGCTTTGTGAAAAAGCGCAAAATTCCCTTTTTCTTATATAATACATTGGAAACGACATCATAAATTACTTGCTTGTTTACAAGCAAATTCTTAAAACCATCAAAACATGAAATCCTTTCAAAACATAATCATGGAGAACTTTCTTAGTCATAAGCAATATTCTCAATTCATTAACATAAAGCATTATCAATCCATGGCAATACTTGTGATAAATTCTTTATCTTAAAAACATTACTTGCTTCCCTTGAAGCAAACCTTTGAGGATTTTCAATAAATCCATTCTGTTCCAAAACTTACGACTTTTCATTAAAGCCGTCATTTTCAAAACTTGTGGCTTTTCGTTAAAGCCGTCATTGCCCAAAACTTGTGGCTTTTCATTAAAGCCATCATTTTCAGAACTTGTGCTTCTTCATTCGTTTAAACATAATCATAAACAATTTTAATGACATATCATCACATAGAAAGAAAACATCATTTTAGAAAGTTTGCTTGCTTACCTGAGATCGTCATATTCCCTTTCCTTCCATTCTTTTCTTTGCCTTTGCCTAGATAAATGAAAATAACATTTCATTTATTTGCATCGTCTTCAAATACTTATATTGCTTATGCTTTCCAACCTACATAAGTTCATCTAACTTAACCAAATTGTCTTTCAAGTTGGGTATTCATACTTATCTCTTCATATACATCCATTTGTCAACACATAAATCATGTATTTCTTAAAATTTCATAAAACAGCAATTTGTCTCTAATTCCAGCATGATCAAACCCCTCAATTATTTACATTTGTTGCTTTGTGAAAAAGCGCAAAATTCCCTTTTTCTTATAAAATACATCTGTAACGACATCATAAATTACTTGCTTGCTTAAAAGAAAATACTTAAAACCATCAAAACATGAAATCCTTTCAAAACATAATCAAGGAGAACTTTCTTAGTCATAAGCAATATTCTAAACTCATTAACATAAAGCACTGTCAATCCATGGCAATACTTGTGATAAATTCTTTATCTTAAAAACATTACTTGCTTCCCATGAAGCAAACCTTTGAGGATTTTCTATAAATTCATTCTGTTCCAAAACTTACGACTTTTCATTAAAGCCGTCATTTTCAAAACTTGTGGCTTTTCATTAAAGCCGTCGTTGTCCAAAACTTGAGGCTTTTCATTAAAGCCATCATTTTCAGAAATTGTGCCTGCTCATTCGCTTAAACATAATCCAAAACAATTTTAATCACATATCTTCACACAGAAAGAAAACATCATTTTTGAAAGTTTGCTTGCTTACCTGCGATCGTCATAATCCCTTTCCTTCCATTCTTTTCCTTGCCTTTGCCTAGATAAATGAAAATAACATTTCATTTATTTGCATCGTCTTCAAATACTTATATTCCTTATGTTTTCCAACCTACATAAGTTCATCTAACTTAACCAAATTCTCTTTCAAGTCGGGTATTCATACTTATCTCTTCATATACATCCATTTCTCAACACATAAATCATGTATTTCTTAAAATTTCATAAAACAGCAATTTGTCTCTAATTCCAGCATGATCAAACCCCTTAATTATTTACATTTGTTGCTTTGTGAAAAAGCGAAAATTCACTTTTTTTTATAAAATACTTTGGAAACGACATCATAAAGAACTTTCTTTCTTAAAAGCAAATTCTTAAAACCATCAAAACATGATATCCTTTCAAAACATAATAGTGGAGAACTTTCTTACTCAAAAGCAATATTCTCAATTCATTAACATAAAGAATTGTCAATCCATGACAATACTTGTAATAAATTCTTTATCTTAAAAATATTGTTTGCTTCCCATGAAGCAAACCTTTGAGGCTTTTCGTTAAAGTCATTCTGTTCCAAAACTTGCGACTTTTCATTAATGCTGTCATTTTCAAAATTTGTGGCTTTTCGTTAAAGCTGTCATTGTCCAAAACTTGGGGCTTTCCATTAAAGCCATCATTTTCAGAAATTGTGCCAGCTCATTCGCTTAACCATAATCCAAAACAATTTTAATCACATATCTTCACACAGATAGAAAACATCATTTTAGAAAGTTTGCTTGCTTACCTGCGATCGTCATAATCCCTTTCCTTCCATTCTTTTCCTTGCCTTTGCCAAGATAAATGAAAATAACATTTCATTTATTTGCATCCTCGTCAAATACTTATATTCCTTATGTTTTCAAACCTGCATAAGTCCATCTAACTTAATCAAATTGTCTTTCAAGTCGGGTATTGATACATATCTCTTCATATACTTCCATTTCTCAACACATAAATCATGTGTTTCTTAAAATTTCATAAAACAGCAATTTGTCTCTAATTCCAGCATGATCAAACCCCTTAATTATTTACATTTCTTTCTTTGTGAAAAAGCGCAAAATTCCCTTTTTCTTATAAAATACTTTTGGAACGACATCATAAATAACTTGCTTGCTTAGAAGAAAATTCTTAAAACATCAAAACATGAAATACTTTCAAAATGTAATCATGGAGAACTTTCTTAGTCATAAGCAATATTCTAAATTCATTAACATAAAGCATTGTCAATCCATGGAAATACTTGTGATAAATTCTTTATCTTAAAAACATTACTTGCTTCCCATGAAGCAAACCTTTGAGGATTTTCTATAAAGTCATTCTGTTCCAAAACTTACGACTTTTCATCAAAGCCGTCATTTTCAAAACTAGTGGCTTTTCATTAAAGTCGTCATTGTCCAAAACTTGTGGCTTTTCATTAAAGCCATCATTTTCAGAAATTGTGCCTGTTCATTCACTTAAACATAATCCAAAACAATTTTAATCACATATCATCACACAGAAAGAAAGAATCATTTTAGAAAGTTTGCTTGCTTACCTGCGATCGTCATAATCCCATTCCTTCCATTCTTTTCCTTGGCTTTGCCTAGATAAATGAAAATAATATTTCATTTATTTGCATCGTCTTCAAATACTTATATTCCTTATTTTTTCAAACCTGGATAAGTTCATCTAACTTAATCAAATTGTCTTTCAAGTCGGGTATTCATACATATCTCTTGATATACATCCATTTCTCAACACATAAATCATGTGTTTCTTCAAATTTCATAAAACAGCAATTTGTCTCTAATTCCAGCATGATCAAACCCCTTAATTATTTACATTTGTTGCTTTGTGAAAAAGCGCAAAATTCCCTTATTCTTATAAAATACTTTTGGAACGACATCATAAATAACTTGCTTGCTTAGAAGAAAATTCTTAAAACATCAAAACATGAAATCCTTTCAAAACGTAATCATGGAGAACTTTCTTAGTCATAAGCAATATTCTCAATTCATTCACATAAAGCATTGTCAATCCATGGCAATACTTGTGATAAATTCTTTATCTTAAAAACATTACTTGCTTCCTATGAAGCAAACTTTGAGTATTTTCTATAAAGCCATTCTTCTCCAAAACTAACGACTTTTCATTAAAGCCGTCATTTTCAAAACTTGTGGCTTTTCATTAAAGCCGTCATTGTCCAAAACTTGTGGCTTTTCATTAAAGTCATCATTTTCAGAAATTGTGCTTCTTCATTCGTTTAAACATAAACATAAACAATTTTAATTACATATCATCACATAGAAAGAAAACATCATTTTAGAAAGTTTGCTTGCTTACCTGAGATCGTCATAATCCCTTTCTTTCCATTCTTTTCTTTGCCTTTGCCTAGATAAATGAAAATAACATTTCATTTATTTGCATCGTCTTCAAATACATATATTGCTTATGTTTTCCAACCTGCATAAGTTCATCTAACTTAATCAAATTGTCTTTCAAGTTGGGTATTCATACATATCTCTTCATATACATCAATTTATCAACACATAAATCTTGTGTTTCTTAAAATTTCATAAAACAGCAATTTGTCTCTAATTCCAGCATGATCAACCCATTAATAATTTACATTTGTTGCTTTGTGAAAAAGCGCAAAATTCCCTTTTTCTTATAAAATACTTTTGGAACGACATCATAAATAACTTGCTTGCTTAGAAGAAAATTCTTAAAACATCAAAACATGAAATCCTTTCAAAACATAATCATGGAGAACTTTCTTAGTCATAAGCAATATTCTCAATTCATTAACATAAAGCATTGTCAATCCATGGTAATACTTGTGATAAATTCTTTATCTTAAAAACATTACTTGCTTCCTATGAAGCAAACCTTTAAGTATTTTCTATAAAGCCATTCTGTTCCAAAACTAATGACTTTTCATTAAAGCCGTCATTTTCAAAACTTGTGGCTTTTCATTAAATCCGTCATTGTCCAAATCTTGTGGCTTTTCATTAAAGCCATCATTTTCAGAACTTGTGCTTCTTCATTCGTTTAAACATAATCATAAACAATTTTAATTACATATCATCACATAGAAAGAAAACATCATTTTAGAAAGTTTGTTTGCTTACCTGAGATCGTCATAATCCCTTTCTTTCCATTCTTTTCTTTGCCTTTGCCTAGATAAATGAAAATAACATTTCATTTATTTGCATCGTGTTCAAATACTTATATTCCATATGTTTTCCAACCAACATAAGTTCATTTAACTTAACCAAATTGGCTTTCAAGTCGGGTATTCATACTTATCTCTTCATTTACCTCCATTTCTCAACACATAAATCATCTGTTTCTTAAAATTTTATAAAACACCAATTTATCTCTAATTCTAGCATGATCAAACCCCTTAATTATTTACATTTGTTTCTTTTTGAAAAAGCGCAAAATTCCCTTTTTCTTATAAAATACATTTGAAACGACATCATAAATTACTTGCTTGCTTAAAAGTAAATTCTTAAAACCATCAAAACATGAAATCCTTTCAAAACATAATCATGGAGAACTTTCTTAGTCATAAGCAATATTCTCAATTCATTAACATAAAGCATTATCAATCCATGGCAATACTTGTGATAAATTCTTTATCGTAAAAACATTACTTGCTTCCCACGAAGCAAACCTTTGAGGATTTTCTATAAAGCCATTCTGTTCCAAAACTTACGACTTTTCATCAAAGCCGTCATTTTCAAAACTAGTGGCTTTTCATTAAAGTCGTCATTGTCCAAAACTTGTGGCTTTTCATTAAAGCCATCATTTTCAGAAATTGTGCCTGTTCATTCACTTAAACATAATCCAAAACAATTTTAATCACATATCATCACACAGAAAGAAAGAATCATTTTAGAAAGTTTGCTTGCTTACCTGCGATCGTCATAATCCCATTCCTTCCATTCTTTTCCTTGGCTTTGCCTAGATAAATGAAAATAATATTTCATTTATTTGCATCGTCTTCAAATACTTATATTCCTTATTTTTTCAAACCTGGATAAGTTCATCTAACTTAATCAAATTGTCTTTCAAGTCGGGTATTCATACATATCTCTTGATATACATCCATTTCTCAACACATAAATCATGTGTTTCTTCAAATTTCATAAAACAGCAATTTGTCTCTAATTCCAGCATGATCAAACCCCTTAATTATTTACATTTGTTGCTTTGTGAAAAAGCGCAAAATTCCCTTATTCTTATAAAATACTTTTGGAACGACATCATAAATAACTTGCTTGCTTAGAAGAAAATTCTTAAAACATCAAAACATGAAATCCTTTCAAAACGTAATCATGGAGAACTTTCTTAGTCATAAGCAATATTCTCAATTCATTCACATAAAGCATTGTCAATCCATGGCAATACTTGTGATAAATTCTTTATCTTAAAAACATTACTTGCTTCCTATGAAGCAAACTTTGAGTATTTTCTATAAAGCCATTCTTCTCCAAAACTAACGACTTTTCATTAAAGCCGTCATTTTCAAAACTTGTGGCTTTTCATTAAAGCCGTCATTGTCCAAAACTTGTGGCTTTTCATTAAAGTCATCATTTTCAGAAATTGTGCTTCTTCATTCGTTTAAACATAAACATAAACAATTTTAATTACATATCATCACATAGAAAGAAAACATCATTTTAGAAAGTTTGCTTGCTTACCTGAGATCGTCATAATCCCTTTCTTTCCATTCTTTTCTTTGCCTTTGCCTAGATAAATGAAAATAACATTTCATTTATTTGCATCGTCTTCAAATACATATATTGCTTATGTTTTCCAACCTGCATAAGTTCATCTAACTTAATCAAATTGTCTTTCAAGTTGGGTATTCATACATATCTCTTCATATACATCAATTTATCAACACATAAATCTTGTGTTTCTTAAAATTTCATAAAACAGCAATTTGTCTCTAATTCCAGCATGATCAACCCATTAATAATTTACATTTGTTGCTTTGTGAAAAAGCGCAAAATTCCCTTTTTCTTATAAAATACTTTTGGAACGACATCATAAATAACTTGCTTGCTTAGAAGAAAATTCTTAAAACATCAAAACATGAAATCCTTTCAAAACATAATCATGGAGAACTTTCTTAGTCATAAGCAATATTCTCAATTCATTAACATAAAGCATTGTCAATCCATGGTAATACTTGTGATAAATTCTTTATCTTAAAAACATTACTTGCTTCCTATGAAGCAAACCTTTAAGTATTTTCTATAAAGCCATTCTGTTCCAAAACTAATGACTTTTCATTAAAGCCGTCATTTTCAAAACTTGTGGCTTTTCATTAAATCCGTCATTGTCCAAATCTTGTGGCTTTTCATTAAAGCCATCATTTTCAGAACTTGTGCTTCTTCATTCGTTTAAACATAATCATAAACAATTTTAATTACATATCATCACATAGAAAGAAAACATCATTTTAGAAAGTTTGTTTGCTTACCTGAGATCGTCATAATCCCTTTCTTTCCATTCTTTTCTTTGCCTTTGCCTAGATAAATGAAAATAACATTTCATTTATTTGCATCGTGTTCAAATACTTATATTCCATATGTTTTCCAACCAACATAAGTTCATTTAACTTAACCAAATTGGCTTTCAAGTCGGGTATTCATACTTATCTCTTCATTTACCTCCATTTCTCAACACATAAATCATCTGTTTCTTAAAATTTTATAAAACACCAATTTATCTCTAATTCTAGCATGATCAAACCCCTTAATTATTTACATTTGTTTCTTTTTGAAAAAGCGCAAAATTCCCTTTTTCTTATAAAATACATTTGAAACGACATCATAAATTACTTGCTTGCTTAAAAGTAAATTCTTAAAACCATCAAAACATGAAATCCTTTCAAAACATAATCATGGAGAACTTTCTTAGTCATAAGCAATATTCTCAATTCATTAACATAAAGCATTATCAATCCATGGCAATACTTGTGATAAATTCTTTATCGTAAAAACATTACTTGCTTCCCACGAAGCAAACCTTTGAGGATTTTCTATAAAGCCATTCTGTTCCAAAACTTACGACTTTTCATTAAAGCCGTCATTTTCAAAACTTGTGGCTTTTCATTATAGCCGTCATTGTCCAAAACTTGTGGCTTTACATTAAAGCCATCATTTTCAGAAATTGTGCCAGCTCATTCGCTTAAACATAATCCAAAACAATTTTAATCACATATCTTCACACAGAAAGAAAACATCATTTTAGAAAGTTTGCTTGCTTACCTGCGATCGTCGTAATCCCTTTCCTTCCATTCTTTTCCTTGCCTTTGCCTAGATAAATGAAAATAACATTTCATTTATTTGCATCGTCTTCAAATACTTATATTCCTTATGTTTTCAAACCTGCATAAGTTCATCTCACTTAATCAAATTGTCTTTCAAGTCGGGTATTCATACTTATCTTTTCATATACATCCATTTCTCAACACATAAATCATGTGTTTTTCTTAAAATTTCATAAAAGAGCAATTTGTCTCTAATTCCAGCATCATCAAACCCCTTAATTATTTACATTTGTTGCTTTGTGAAAAAGCGCAAAATTCCCTTTTTCTTATAAAATACTTTTGGAACGACATCATAAATAACTTGCTTGCTTAGAAGAAAATTCTTAAAACATCAAAACATGAAATCCTTTCAAAACGTAATCATGGAGAACTTTCTTAGTCATAAGCAATATTCTCAATTCATTAACATAAAGCATTGTCAATCCATGGTAATACTTGTGATAAATTCTTTATCTTAAAAACATTACTTGCTTCCTATGAAGCAAACCTTTAAGTATTTTCTATAAAGCCATTCTGTTCCAAAACTAATGACTTTTCATGAAAGCCGTCATTTTCAAAACTTGTGGCTTTTCATTAAATCCGTCATTGTCCAAATCTTGTGGCTTTTCATTAAAGCCATCATTTTCAGAACTTGTGCTTCTTCATTCGTTTAAACATAATCATAAATAATTTTAATTACATATCATCACATAGAAAGAAAACATCATTTTAGAAAGTTTGTTTGCTTACCTGAGATCGTCATAATCCCTTTCTTTCCATTCTTTTCTTTGCCTTTGCCTAGATAAATGAAAATAACATTTCATTTATTTGCATCGTGTTCAAATACTTATATTCCTTATGTTTTCCAACCAACATAAGTTCATTTAACTTAACCAAATTGTCTTTCAAGTCGGGTATTCATACTTATCTCTTCATTTACCTCCATTTCTCAACACATAAATCATCTGTTTCTTAAAATTTTATAAAACACCAATTTATCTATAATTCTAGCATGATCAAACCCCTTAATTATTTACATTTGTTTCTTTTTGAAAAAGCGCAAAATTCCCTTTTTCTTATAAAATACATTTGAAACGACATCATAAATTACTTGCTTGCTTAAAAGTAAATTCTTAAAACCATCAAAACATGAAATCCTTTCAAAACATAATCATGGAGAACTTTCGTAGTCCTAAGCAATATTCTCAATTCATTAACATAAAGCATTATCAATCCATGGCAATACTTGTGATAAATTCTTTATCGTAAAAACATTACTTGCTTCCCACGAAGCAAACCTTTGAGGATTTTCTATAAAGCCATTCTGTTCCAAAACTTACGAGTTTTCATTAAAGCCGTCATTTTCAAAACTTGTGGCTTTTCATTAAAGCCGTCAATGTCCAAAACTTGTGGCTTTACATTAAAGCCATCATTGTCAGAAATTGTGCCAGCTCATTCGCTTAAACATAATCCAAAACAATTTTAATCACATATCTTCACACAGAAAGAAAACATCATTTTAGAAAGTTTGCTTGCTTACCTGCGATCGTCATAATCCCTTTCCTTCCATTCTTTTCCTTGCCTTTGCCTAGATAAATGAAAATAACATTTCATTTATTTGCATCGTCTTCAAATACTTATATTCCTTATGTTTTCAAACCTGCATAAGTTCATCTAACTTAATCAAATTGTCTTTCAAGTCGGGTATTCATACATATCTCTTCATATACATCAATTTATCAACACATAAATCATTTGTTTCTGAAAATTTCATAAAACAGCAATTTGTCTCTAATTTCAGCATGATCAAACCCCTTAATTATATACATTTGTTGGTTTGTGAAAAAGCGCAAAATTCCCTTTTTCTTATAAAATACTTTTGGAACGACATCATAAATAACTTGCTTGCTTCGAAGAAAATTCTTAAAACCATCAAAACATGAAATCCTTTCAAAACATAATCATGGAGAACTTTCTTAGTCATAAGCAATATTCTAAATTCATTAACATAAAGCATTGTCAATCCATGGCAATACTTGCGATAAATTCTTTATCTTAAAAACATTACTTGCTTCCTATGAAGCAAACCTTTGATTATTTTCTATAAAGCCATTCTGTTCCAAAACTTACGACTTTTCATTAAAGCCGTCATTTTCAAAACTTGACGCTTTTCATTAAAGCCTTCATTTTCAAAACTTGTGGCTTTTCATTAAAGCCATCATTCTCAGAAATTATGCTTGCTCATTCGCTTAAACATAATCCAAAACAATTTTAATCACATATCATCGCACAGAAAGAAAACATCATTTTAGAAAGTTTGCTTGCTTACCTGCGATCGTCATAATCCCTTTCCTTCCATTCTTTTCCTTGCCTTTGCCTAGATAAATGAAAATAACATTTCATTTATTTGCATCGTCTTCAAATACTTATATTCCTTACGTTTTCCAACCTGCATAAGTTCATCTAACTTAATCAAATTGTCTTTCAAGTCGGGTATTCATACTAATCTTTTCATATACATCCATTTCTCAACACATAAATCATGTGTTTTTCTTAAAATTACGTAAAACAGCAATTTGTCTCTAATTCCAGCATGATCAAACCCCTTAATTATTTAAATTTGTTGGTTTGTGAAAAAGCGCAAAATTCCCTTTTTCTTATAAAATACTTTTGGAACGACATCATAAATAACTTGCTTGCTTCGAAGAAAATTCTTAAAACCATCAAAACATGAAATCCTTTCAAAACATAATCATGGAGAACTTTCTTAGTCATAAGTAATATTCTAAATTCATTAACATAAAGCATTGTCAATCCATGGCAATACTTGCGATAAATTCTTTATCTTAAAAACATTACTTGCTTCCTATGAAGCAAACCTTTGATTATTTTCTATAAAGCCATTCTGTTCCAAAACTTACGACTTTTCATTAAAGCCGTCATTTTCAAAACTTGACGCTTTTCATTAAAGCCTTCATTTTCAAAACTTGTGGCTTTTCATTAAAGCCATCATTCTCAGAAATTGTGCTTGCTCATTCGCTTAAACATAATCCAAAACAATTTTAATCACATATCATCACACAGAAAGAAAACATCATTTTAGAAAGTTTGCTTGCTTACCTGCGATCGTCATAATCCCTTTCCTTCCATTCTTTTCCTTGCCGTTGCCTAGATAAATGAAAATAACATTTCATTTATTTGCATCGTCTTCAAATACTTATATTCCTTACG
Source organism: Annona cherimola (assembly GCA_030490835.1). NCBI lineage: Eukaryota > Viridiplantae > Streptophyta > Magnoliopsida > Magnoliales > Annonaceae > Annona > Annona cherimola. Next base: position 97,334,077 of record CM059974.1, on the reverse strand, counting down.
TTTTCCAACCTGCATAAGTTCATCTAACTTAATCAAATTGTCTTTCAAGTCGGGTATTCATACATATCTCTTCATATACATCCATTTCTCAACACATAAATCATGTGTTTCTTAAAATTTCATAAAACAGCAATTTGTCTCTAATTCCAGCATGATCAAACCCCTTAATTATTTACATTTGTTGCTTTGTGAAAAAGCGCGAAATTCCTTTTTTCTTATAAAATACTTTTGGAACGACATCATAAATAACTTGCTTGCTTAGAAGAAAATTCTTAAAACATCAAAACATGAAATCTTTTCAAAACGTAATCATGGAGAACTTTCTTAGTCATAAGCAATATTCTCAATTCATTAAGATAAAGCATTGTCAATCCATGGCAATACCTGTGATAAATTCTTTATCTTAAAAACATTACTTGCTTCCCATGAAGCAAACCTTTGAGGATTTTCTATAAAGTCATTCTGTTCCAAAACTTACAACTTTTCATTAAAGCCGTCATTTTCAAAACTTGTGTCTTTTCATTAAAGCCTTCATTTTCAAAACTTGTGGCTTTTCATTAAAGCCTACATTTTCAGAAATTGTGCTTGCTCATTCGCTTAAAAATAATCCAAAACAATTTTAATCACATATCATCACACAGAAAGAAAACATAATTTTAGGAAGTTTGCTTGCTTACCATCGATCGTCAAAATCCCTTTCCTTCCATTCTTTTCCTTGGCTTTGCCTAGATAAATGAAAATAACATTTCATTTATTTGCATCGTCTTCAAATACTTATATTCCTTATGTTTTAAAACCTGCATAAGTTCATCTAAATTAATCAAATTGTCTTTCAAGTCGGGTATTGATACATATCTCTTGATATACATCCATTTCTCAACACATAAATCATGTGTTTCTTCAAATTTCATAAAACAACAATTTGTCTCTAATTCCAGCATGATCAAACCCCTTAATTATTTACATTTGTTGCTTTGTGAAAAAGCGCAAAATTCCCTTTATCTTATAAAATACTTTTGGAACGACATCATAAATAACTTGCTTGCTTAGAAGAAAATTCTTAAAACATCAAAACATGAAATCCTTTCAAAACGTAATCATGGAGAACTTTCTTAGTCATAAGCAATATTCTCAATTCATTAATATAAAGCATTGTCAATCCATGGCAATACTTGTGATAAATTCTTTATCTTAAAATCATTACTTGCTTCCTATGAAGCAAACCTTTGAGGATTTTCTATAAAGCCATTCTGTTCCAAAACTAACGACTTTTCATTAAAGCCGTCATTTTCAAAACTTGTGGCTTTTCATTAAAGCCATCATTGTCCAAAACTTGTGGCTTTACATTAAAGCCATCATTTTCAGAAATTGTGCCAGCTCATTCGCTTAAACATAATCCAAAACAATTTTAATCACATATCTTCACACAGAAAGAAAACATCATTTTAGAAAGTTTGCTTGCTTACCAGCGATCGTCATAACCCCTTTCCTTCCATTCTTTTCCTTGCCTTTGCCTAGATAAATGAAAATAACATTTCATTTATTTGCATCATCTTCAAATACTTATATTCCTTATGTTTTCAAACCTGCATAAGTTCATCTAACTTAATCAAATTGTCTTTCAAGTCGGGTATTCATACTTATCTTTTCATATACATCCATTTCTCAACACATAAATCATGTGTTTCTGAAAATTTCATAAAACAGCAATTTGTCTCTAATTCCAGCATGATCAAACCCCTTAATTATATACATTTGTTGGTTTATGAAAATGCGCAAAATTCCCTTTTTCTTATAAAATACTTTTGGAACGACATCATAAATAACTTGCTTGCTTCGAAGAAAATTCTTAAAACCATCAAAACATGAAATCCTTTCAAAACATAATCGTGGAGAACTTTCTTAGTCATAAGCAATATTCTAAATTCATTAACATAAAGCATTGTCAATCCATGGCAATACTTGTGATAAATTCTTTATCTTAAAAACATTACTTGCTTCCTATGAAGCAAACCTTTGATTATTTTCTATAAAGCCATTCTGTTCCAGAACTTACGACTTTTCAATAAAGCCGTCATTTTCAAAACTTGACGCTTTTCATTAAAGCCTTCATTTTCAAAACTTGTGGCTTTTCATTAAAGCCATCATTCTCAGAAATTGTGCTTGCTCATTCGCTTAAACATAATCCAAAACAATTTTAATCACATATCATCACACAGAAAGAAAACATCATTTTAGAAAGTTTGCTTGCTTACCTGCGATCGTCATAATCCCTTTCCTTCCATTCTTTTCCTTGCCTTTGCCTAGATAAATGAAAATAACATTTCATTTATTTGCATCATCTTCAAATACTTATATTCCTTATGTTTTCAAACCTGCATAAGTTCATCTAACTTAATCAAATTGTCTTTCAAGTCGGGTATTCATACTTATCTTTTCATATACATCCATTTCTCAACACATAAATCATGTGTTTCTGAAAATTTCATAAAACAGCAATTTGTCTCTAATTCCAGCATGATCAAACCCCTTAATTATATACATTTGTTGGTTTATGAAAAAGCGCAAAATTCCCTTTTTCTTATAAAATACTTTTGGAACGACATCATAAATAACTTGCTTGCTTCGAAGAAAATTCTTAAAACATCAAAACATGAAATCCTTTCAAAACATAATCATGGATAACTTTCTTAGTCATAAGCAATATTCTAAATTCATTAACATAAAGCATTGTCAATCCATGGCAATACTTGTGATAAATTCTTTATCTTAAAAACATTACTTGCTTCCTATGAAGCAAACCTTTGATTATTTTCTATAAAGCCATTCTGTTCCAAAACTTACGACTTTTCAATAAAGCCGTCATTTTCAAAACTTGACGCTTTTCATTAAAGCCTTCATTTTCAAAACTTGTGGCTTTTCATTAAAGCCATCATTCTCAGAAATTGTGCTTGCTCATTCGCTTAAACATAATCCAAAACAATTTTAATCACATATCATCACACAGAAAGAAAACATCATTTTAGAAAGTTTGCTTGCTTACCTGCGATCGTCATAATCCCTTTCCTTCCATTCTTTTCCTTGCCTTTGCCTAGATAAATGAAAATAACATTTCATTTATTTGCATCGTCTTCAAATACTTATATTCCTTACGTTTTCCAACCTGCATAAGTTCATCTAACTTAATCAAATTGTCTTTCAAGTCGGGTATTCATACATATCTCTTCATATACATCCATTTCTCAACACATAAATCATGTGTTTCTTAAAATTTCATAAAACAGCAATTTGTCTCTAATTCCAGCATGATCAAACCCCTTAATTATTTACATTTGTTGCTTTGTGAAAAAGCGCAAAATTCCTTTTTTCTTATAAAATACTTTTGGAACGACATCATAAATAACTTGCTTGCTTAGAAGAAAATTCTTAAAACATCAAAACATGAAATCCTTTCAAAACGTAATCATGGAGAACTTTCTTAGTCATAAGCAATATTCTCAATTCATTAAGATAAAGCATTGTCAATCCATGGCAATACCTGTGATAAATTCTTTATCTTAAAAACATTACTTGCTTCCCATGAAGCAAACCTTTGAGGATTTTCTATAAAGTCATTCTGTTCCAAAACTTACAACTTTTCATTAAAGCCGTCATTTTCAAAACTTGTGTCTTTTCATTAAAGCCTTCATTTTCAAAACTTGTGGCTTTTCAATAAAGCCTTCATTTTCAGAAATTGTGCTTGCTCATTCGCTTAAAAATAATCCAAAACAATTTTAATCACATATCATCACACAGAAAGAAAACATAATTTTAGGAAGTTTGCTTGCTTAGCATCGATCGTCATAATCCCTTTCCTTCCATTCTTTTCCTTGGGTTTGCCTAGATAAATGAAAATAACATTTCATTTATTTGCATCGTCTTCAAATACTTAAATTCCTTATGTTTTCAAACCTGCATAAGTTCATCTAACTTAATCAAATTGTCTTTCAAGTCGGGTATTGATACATATCTCTTGATATACATCCATTTCTCAACACATAAATCATGTGTTTCTTCAAATTTCATAAAACAACAATTTGTCTCTAATTCCAGCATGATCAAACCCCTTAATTATTTACATTTGTTGCTTTGTGAAAAAGCGCAAAATTCCCTTTTTCTTATAAAATACTTTTGGAACGACATCATAAATAACTTGCTTGCTTAGAAGAAAATTCTTAAAACATCAAAACATGAAATTCTTTCAAAACGTAATCATGGAGAACTTTCTTAGTCATAAGCAATATTCTCAATTCATTAATATAAAGCATTGTCAATCCATGGCAATACTTGTGATAAATTCTTTATCTTAAAATCATTACTTGCTTCCTATGAAGCAAACCTTTGAGGATTTTCTATAAAGCCATTCTGTTCCAAAACTAACGACTTTTCATTAAAGCCGTCATTTTCAAAACTTGTGGCTTTTCATTAAAGCCGTCATTGTCCAAAACTTGTGGCTTTACATTAAAGCCATCATTTTCAGAAATTGTGCCAGCTCATTCGCTTAAACATAATCCAAAACAATTTTAATCACATATCTTCACACAGAAAGAAAACATCATTTTAGAAAGTTTGCTTGCTTACCAGCGATCGTCATAACCCCTTTCCTTCCATTCTTTTCCTTGCCTTTGCCTAGATAAATGAAAATAACATTTCATTTATTTGCATCATCTTCAAATACTTATATTCCTTATGTTTTCAAACCTGCATAAGTTCATCTAACTTAATCAAATTGTCTTTCAAGTCGGGTATTCATACTTATCTTTTCATATACATCCATTTCTCAACACATAAATCATGTGTTTCTGAAAATTTCATAAAACAGCAATTTGTCTCTAATTCCAGCATGATCAAACCCCTTAATTATATACATTTGTTGGTTTATGAAAAAGCGCAAAATTCCCTTTTTCTTATAAAATACTTTTGGAACGACATCGTAAATAACTTGCTTGCTTCGAAGAAAATTCTTAAAACCATCAAAACATGAAAGCCTTTCAAAACATAATCATGGAGAACTTTCTTAGTCATAAGCAATATTCTAAATTCATTAACATAAAGCATTGTCAATCCATGGCAATACTTGTGATAAATTCTTTATCTTAAAATCATTACTTGCTTCCTATGAAGCAAACCTTTGAGGATTTTCTATAAAGCCATTCTGTTCCAAAACTAACGACTTTTCATTAAAGCCGTCATTTTCAAAACTTGTGGCTTTTCATTAAAGCCGTCATTGTCCAAAACTTGTGGCTTTACATTAAAGCCATCATTTTCAGAAATTGTGCCAGCTCATTCGCTTAAACATAATCCAAAACAATTTTAATCACATATCTTCACACAGAAAGAAAACATCATTTTAGAAAGTTTGCTTGCTTACCTGCGATCGTCATAATCCCTTTCCTTCCATTCTTTTCCTTGCCTTTGCCTAGATAAATGAAAATAATATTTCATTTATTTGCATCGTCTTCAAATACTTATATTCCTTATGTTTTCAAACCTGCATAAGTTCATCTAACTTAATCAAATTGTCTTTCAAGTCGGGTATTCATACATATCTCTTCATATACATCAATTTATCAACACATAAATCATGTGTTTCTGAAAATTTCATAAAACAGCAATTTGTCTCTAATTCCAGCATGATCAAACCCCTTAATTATATACATTTGTTGGTTTGTGAAAAAGCGCAAAATTCCCTTTTTCTTATAAAATACTTTTGGAACGACATCATAAATAACTTGCTTGCTTCGAAGAAAATTCTTAAAACCATCAAAACATGAAATCCTTTCAAAACATAATCATGGAGAACTTTCTTAGTCATAAGCAATATTCTAAATTCATTAACATAAGGCATTGTCAATCCATGGCAATACTTGTGATAAATTCTTTATCTTAAAAACATTACTTGCTTCCTATGAAGCAAACCTTTGATTATTTTCTATAAAGCCATTCTGTTCCAAAACTTACGACTTTTCATTAAAGCCGTCATTTTCAAAAATTGACGCTTTTCATTAAAGCCTTCATTTTCAAAACTTGTGGCTTTTCATTAAAGCCATCATTCTCAGAAATTGTGCTTGCTCATTCGCTTAAACATAATCCAAAACAATTTTAATCACATATCATGACACAGAAAGAAAACATCATTTTAGAAAGTTTGCTTGCTTACCTGCGATCGTCATAATCCCTTTCCTTCCATTCTTTTCCTTGCCTTTGCCTAGATAAATGAAAATAACATTTCATTTATTTGCATCGTCTTCAAATACTTATATTCCTTACGTTTTCCAACCTGCATAAGTTCATCTAACTTAATCAAATTGTCTTTCAAGTCGGGTATTCATACATATCTCTTCATATACATCCATTTCTCAACACATAAATCATGTGTTTCTTAAAATTTCATAAAACAGCAATTTGTCTCTAATTCCAGCATGATCAAACCCCTTAATTATTTACATTTGTTGCTTTGTGAAAAAGCGCAAAATTCCCTTTTTCTTATAAAATACTTTTGGAACGACATCATAAATAACTTGCTTGCTTAGAAGAAAATTCTTAAAACATCAAAACATGAAATCCTTTCCAAACGTAATCATGGAGAACTTTCTTAGTCATAAGCAATATTCTCAATTCATTAAGATAAAGCATTGTCAATCCATGGCAATACCTGTGATAAATTCTTTATCTTAAAAACATTACTTGCTTGCCATGAAGCAAACCTTTGAGGATTTTCTATAAAGTCATTCTGTTCCAAAACTTACCACTTTTCATTAAAACCGTCATTTTCAAAACTTGTGTCTTTTCATTAAAGCCTTCATTTTCAAAACTTGTGGCTTTTCAATAAAGCCTTCATTTTCAGAAATTGTGCTTGCTCATTCGCTTAAAAATAATCCAAAACAATTTTAATCACATATCATCACACAGAAAGAAAACATAATTTTAGGAAGTTTGCTTGCTTACCATCGATCGTCATAATCCCTTTCCTTCCATTCTTTTCCTTGGCTTTGCCTAGATAAATGAAAATAACATTTCATTTATTTGCATCGTCTTCAAATACTTATATTCCTTATGTTTTCAAACCTGCATAAGTTCATCTAACTTAATCAAATTGTCTTTCAAGTCGGGTATTGATACATATCTCTTGATATACATCCATTTCTCAACACATAAATCATGTGTTTCTTCAAATTTCATAAAACAACAATTTGTCTCTAATTCCAGCATGATCAAACCCCTTAATTATTTACATTTGTTGCTTTGTGAAAAAGCGCAAAATTCCCTTTTTCTTATAAAATACTTTTGGAACGACATCATAAATAACTTGCTTGCTTAGAAGAAAATTCTTAAAACATCAAAACATGAAATCCTTTCAAAACGTAATCATGGAGAACTTTCTTAGTCATAAGCAATATTCTCAATTCATTAATATAAAGCATTGTCAATCCATGGCAATACTTGTGATAAATTCTTTTTCTTAAAATTATTACTTGCTTCCTATGAAGCAAACCTTTGAGGATTTTCTATAAAGCCATTCTGTTCCAAAACTAACGACTTTTCATTAAAGCCGTCATTTTCAAAACTTGTGGCTTTTCATTAAAGCCGTCATTGTCCAAAACTTGTGGCTTTACATTAAAGCCATCATTTTCAGAAATTGTGCCAGCTCATTCGCTTAAACATAATTCAAAACAATTTTAATCACATATCTTTACACAGAAAGAAAACATCATTTTAGAAAGTTTGCTTGCTTACCTGCGATCGTCATAATCCCTTTCCTTCCATTCTTTTCCTTGCCTTTGCCTAGATAAATGAAAATAACATTTCATTTATTTGCATCGTCTTCAAATACTTATATTCCTTATGTTTTCAAACCTGCATAAGTTCATCTAACTTAATCAAATTGTCTTTCAAGTCGGGTATTCATACATATCTCTTCATATACATCAATTTATCAACACATAAATCATGTGTTTCTGAAAATTTCATAAAACAGCAATTTGTCTCTAATTCCAGCATGATCAAACCCCTTAATTATATACATTTGTTGGTTTGTGAAAAAGCGCAAAATTCCCTTTTTCTTATAAAATACTTTTGGAACGACATCATAAATAACTTGCTTGCTTCGAAGAAAATTATTAAAACCATCAAAACATGAAATCCTTTCAAAACATAATCATGGAGAACTTTCTTAGTCATAAGCAATATTCTAAATTCATTAACATAAAGCATTGTCAATCCATGGCAATACTTGTGATAAATTCTTTATCTTAAAAACATTACTTGCTTCCTATGAAGCAAACCTTTGATTATTTTCTATAAAGCCATTCTGTTCCAAAACTTACGACTTTTCATTAAAGCCGTCATTTTCAAAACTTGACGCTTTTCATTAAAGCCTTCATTTTCAAAACTTGTGGCTTTTCATTAAAGCCATCATTCTCAGAAATTGTGCTTGCTCCTTCGCTTAAACATAATCCAAAACAATTTTAATCACATATCATCACACAGAAAGAAAACATCATTTTAGAAAGTTTGCTTGCTTACCTGCGATCGTCATAATCCCTTTCCTTCCATTCTTTTCCTTGCCTTTGCCTAGATAAATGAAAATAACATTTCATTTATTTGCATCGTCTTCAAATATTTATATTCCTTACGTTTTCCAACCTGCATAAGTTCATCTAACTTAATCAAATTGTCTTTCAAGTCGGGTATTCATACATATCTCTTGATATACATCCATTTCTCAACACATAAATCATGTGTTTCTTAAAATTTCATAAAACAGCAATTTGTCTCTAATTCCAGCATGATCAAACCCCTTAATTATTTACATTTGTTGCTTTGTGAAAAAGCGCAAAATTCCCTTTTTCTTATAAAATACTTTTGGAACGACATCATAAATAACTTGCTTGCTTAGAAGAAAATTCTTAAAACATCAAAACATGAAATTCTTTCAAAATGTAATCATGGAGAACTTTCTTAGTCATAAGCAATATTCTCAATTCATTAATATAAAGCATTGTCAATCCATGGCAATACTTGTGATAAATTCTTTATCTTAAAATCATTACTTGCTTCCTATGAAGCAAACCTTTGAGGATTTTCTATAAAGCCATTCTGTTCCAAAACTAACGACTTTTCATTAAAGCCGTCATTTTGAAAACTTGTGGCTTTTCATTAAAGCCGTCATTGTCCAAAACTTGTGGCTTTACATTAAAGCCATCATTTTCAGAAATTGTGCCAGCTCATTCGCTTAAACATAATCCAAAACAATTTTAATCACATATCTTCACACAGAAAGAAAACATCATTTTAGAAAGTTTGCTTGCTTAACTGCGATCGTCATAATCCCTTTCCTTCCATTCTTTTCCTTGCCTTTGCCTAGATAAATGAAAATAACATTTCATTTATTTGCATCGTCTTCAAATACTTATATTCCTTATGTTTTCAAACCTGCATAAGTTCATCTAACTTAATCAAATTGTCTTTCAAGTCGGGTATTCATACATATCTCTTCATATACATCAATTTATCAACACATAAATCATGTGTTTCTGAAAATTTCATAAAACAGCAATTTGTCTCTAATTCCAGCATGATCAAACCCCTTAATTATATACATTTGTTGGTTTGTGAAAAAGCGCAAAATTCCCTTTTTCTTATAAAATACTTTTGGAACGACATCATAAATAACTTGCTTGCTTCGAAGAAAATTCTTAAAACCATCAAAACATGAAATCCTTTCAAAACATAATCATGGAGAACTTTCTTAGTCATAAGCAATATTCTAAATTCATTAACATAAAGCATTGTCAATCCATGGCAATACTTGTGATAAATTCTTTATCTTAAAAACATTACTTGCTTCCTATGAAGCAAACCTTTGATTATTTTCTATAAAGCCATTCTGTTCCAAAACTTACGACTTTTCATTAAAGCCGTCATTTTCAAAACTTGACGCTTTTCATTAAAGCCTTCATTTTCAAAACTTGTGGCTTTTCATTAAAGCCATCATTCTCAGAAATTGTGCTTGCTCCTTCGCTTAAACATAATCCAAAACAATTTTAATCACATATCATCACACAGAAAGAAAACATCATTTTAGAAAGTTTGCTTGCTTAACTGCGATCGTCATAATCCCTTTCCTTCCATTCTTTTCCTTGCCTTTGCCTAGATAAATGAAAATAACATTTCATTTATTTGCATCGTCTTCAAATACTTATATTCCTTATGTTTTCAAACCTGCATAAGTTCATCTAACTTAATCAAATTGTCTTTCAAGTCGGGTATTCATACATATCTCTTCATATACATCAATTTATCAACACATAAATCATGTGTTTCTGAAAATTTCATAAAACAGCAATTTGTCTCTAATTCCAGCATGATCAAACCCCTTAATTATATACATTTGTTGGTTTGTGAAAAAGCGCAAAATTCCCTTTTTCTTATAAAATACTTTTGGAACGACATCATAAATAACTTGCTTGCTTCGAAGAAAATTCTTAAAACCATCAAAACATGAAATCCTTTCAAAACATAATCATGGAGAACTTTCTTAGTCATAAGCAATATTCTAAATTCATTAACATAAAGCATTGTCAATCCATGGCAATACTTGTGATAAATTCTTTATCTTAAAAACATTACTTGCTTCCTATGAAGCAAACCTTTGATTATTTTCTATAAAGCCATTCTGTTCCAAAACTTACGACTTTTCATTAAAGCCGTCATTTTCAAAACTTGACGCTTTTCATTAAAGCCTTCATTTTCAAAACTTGTGGCTTTTCATTAAAGCCATCATTCTCAGAAATTGTGCTTGCTCCTTCGCTTAAACATAATCCAAAACAATTTTAATCACATATCATCACACAGAAAGAAAACATCATTTTAGAAAGTTTGCTTGCTTACCTGCGATCGTCATAATCCCTTTCCTTCCATTCTTTTCCTTGCCTTTGCCTAGATAAATGAAAATAACATTTCATTTATTTGCATCGTCTTCAAATACTTATATTCCTTACGTTTTCCAACCTGCATAAGTTCATCTAACTTAATCAAATTGTCTTTCAAGTCGGGTATTCATACATATCTCTTCATATACATCCATTTCTCAACACATAAATCATGTTTTCTTAAAATTTCATAAAACAGCAATTTGTCTCTAATTCCAGCATGATCAAACCCCTTAATTGTTTACATTTGTTGCTTTGTGAAAAAGCGCAAAATTCCCTTTTTCTTATAAAATACTTTTGGAACGACATCATAAATAACTTGCTTGCTTAGAAGAAAATTCTTAAAACATCAAAACATGAAATCCTTTCCAAACGTAATCATGGAGAACTTTCTTAGTCATAAGCAATATTCTCAATTCATTAAGATAAAGCATTGTCAATCCATGGCAATACCTGTGATAAATTCTTTATCTTAAAAACATTACTTGCTTCCCATGAAGCAAACCTTTGAGGATTTTCTATAAAGTCATTCTGTTCCAAAACTTACCACTTTTCATTAAAGCCGTCATTTTCAAAACTTGTGTCTTTTCATTAAAGCCTTCATTTTCAAAACTTGTGGCTTTTCAATAAAGCCTTCATTTTCAGAAATTGTGCTTGCTCATTCGCTTAAAAATAATCCAAAACAATTTTAATCACATATCATCACACAGAAAGAAAACATAATTTTAGGAAGTTTGCTTGCTTACCATCGATCGTCATAATCCCTTTCCTTCCATTCTTTTCCTTGGCTTTGCCTAGATAAATGAAAATAACATTTCATTTATTTGCATCGTCTTCAAATACTTATATTCCTTATGTTTTCAAACCTGCATAAGTTCATCTAACTTAATCAAATTGTCTTTCAAGTCGGGTATTGATACATATCTCTTCATATACATCCATTTCTCAACACATAAATCATGTGTTTCTTCAAATTTCATAAAACAACAATTTGTCTCTAATTCCAGCATGATCAAGCCCCTTAATTATTTACATTTGTTGCTTTGTGAAAAAGCGCAAAATTCTCTTTTTCTTATAAAATACTTTTGGAACGACATCATAAATAACTTGCTTGCTTAGAAGAAAATTCTTAAAACATCAAAACATGAAATCCTTTCAAAACGTAATCATGGAGAACTTTCTTAGTCATAAGCAATATTCTCAATTCATTAATATAAAGCATTGTCAATCCATGGCAATACTTGTGATAAATTCTTTATCTTAAAATCATTACTTGCTTCCTATGAAGCAAACCTTTGAGGATTTTCTATAAAGCCATTATGTTCCAAAACTAACGACTTTTCGTTAAAGCCGTCATTTTCAAAACTTGTGGCTTTTCATTAAAGCCGTCATTGTCCAAAACTTGTGGCTTTACATTAAAGCCATCATTTTCAGAAATTGTGCCAGCTCATTCGCTTAAACATAATCCAAAATAATTTTAATCACATATCTTCACACAGAAAGAAAACATCATTTTAGAAAGTTTGCTTGCTTACCTGCGATCGTGATAATCCCTTTCCTTCCATTCTTTTCCTTGCCTTTGCCTAGATAAATGAAAATAACATTTCATTTATTTGCATCGTCTACAAATACTTATATTCCTTATGTTTTCAAACCTGCATAAGTTCATCTAACTTAATCAAATTGTCTTTCAAGTTGGGTATTCATACATATCTCTTCATATACATCAATTTATCAACACATAAATCATGTGTTTCTGAAAATTTCATAAAACAACAATTTGTCTCTAATTCCAGCATGATCAAACCCCTTAATTATATACATTTGTTGGTTTGTGAAAAAGCGCAAAATTCCCTTTTTCTTATAAAATACTTTTGGAACGACATCATAAATAACTTGCTTGCTTCGAAGAAAATTCTTAAAACCATCAAAACATGAAATCCTTTCAAAACATAATCATGGAGAACTTTCTTAGTCATAAGCAATATTCTAAATTCATTAACATAAAGCATTGTCAATCCATGGCAATACTTGTGATAAATTCTTTATCTTAAAAACATTACTTGCTTCCTATGAAGCAAACCTTTGATTATTTTCTATAAAGCCATTCTGTTCCAAAACTTACGACTTTTCATTAAAGCCGTCATTTTCAAAACTTGACGCTTTTCATTAAAGCCTTCATTTTCAAAACTTGTGGCCTTTCATTAAAGCCATCATTCTCAGAAATTGTGCTTGCTCATTCGCTTAAACATAATCCAAAACAATTTTAATCACATATCATCACACAGAAAGAAAACATCATTTTAGAAAGTTTGCTTGCTTACCTGCGATCGTCATAATCCCTTTCCTTCCATTCTTTTCCTTGCCTTTGCCTAGATAAATGAAAATAACATTTCATTTATTTGCATCGTCTTCAAATACTTATATTCCTTACGTTTTCCAACCTGCATAAGTTCATCTAACTTAATCAAATTGTCTTTCAAGTCGGGTATTCATACATATCTCTTCATATACATCCATTTCTCAACACATAAATCATGTGTTTCTTAAAATTTCATAAAACAGCAATTTGTCTCTAATTCCAGCATGATCAAACCCCTTAATTATTTACATTTGTTGCTTTGTGAAAAAGCGCAAAATTCTCTTTTTCTTATAAAATACTTTTGGAACGACATCATAAATAACTTTCTTGCTTAGAAGAAAATTCTTAAAACATCAAAACATGAAATCCTTTCCAAACGTAATCATGGAGAACTTTCTTAGTCATAAGCAATATTCTCAATTCATTAAGATAAAGCATTGTCAATACATGGCAATACCTGTGATAAATTCTTTATCTTAAAAACATTACTTGCTTCCCATGAAGCAAACCTTTGAGGATTTTCTATAAAGTCATTCTGTTCCAAAACTTACCACTTTTCATTAAAGCCGTCATTTTCAAAACTTGTGTCTTTTCATTAAAGCCTTCATTTTCAAAACTTGTGGCTTTTCAATAAAGCCTTCATTTTCAGAAATTGTGCTTGCTCATTCGCTTAAAAATAATCCAAAACAATTTTAATCACATATCATCACACAGAAAGAAAACATCATTTTAGGAAGTTTGCTTGCTTACCATCGATCGTCATAATCCCTTTCCTTCCATTCTTTTCCTTGGCTTTGCCTAGATAAATGAAAATAACATTTCATTTATTTGCATCGTCTTCAAATACTTATATTCCTTATGTTTTCAAACCTGCATAAGTTCATCTAACTTAATCAAATTGTCTTTCAAGTCGGGTATTGATACATATCTCTTGATATACATCCATTTCTCAACACATAAATCATGTGTTTCTTCAAATTTCATAAAACAACAATTTGTCTCTAATTCCAGCATGATCAAACCCCATAATTATTTACATTTGTTGCTTTGTGAAAAAGCGCAAAATTTCCTTTTTCTTATAAAATACTTTTGGAACGACATCATAAATAACTTGCTTGCTTAGAAGAAAATTCTTAAAACATCAAAACATGAAATCATTTCAAAACGTAATCATGGAGAACTTTCTTAGTCATAAGCAATATTCTCAATTCATTAATATAAAGCATTGTCAATCCATGGCAATACTTGTGATAAATTCTTTATCTTAAAATCATTACTTGCTTCCTATGAAGCAAACCTTTGAGGATTTTCTATAAAGCCATTCTGTTCCAAAACTAACGACTTTTCATTAAAGCCGTCATTTTCAAAACTTGTGGCTTTTCATTAAAGCCGTCATTGTCCAAAACTTGTGGCTTTACATTAAAGCCATCATTTTCAGAAATTGTGCCAGCTCATTCGCTTAAACATAATCCAAAACAATTTAATCACATATCTTCACACAGAAAGAAAACATCATTTTAGAAAGTTTTCTTGCTTACCTGCGATCGTCATAATCCCTTTCCTTCCATTCTTTTCCTTGCCTTTGCCTAGATAAATGAAAATAACATTTCATTTATTTGCATCGTCTTCAAATACTTATATTCCTTATGTTTTCAAACCTGCATAAGTTCATCTAACTTAATCAAATTGTCTTTCAAGTCGGGTATTCATACTTATCTTTTCATATACATCCATTTCTCAACACATAAATCATGTGTTTCTGAAAATTTCATAAAACAGCAATTTGTCTCTAATTCCAGCATGATCAAACCCCTTAATTATATACATTTGTTGGTTTGTGAAAAAGCGCAAAATTCCCTTTTTCTTATAAAATACTTTTGGAACGACATCATATATAACTTGCTTGCTTCGAAGAAAATTCTTAAAACCATCAAAACATGAAATCCTTTCAAAACATAATCATGGAAAACTTTCTTAGTCATAAGCAATATTCTAAATTCATTAACATAAAGCATTGTCAATCCATGGCAATACTTGTGATAAATTCTTTATCTTAAAAACATTACTTGCTTCCGATGAAGCAAACCTTTGATTATTTTCTATAAAGCCATTCTGTTCCAAAACTTACGACTTTTCATTAAAGCCGTCATTTTCAAAACTTGACGCTTTTCATTAAAGCCTTCTTTTTCAAAACTTGTGGCTTTTCATTAAAGCCATCATTCTCAGAAATTGTGCTTGCTCATTCGCTTAAACATAATCCAAAACAATTTTAATCACATATCATCACACAGAAAGAAAACATCATTTTAGAAAGTTTGCTTGCTTACCTGCGATCGTCATAATCCCTTTCCTTCCATTCTTTTCCTTGCCTTTGCCTAGATAAATGAAAATAACATTTCATTTATTTGCATCGTCTTCAAATACTTATATTCCTTATGTTTTCAAACCTGCATAAGTTCATCTAACTTAATCAAATTGTCTTTCAAGTCGGGTATTCATACTTATCTTTTCATATACATCCATTTCTCAACACATAAATCATGTGTTTCTGAAAATTTCATAAAACAGCAATTTGTCTCTAATTCCAGCATGATCAAACCCCTTAATTATATACATTTGTTGGTTTGTGAAAAAGCGCAAAATTCCCTTTTTCTTATAAAATACTTTTGGAACGACATCATATATAACTTGCTTGCTTCGAAGAAAATTCTTAAAACCATCAAAGCATGAAATCCTTTCAAAACATAATCATGGAAAACTTTCTTAGTCATAAGCAATATTCTAAATTCATTAACATAAAGCATTGTCAATCCATGGCAATACTTGTGATAAATTCTTTATCTTAAAAACATTACTTGCTTCCGATGAAGCAAACCTTTGATTATTTTCTATAAAGCCATTCTGTTCCAAAACTTACGACTTTTCATTAAAGCCGTCATTTTCAAAACTTGACGCTTTTCATTAAAGCCTTCTTTTTCAAAACTTGTGGCTTTTCATTAAAGCCATCATTCTCAGAAATTGTGCTTGCTCATTCGCTTAAACATAATCCAAAACAATTTTAATCACATATCATCACACAGAAAGAAAACATCATTTTAGAAAGTTTGCTTGCTTACCTGCGATCGTCATAATCCCTTTCCTTCCATTCTTTTCCTTGCCTTTGCCTAGATAAATGAAAATAACATTTCATTTATTTGCATCGTCTTCAAATACTTATATTCCTTATGTTTTCAAACCTGCATAAGTTCATCTAACTTAATCAAATTGTCTTTCAAGTCGGGTATTCATACTTATCTTTTCATATACATCCATTTCTCAACACATAAATCATGTGTTTCTGAAAAT
This sequence comes from Annona cherimola, assembly GCA_030490835.1. Classification (NCBI taxonomy): domain Eukaryota; kingdom Viridiplantae; phylum Streptophyta; class Magnoliopsida; order Magnoliales; family Annonaceae; genus Annona; species Annona cherimola. The sequence continues at coordinate 97,317,397 of CM059974.1, read as the reverse complement.
TTCATAAAACAGCAATTTGTCTCTAATTCCAGCATGATCAAACCCCTTAATTATATACATTTGTTGGTTTGTGAAAAAGCGCAAAATTCCCTTTTTCTTATAAAATACTTTTGGAACGACATCATATATAACTTGCTTGCTTCGAAGAAAATTCTTAAAACCATCAAAACATGAAATCCTTTCAAAACATAATCATGGAAAACTTTCTTAGTCATAAGCAATATTCTAAATTCATTAACATAAAGCATTGTCAATCCATGGCAATACTTGTGATAAATTCTTTATCTTAAAAACATTACTTGCTTCCGATGAAGCAAACCTTTGATTATTTTCTATAAAGCCATTCTGTTCCAAAACTTACGACTTTTCATTAAAGCCGTCATTTTCAAAACTTGACGCTTTTCATTAAAGCCTTCTTTTTCAAAACTTGTGGCTTTTCATTAAAGCCATCATTCTCAGAAATTGTGCTTGCTCATTCGCTTAAACATAATCCAAAACAATTTTAATCACATATCATCACGCAGAAAGAAAACATCATTTTAGAAAGTTTGCTTGCTTACCTGCGATCGTCATAATCCCTTTCCTTCCATTCTTTTCCTTGCCTTTGCCTAGATAAATGAAAATAACATTTCATTTATTTGCATCGTCTTCAAATAATTATATTCCTTACATTTTCCAACCTGCATAAGTTCATCTAACTTAATCAAATTGTCTTTCAAGTCGGGTATTCATACTTATCTTTTCATATACATCCATTTCTCAACACATAAATCATGTGTTTCTTAAAATTTCATAAAACAGCAATTTGTCTCTAATTCCAGCATGATCAAACCCCTTAATTATATACATTTGTTGGTTTGTGAAAAAGCGCAAAATTCCCTTTTTCTTATAAAATACTTTTGGAACGACATCATAAATAACTTGCTTGCTTCGAAGAAAATTCTTAAAACATCAAAACATGAAATCCTTTCAAAACGAAATCATGGAGAACTTTCTTAGTCATAAGCAATATTCTCAATTCATTAATATAAAGCATTGTCAATCCATGGCAATACTTGTGATAAATTCTTTATCTTAAAATCATTACTTTCTTCCTATGAAGCAAACCTTTGAGGATTTTCTATAAAGCCATTCTGTTCCAAAACTAACGACTTTTCATTAAAGCCGTCATTTTCAAAACTTGTGGCTTTTCATTAAAGCCGTCATTGTCCAAAACTTGTTGCTTTACATTAAAGCCATCATTTTCAGAAATTGTGCCAGCTCATTCGCTTAAACATAATCCAAAACAATTTTAATCACATATCTTCACACAGAAAGAAAACATCATTTTAGAAAGTTTGCTTGCTTACCTGCGATCGTCATAATCCCTTTCCTTCCATTCTTTTCCTTGCCTTTGCCTAGATAAATGAAAATAACATTTCATTTATTTGCATCGTCTTCAAATACTTATATTCCTTATGTTTTCAAACCTGCATAAGTTCATCTAACTTAATCAAATTGTCTTTCAAGTCGGGTATTCATACTTATCTTTTCATATACATCCATTTCTCAACACATAAATCATGTGTTTCTGAAAATTTCATAAAACAGCAATTTGTCTCTAATTCCAGCATGATCAAACCCCTTAATTATATACATTTGTTGGTTTGTGAAAAAGCGCAAAATTCCCTTTTTCTTATAAAATACTTTTGGAACGACATCATAAATAACTTGCTTGCTTCGAAGAAAATTCTTAAAACCATCAAAACATGAAATCCTTTCAAAACATAATCATGGAGAACTTTCTTAGTCATAAGCAGTATTCTAAATTCATTAACATAAAGCATTGTCAATCCATGGCAATACTTGTGATAAATTCTTTATCTTAAAAACATTACTTGCTTCCTATGAATGAAACCTTTGATTATTTTTTATAAAGCCATTCTGTTCCAAAACTTACGACTTTTCATTAAAGCCGTCATTTTCAAAACTTGACGCTTTTCATTAAAGCCTTCATTTTCAAAACTTGTGGCTTTTCATTAAAGCCATCATTCTCAGAAATTGTGCTTGCTCATTCGCTTAAACATAATCCAAAACAATTTTAATCACATATCATCACACAGAAAGAAAACATCATTTTAGAAAGTTTGCTTGCTTACCTGCGATCGTCATAATCCCTTTCCTTCCATTCTTTTCCTTGCCTTTGCCTAGATAAATGAAAATAACATTTCATTTATTTGCATCGTCTTCAAATACTTATATTCCTTATGTTTTCAAACCTGCATAAGTTCATCTAACTTAATCAAATTGTCTTTCAAGTCGGGTATTCATATATATCTCTTCATATACATCCATTTCTCAACACATAAATCATGTGTTTCTTAAAATTTCATAAAACAGCAATTTGTCTCTAATTCCAGCATGATCAAACCCCTTAATTATTTACATTTGTTGCTTTGTGAAAAAGCGCAAAATTCCCTTTTTCTTATAAAATACTTTTGGAACGACATCATAAATAACTTTCTTGCTTAGAAGAAAATTCTTAAAACATCAAAACATGAAATCCTTTCCAAACGTAATCATGGAGAACTTTCTTAGTCATAAGCAATATTCTCAATTCATTAAGATAAAGCATTGTCAATACATGGCAATACCTGTGATAAATTCTTTATCTTAAAAACATTACTTGCTTCCCATGAAGCAAACCTTTGAGGATTTTCTATAAAGTCATTCTGTTCCAAAACTTACCACTTTTCATTAAAGCCGTCATTTTCAAAACTTGTGTCTTTTCATTAAAGCCTTCATTTTCAAAACTTGTGGCTTTTCAATAAAGCCTTCATTTTCAGAAATTGTGCTTGCTCATTCGCTTAAAAATAATCCAAAACAATTTTAATCACATATCATCACACAGAAAGAAAACATCATTTTAGGAAGTTTGCTTGCTTACCATCGATCGTCATAATCCCTTTCCTTCCATTCTTTTCCTTGGCTTTGCCTAGATAAATGAAAATAACATTTCATTTATTTGCATCGTCTTCAAATACTTATATTCCTTATGTTTTCAAACCTGCATAAGTTCACTAACTTAATCAAATTGTCTTTCAAGTCGGGTATTGATACATATCTCTTGATATACATCCATTACTCAACACATAAATCATGTGTTTCTTCAAATTTCATAAAACAACAATTTGTCTCTAATTCCAGCATGATCAAACCCCTTAATTATTTACATTTGTTGCTTTGTGAAAAAGCGCAAAATTTCCTTTTTCTTATAAAATACTTTTGGAACGACATCATAAATAACTTGCTTGCTTAGAAGAAAATTCTTAAACCATCAAAACATGAAATCATTTCAAAACGTAATCATGGAGAACTTTCTTAGTCATAAGCAATATTCTCAATTCCTTAATATAAAGCATTGTCAATCCATGGCAATACTTGTGATAAATTCTTTATCTTAAAATCATTACTTGCTTCCTATGAAGCAAACCTTTGATTATTTTCTATAAAGCCATTCTGTTCCAAAACTAACGACTTTTCATTAAAGCCGTCATTTTCAAAACTTGTGGCTTTTCTTTAAAGCCGTCATTGTCCAAAACTTGTGGCTTTACATTAAAGCCATCATTTTCAGAAATTGTGCCAGCTCATTCGCTTAAACATAATCCAAAACAATTTAATCACATATCTTCACACAGAAAGAAAACATCATTTTAGAAAGTTTGCTTGCTTACCTGCGATCGTCATAATCCCTTTCCTTCCATTCTTTTCCTTGCCTTTGCCTAGATAAATGAAAATAACATTTCATTTATTTGCATCGTCTTCAAATACTTGTATTCCTTATGTTTTCAAACCTGCATAAGTTCATCTAACTTAATCAAATTGTCTTTCAAGTCGGGTATTCATACTTATCTTTTCATATACATCCATTTCTCAACACATAAATCATGTGTTTCTGAAAATTTCATAAAACAGCAATTTGTCTCTAATTCCAGCATGATCAAACCCCTTAATTATATACATTTGTTGGTTTGTGAAAAAGCGCAAAATTCCCTTTTTCTTATAAAATACTTTTGGAACGACATCATATATAACTTGCTTGCTTCGAAGAAAATTCTTAAAACCATCAAAGCATGAAATCCTTTCAAAACATAATCATGGAAAACTTTCTTAGTCATAAGCAATATTCTAAATTCATTAACATAAAGCATTGTCAATCCATGGCAATACTTGTGATAAATTCTTTATCTTAAAAACATTACTTGCTTCCGATGAAGCAAACCTTTGATTATTTTCTATAAAGCCATTCTGTTCCAAAACTTACGACTTTTCATTAAAGCCGTCATTTTCAAAACTTGACGCTTTTCATTAAAGCCTTCTTTTTCAAAACTTGTGGCTTTTCATTAAAGCCATCATTCTCAGAAATTGTGCTTGCTCATTCGCTTAAACATAATCCAAAACAATTTTAATCACATATCATCACACAGAAAGAAAACATCATTTTAGAAAGTTTGCTTGCTTACCTGCGATCGTCATAATCCCTTTCCTTCCATTCTTTTCCTTGCCTTTGCCTAGATAAATGAAAATAACATTTCATTTATTTGCATCGTCTTCAAATAATTATATTCCTTACATTTTCCAACCTGCATAAGTTCATCTAACTTAATCAAATTGTCTTTCAAGTCGGGTATTCATACTTATCTTTTCATATACATCCATTTCTCAACACATAAATCATGTGTTTCTTAAAATTTCATAAAACAGCAATTTGTCTCTAATTCCAGCATGATCAAACCCCTTAATTATATACATTTGTTGGTTTGTGAAAAAGCGCAAAATTCCCTTTTTCTTATAAAATACTTTTGGAACGACATCATAAATAACTTGCTTGCTTCGAAGAAAATTCTTAAAACATCAAAACATGAAATCCTTTCAAAACGAAATCATGGAGAACTTTCTTAGTCATAAGCAATATTCTCAATTCATTAATATAAAGCATTGTCAATCCATGGCAATACTTGTGATAAATTCTTTATCTTAAAATCATTACTTTCTTCCTATGAAGCAAACCTTTGAGGATTTTCTATAAAGCCATTCTGTTCCAAAACTAACGACTTTTCATTAAAGCCGTCATTTTCAAAACTTGTGGCTTTTCATTAAAGCCGTCATTGTCCAAAACTTGTTGCTTTACATTAAAGCCATCATTTTCAGAAATTGTGCCAGCTCATTCGCTTAAACATAATCCAAAACAATTTTAATCACATATCTTCACACAGAAAGAAAACATCATTTTAGAAAGTTTGCTTGCTTACCTGCGATCGTCATAATCCCTTTCCTTCCATTCTTTTCCTTGCCTTTGCCTAGATAAATGAAAATAACATTTCATTTATTTGCATCGTCTTCAAATACTTATATTCCTTATGTTTTCAAACCTGCATAAGTTCATCTAACTTAATCAAATTGTCTTTCAAGTCGGGTATTCATACTTATCTTTTCATATACATCCATTTCTCAACACATAAATCATGTGTTTCTGAAAATTTCATAAAACAGCAATTTGTCTCTAATTCCAGCATGATCAAACCCCTTAATTATATACATTTGTTGGTTTGTGAAAAAGCGCAAAATTCCCTTTTTCTTATAAAATACTTTTGGAACGACATCATAAATAACTTGCTTGCTTCGAAGAAAATTCTTAAAACCATCAAAACATGAAATCCTTTCAAAACATAATCATGGAGAACTTTCTTAGTCATAAGCAGTATTCTAAATTCATTAACATAAAGCATTGTCAATCCATGGCAATACTTGTGATAAATTCTTTATCTTAAAAACATTACTTGCTTCCTATGAATGAAACCTTTGATTATTTTTTATAAAGCCATTCTGTTCCAAAACTTACGACTTTTCATTAAAGCCGTCATTTTCAAAACTTGACGCTTTTCATTAAAGCCTTCATTTTCAAAACTTGTGGCTTTTCATTAAAGCCATCATTCTCAGAAATTGTGCTTGCTCATTCGCTTAAACATAATCCAAAACAATTTTAATCACATATCATCACACAGAAAGAAAACATCATTTTAGAAAGTTTGCTTGCTTACCTGCGATCGTCATAATCCCTTTCCTTCCATTCTTTTCCTTGCCTTTGCCTAGATAAATGAAAATAACATTTCATTTATTTGCATCGTCTTCAAATAATTATATTCCTTACATTTTCCAACCTGCAAAAGTTCATCTAACTTAATCAAATTGTCTTTCAAGTCGGGTATTCATACTTATCTTTTCATATACATCCATTTCTCAACACATAAATCATGTGTTTCTTAAAATTTCATAAAACAGCAATTTGTCTCTAATTCCAGCATGATCAAACCCCTTAATTATATACATTTGTTGGTTTGTGAAAAAGCGCAAAATTCCCTTTTTCTTATAAAATACTTTTGGAACGACATCATAAATAACTTGCTTGCTTCGAAGAAAATTCTTAAAACATCAAAACATGAAATCCTTTCAAAACGAAATCATGGAGAACTTTCTTAGTCATAAGCAATATTCTCAATTCATTAATATAAAGCATTGTCAATCCATGGCAATACTTGTGATAAATTCTTTATCTTAAAATCATTACTTTCTTCCTATGAAGCAAACCTTTGAGGATTTTCTATAAAGCCATTCTGTTCCAAAACTAACGACTTTTCATTAAAGCCGTCATTTTCAAAACTTGTGGCTTTTCATTAAAGCCGTCATTGTCCAAAACTTGTTGCTTTACATTAAAGCCATCATTTTCAGAAATTATGCCAGCTCATTCACTTAAACATAATCCAAAACAATTTTAATCACATATCTTCACACAGAAAGAAAACATCATTTTAGAAAGTTTGCTTGCTTACCTGCGATCGTCATAATCCCTTTCCTTCCATTCTTTTCCTTGCCTTTGCCTAGATAAATGAAAATAACATTTCATTTATTTGCATCGTCTTCAAATACTTATATTCCTTATGTTTTCAAACCTGCATAAGTTCATCTAACTTAATCAAATTGTCTTTCAAGTCGGGTATTCATACTTATCTTTTCATATACATCCATTTCTCAACACATAAATCATGTGTTTCTGAAAATTTCATAAAACAGCAATTTGTCTCTAATTCCAGCATGATCAAACCCCTTAATTATATACATTTGTTGGTTTGTGAAAAAGCGCAAAATTCCCTTTTTCTTATAAAATACTTTTGGAACGACATCATAAATAACTTGCTTGCTTCGAAGAAAATTCTTAAAACCATCAAAACATGAAATCCTTTCAAAACATAATCATGGAGAACTTTCTTAGTCATAAGCAGTATTCTAAATTCATTAACATAAAGCATTGTCAATCCATGGCAATACTTGTGATAAATTCTTTATCTTAAAAACATTACTTGCTTCCTATGAATGAAACCTTTGATTATTTTTTATAAAGCCATTCTGTTCCAAAACTTACGACTTTTCATTAAAGCCGTCATTTTCAAAACTTGACGCTTTTCATTAAAGCCTTCATTTTCAAAACTTATGGCTTTTCATTAAAGCCATCATTCTCAGAAATTGTGCTTGCTCATTCGCTTAAACATAATCCAAAACAATTTTAATAACATATCATCACACAGAAAGAAAACATCATTTTAGAAAGTTTGCTTGCTTACCTGCGATCGTCATAATCCCTTTCCTTCCATTCTTTTCCTTGCCTTTGCCTAGATAAATGAAAATAACATTTCATTTATTTGCATCGTCTTCAAATACTTATATTCCTTATGTTTTCAAACCTGCATAAGTTCATCTAACTTAATCAAATTGTCTTTCAAGTCGGGTATTCATTCTTATCTTTTCATATACATCCATTTCTCAACACATAAATCATGTGTTTCTTAAAATTTCATAAAACAGCAATTTGTCTCTAATTCCAGCATGATCAAACCCCTTAATTATTTACATTTGTTTCTTTGTGAAAAAGCGCAAAATTCCCTTTTTCTTATAAAATACTTTTGGAACGACATCATAAATAAGTTGCTTGCTTCGAAGAAAATTCTTAAAACCATCAAAACATGAAATCCTTTCGAAACATAATCATGGAGAACTTTCTTAGTCATAAGCAATATTCTAAATTCATTAACATAAAGCATTGTCAATCCATGGCAATACTTGTGATAAATTCTTTATCTTAAAAACATTACTTGCTTCCCATGAAGCAAACCTTTGAGGATTTTCTATAAAGCCATTCTGTTCCAAAACTTACGACTTTTCATCAAAGCCGTCATTTTCAAAACTAGTGGCTTTTCATTAAAGCCTTCATTTTCAAAACTTGTGGCTTTTCATTAAAGCCATCATTTTCAGAAATTGTGCTTGCTCATTCGCTTAAACATAATCCAAAACAATTTTAATCACATATCATCACACAGAAATAAAACATCATTTTAGAAAGTTTGCTTGCTTACCTGCGATCGTCATAATCCCTTTCCTTCCATTCTTTTCCTTGCCTTTGCCTAGATAAATGAAAATAACATTTTATTTATTTGCATCGTCTTCAAATACTTATATTCCTTATGTTTTCAAACCTGCATAAGTTCATCTAACTTAATCAAATTGTCTTTCAAGTCGGGTATTGATACATATCTCTTCATATACTTCCATTTCTCAACACATAAATAATGTGTTTCTTAAAATTTCATAAAACAGCAATTTGTCTCTAATTCCAGCATGATCAAACCCCTTAATTATATACATTTGTTGCTTTGTGAAAAAGCGCAAAATTACCTTTTTCTTATAAAATACTTTTGGAACGACATCATAAATAACTTGCTTGCTTCGAAGAAAATTCTTAAAACCATCAAAACATGAAATCCTTTCAAAACATAATCATGGAGAACTTTCTTAGTCATAAGCAATATTCTAAATTCATTAACATAAAGCATTGTCAATCCATGGCAATACTTGTGATAAATTCTTTATCTTAAAAACATTACTTGCTTTCTATGAAGCAAACCTTTGATTATTTTCTATAAAGCCATTTTGTTCCAAAACTTACGACTTTTCATTAAAGCCGTCATTTTCAAAACTTGACGCTTTTCATTAAAGCCTTCATTTTCAAAACTTGTGGCTTTTCATTAAAGCCATCATTCTCAGAAATTATGCTTGCTCATTCGCTTAAACATAATCCAAAACAATTTTAATCACATATCATCACACAGAAAGAAAACATCATTTTAGAAAGTTTGCTTGCTTACCTGCGATCGTCATAATCACTTTCCTTCCATTCTTTTCCTTGCCTTTGCCTAGATAAATGAAAATAACATTTCATTTATTTGCATCGTCTTCAAATACTTATATTCCTTATGTTTTCAAACCAGCTTAAGTTCATCTAACTTAATCAAATTGTCTTTCAAGTCGGGTATTCATACTTATCTCTTCATATACATCCGTTTCTCAACACATAAATCATGTGTTTATTAAAATTTCATAAAACAGCAATTTGTCTCTCAAACCAGCATGTTCAAAACCCTTAATTATTTACATTTGTTGCTTTGTGAAAAAGCGCAAAATTCCCTTTTTCTTATAAAATACATTTGAAACGACATCATAATACTTTTGGAACGACATCATAAAGAATAGCTTGCTTAAAAGCAAATTCTTAAAACCATCAAAACAAGAAATCCTTTCAAAAGATAATCATGGAGAACTTTCTTACCCATAAGCAATATTCTCAATTTATTAACATGGAGCATTGTCCAACCATGGCAATACTTGTGATAAATTCTTTATCTTAAAAACATCGCTTCCTTCCCATGAAACAAATTTTGAGGCTTTTCCTTAAAGCCATTCTTTTCCTAAACTTACGACTTTTCATTAAAGTCGTCATTGTCAAAACTTTTGGCTTTTCATTAAAGCCGTCATTGTCCAAAACTTGTGGCTTTTCATTAAAGCCATCATTTTCAGAACTTTTGCTTGCCCATTCGTTTAAACATAATCATAAACAACTTTAATCACATATCATCACATAGAAAAAAAACATCATTTTAGAAAGTTTGCTTGCTTTCCTGATATCGTCATAATCCCTTTCCTTCCATTCTTTTCCTTGCCTTTGCCTAGATAAATGAAAATAACATTTTATTTATTTGCATCGTCTTCAAATACTTATATTCCTTATGTTTTCAAACCTGCATAAGTTCATCTAACTTAATCAAATTGTCTTTCAAGTCGGGTATTGATACATATCTCTTCATATACTTCCATTTCTCAACACATAAATCATGTGTTTCTTAAAATTTCATAAAACAGCAATTTGTCTCTAATTCCAGCATGATCAAACCCCATAATTATTTACATTTGTTTCTTTGTGAAAAAGCGAAAAATTCCCTTTTTCTTATAAAATACTTTTGAAACGACATCATAAATAACTTGCTTGCTTCGAAGAAAATTCTTAAAACCATCAAAACATGAAATCCTTTCAAAACATAATCATGGAGAACTTTCTTAGTCATAAGCAATATTCTAAATTCATTAACATAAAGCATTGTCAATCCATGGCAATACTTGTGATAAATTCTTTATCTTAAAAACATTACTTGCTTCCTATGAAGCAAACCTTTGATTATTTTTTATAAAGCCATTCTGTTCCAAAACTTACGACTTTTAATTAAAGCCGTCATTTTCAAAACTTGACGCTTTTCATTAAAGCCTTCATTTTCAAAACTTGTGGCTTTTCATTAAAGCCATCATTCTCAGAAATTCTGCTTGCTCATTCGCTTAAACATAATCCAAAACAATTTTAATCACATATCATCACACAGAAAGAAAACATCATTTTAGAAAGTTTGCTTGCTTACCTGCGATCGTCATAATCCCTTTCCTTCCATTCTTTTCCTTGCCTTTGCCTAGATAAATGAAAATAACATTTCATTTATTTGCATCGTCTTCAAATACTTATATTCCTTATGTTTTCAAACCTGCATAAGTTCATCTAACTTAATCAAATTGTCTTTCAAGTCGGGTATTGATACATATCTCTTCATATACTTCCATTTCTCAACACATAAATCATGTGTTTCTTAAAATTTCATAAAACAGCAATTTGTCTCTAATTCCAGCATGATCAAACCCCTTAATTATTTACATTTGTTTCTTTGTGAAAAAGCGCAAAATTCCCTTTTTCTTATAAAATACTTTTGGAACGACATCATAAATAACTTGCTTGCTTAGAAGAAAATTCTTAAAACATCAAAACATGAAATCCTTTCAAAACATAATCATGGAGAACTTTGTTAGTCATAAGCAATATTCTCAATTCATTAGAATAAAGCATTGTCAATCCATGGCAATACTTGTGATACAGTCTTTATCTTAAAAACATTACTTGCTTCCTATGAAGCAAACCTTTGAGTATTTTGTATAAAGCCATTCTGTTCCAAAACTAACGACTTTTCATTAAAGCCATCATTTTCAAAACTTGTGGCTTTTAATTAAAGCCGTCATTGTCCAAATCTTGTGGCTTTTCATTAAAGCCATCATTTTCAGAACTTGTGCTTCTTCATTCGTTTAAACATAATCATAAACAATTTTAATTACATATCATCACATAGAAAGAAAACATCATTTTAGAAAGTTTGCTTGCTTACCTGCGATCGTCATAATCCCTTTCCTTCCATTCTTTTCCTTGCCTTTGCCTAGATAAATGAAAATAACATTTCATTTATTTGCATCGTCTTCAAATACTTATATTCCTTATGTTTTCAAACCTGCATAAGTTCATCTAACTTAATCAAATTGTCTTTCAAGTCGGGTATTGATACATATCTCTTCATATACTTCCATTTCTCAACACATAAATCATGTGTTTCTTAAAATTTCATAAAACAGCAATTTGTCTCTAATTCCAGCATGATCAAACCCCTTAATTATTTACATTTGTTGCTTTGTGAAAAAGCGCAAAATTCCCTTTTTCTTATAAAATACATTTGTAACGACATCATAAATTACTTGCTTGCTTAAAAGCAAATTCTTAAAATCATCAAAACATGAAATCCTTTCAAAACATAATCATGGAGAACTTTCTTAGTCATAATTAATATTCTCAATTCATTAACAAAAAGCATTATCAATCCATGGCAATAATTGTGATAAATTCTTTATCTTAAAAACTTTACTTGCTTCCCATGAAGCAAACCTATGAGGATTTTCTATAAAGCCATTCTGTTCCAAAACTTACGACCTTTCATTAAAGCCGTCATTTTCAAAACTTGTGACTTTTCATTAAAGCCTTCATTTTCAAACCTTGTGGCTTTTAATTAGAGCCATAATTTTCAGAAATTGTGCTTGCGCATTCCCTTAAACATAATCCAAAACAATTTTAATCACATATCATCACACAGAAAGAAAACATCATTTTAGAAAGTTTGCTTGCTTACCTGCGATCGTCATAATCCCTTTCCTTCCATTCTTTTCCTTGCCTTTGCCTAGATAAATTAAAATAACATTTCATTTATTTGCATCGTCTTCAAATACTTATTTTCCTTCTACTTTCCAACCTGCATAAGTTCATCTGACTTAATCAAATTGTCTTTCAAGTTGGGTATTCATACTTATCTCTTCATATACATCCGTTTCTCAACACATAAATCATGTGTTTATTAAAATTTCATAAAACAGCAATTTGTCTCTCCTACCAGCATGTTCAAAACCCTTAATTATTTACATTTGTTGCTTTGTGAAAAAGCGCAAAATTCCCTTTTTCTTATAAAATACATTTGAAACGACATCATAATACTTTTGGAACGACATCATAAAGAATAGCTTGCTTAAAAGCAAATTCTTAAAACCATCAAAACAAGAAATCCTTTCAAAAGATAATCATGGAGAACTTTCTTACCCATAAGCAATATTCTCAATTTATTAACATGGAGCATTGTCAAACCATGGCAATACTTGTGATAAATTCTTTATCTTAAAAACATCGCTTCCTTCCCATGAAACAAATTTTGAGGCTTTTCCTTAAAGCCATTCTTTTCCTAAACTTACGACTTTTCATTAAAGTCGTCATTCTCAAAACTTTTGGCTTTTCATTAAAGCCGTCATTGTCCAAAACTTGTGGCTTTTCATTAAAGCCATCATTTTCAGAACTTATGCTTACCCATTCGTTTAAACATAATCATAAACAACTTTAATCACATATCATCACATAGAAAAAAAACATCATTTTAGAAAGTTTGCTTGCTTTCCTGATATCGTCATAATCCCTTTCCTTCCATTCTTTTCCTTGCCTTTGCCTAGATAAATGAAATTAACATTTAATTTATTTGCATCGTCTTCAAATACATATAGTCCTTATGTATTCCAACCTACATAAGTTAATCTAACTTAACCTAATTGTCTTTCAAGTTGGGTAATCATACTTATCTCTTCATATACATCCATTTCTCAACACATAAATCATGTGTTTCTTAAAATTTCATAAAACAACAATTTGTCTCTAATTCCAGCATGATCAAACCCCTTAATTATTTACATTTGTTGCTTTGTGAAAAAGCGCAAAATTCCCTTTTTCTTATAAAATACATTTGAAACGACATCATAATACTTTTGGAACGACATCATAAAGAATTGCTTGCTTAAAAGAAAATTCTTAAAACCATCAAAACAAGAAATCCTTTCAAAAGATAATCATGGAGAACTTTCTTACCCATAAGAAATATTCTCAATTCATTAACATGAAGCATTGTCAAACCATGACAATACTTGTGATAAATTCTTTATCTTAAAAACATCGCTTCCTTCCCATGAAGCAAATTTTGAGGCTTTTCCTTAAAGCCATTCTTTTCCTAAACTTACGACTTTTCATTAAAGCCGTCATTGTCAAAACTTTTGGCTTTTCATTAAAGCCGTCATTGTCCAAAACTTGTGGCTTTTCATTAAAGCCATCATTTTCAGAACTTGTGTTTGCCCATTCGTCTAAACATAATCATAAACAACTTTAATCACATATCATCACATAGAAAAAAAACATCATTTTAGAAAGTTTGCTTGCTTTCCTGATATCGTCATAATCCCTTTCCTTCCATTCTTTTCCTTGCCTTTGCCTAGATAAATGAAATTAACATTTAATTTATTTGCATCGTCTTCAAATACTTATATTCCTTATGTTTTCCAACCTACATAAGTTCATCTTACTTAGCCAAATTGTTTTTCAAGTTGGGTATTCATACTTATCTCTTCATATACGTCAATTTCTCAACACATGAATCATGTGTTTCTTAAAATTTCATTGAACAGCAAATTGTCTGTAATTCCAGCATGATCAAACCCCTTAATTATTTACATTTGTTGCTTTGTGAAAAAGCGCAAAATTCCTTTTTTCTTATAAAATACTTTTGAAACTACATCATAAAGAACTTCCTTTCATAAAAGCAAATTCTTAAAACCATCAAAACCTGAAATCCTTTCAAAACATAATCATGGAGAACTTTCTTTGTCATAAGCAATATTCTCAATTCATTAACACGAAACATTGTCAATCCATGGCAATAATTTTGATAAATTTTTTTTCTTAAAATCATTGCTCGCTTCCCATGAAGCAAACCTTTGAGGCTTTTCCTTAAAACCATTCTTTTCCAAAACTTACGACTTTTCATTAAAGCCATCATTTTCAAAACTTTTGGCATTTCATTAAAGCCGTCATTGTCCAAAACTTGTGGCTTTTCATTAAAGCCATCATTTTCAGAACTTGTGGATGCGCACTCGTTTAAACATAATCATAAACAATTTTAATCACATATCATCACATAGAAAAAAAACATCATTCTAGAAAGTTCGCTTGCTTACCTGCGATCGTCATAATCCCTTTCCTTCCATTCTTTTCCTTGGCTTTTGTCACAAATGAAAATAACATTTCATTTATTTGCATCGTCTTCAAATACTTATATTCCTTATGTTTTTCAACCTACATAAGTTAATCTAACTTAACCTAATTGTCTTTCAATTCGGGTAATCATACTTATCTCTTCATATACATCCATTTCTCAACACATAAATCATGTGTTTCTTAAAATTTCATAAAACAGCAATTTGTCTCAAATTCTAGCATGATCAAACCCCTTAATTATTTACATTTGTTGCTTTGTGAAAAAGCGCAAAATTCCCTTTTTCATATAAAATACATTTGAAACGACATCATAATACTTTTGGAACGACATCATAAAGAACTTGCTTGTATAAAAGCAAATTCTTAAAACCATCAAAACCTGAAATCCTTTCAAAACATAATCATGGAGAACTTTCTTACACATAAGCAATATTCTCAATTCATTAACACAAAACATTGTCAATCCATAGCAATAATTGTGATAAATTTTTTATCTTAAAAACATTGCTTGCTTCGCATGAAGCAAACCTTTGAGGCTTTTCCTTAAAACCATTCTTTTCCAAAACTAACGACTTTTCATTAAAGCCATCATTTTCAAAACTTTTGGCATTTCATTAAAGCCGTCATTGTCCAAAACTTGTGGCTTTTCATTAAAGCCATCATTTTCAGAACTTGTGCATGCCCACTCGTTTAAACATAATCATAAACAATTTTAATCGCATATCATCACATAGAAAAAAAACATCAATTTAGAAAGTTTGTTTCCTTACCTGCGATCGTCCTAATCCCTTTCCTTCCATTCTTTTCCATTCCTTTTCTTAGATAAATGAAAATAACATTTCATTTATTTGCATCGTCTTCAAATACTTATATTCCTTATGTTTTCCAACCTACATAAGTTAATCTAACTTAACCTAATTGTCTTTCAAGTCGGGTAATCATACTTATCTCTTCATATACATCCATTTCTCAACACATAAATCATGTGTTTCTTAAAATTTCATAAAACAGCAATTTGTCTCTAATTCCAGCATGATCAAACCCCTTAATTATTTACATTTGTTGCTTTGTGAAAAAGCGCAAAATTCCCTTTTTCTTATAAAATACGTTTGAAACGACATCATAAAACTTTTGGAACGACATCATAAAGAACTTGCTTGCTTAAAAGCAAATTCTTAAAACCATCAAAACAAGAAATCCTTTCAAAAGATAATCATGGAGAACTTTCTTACCCATAAGCAATATTCTCAATTCATTAACATGGAGCATTGTCAAACCATGGCAATACTTGTGATAAATTCTTTATCTTAAAAACATCGCTTCCTTCCCATGAAGCAAATTTTGAGGCTTTTCCTTAAAGCCATTCTTTTCCTAAACTTACGACTTTTCATTAAAGCCGTCATTGTCAAAACTTTTGGCTTTTCATTAAAGCCGTCATTGTCCAAAACTTGTGGCTTTTCATTAAAGCCATCATTTTCAGAACTTGTGCTTGCCCATTCGTTTAAACATAATCATAAACAACTTTAATCACATATCATCACATAGAAAAAAAACATCATTTTAGAAAGTTTGCTTGCTTTCCTGATATCGTCATAATCCCTTTCCTTCCATTCTTTTCCTTGCCTTTGCCTAGATAAATGAAATTAACATTTAATTTATTTGCATCGTCTTCAAATACTTATATTCCTCATATTTTTCCCACCAACATAAGTTCATCTAACTTAACGAAATTGTCTTTCAAGTCGGGTATTCATACTTATCTCTTCATATATGTCCATTTCTCAACACATGAATCATGTGTTTCTTAAAATTTCATAAAACAGAAATTTGTCTCTAATTCGAGCATGATCAAACCCCTTAATTATTTACATTTGTTGCTTTTGGAAAAAGCGCAAAATTCCCTTTTTCTTATAAAATACTTTTGAAACGACATCATAAAGAACTTGCTTGTATAAAAGCAAATTCTTAAAACCATCAAAACCTGAAATCCTTTCAAAACATAATCATGGAGAACTTTCTTACACATAAGCAATATTCTCAATTCATTAACACAAAACATTGTCAATCCATAGCAATAATTGTGATAAATTTTTTATCTTAAAAACATTGCTTGCTTCGCATGAAGCAAACCTTTGAGGCTTTTCCTTAAAACCATTCTTTTCCAAAACTAACGACTTTTCATTAAAGCCATCATTTTCAAAACTTTTGGCATTTCATTAAAGCCGTCATTGTCCAAAACTTGTGGCTTTTCATT
This sequence comes from Annona cherimola, assembly GCA_030490835.1. NCBI lineage: Eukaryota > Viridiplantae > Streptophyta > Magnoliopsida > Magnoliales > Annonaceae > Annona > Annona cherimola. The sequence continues at coordinate 97,300,280 of CM059974.1, read as the reverse complement.
AAAGCCATCATTTTCAGAACTTGTGCATGCCCACTCGTTTAAACATAATCATAAACAATTTTAATCGCATATCATCACATAGAAAAAAAACATCAATTTAGAAAGTTTGTTTCCTTACCTGCGATCGTCCTAATCCCTTTCCTTCCATTCTTTTCCATTCCTTTTCTTAGATAAATGAAAATAACATTTCATTTATTTGCATCGTCTTCAAATACTTATATTCCTTATGTTTTCCAACCTACATAAGTTAATCTAACTTAACCTAATTGTCTTTCAAGTCGGGTAATCATACTTATCTCTTCATATACATCAATTTCTCAACACATAAATCATGTGTTTCTTAAAATTTCATAAAACAGCAATTTGTCTCTAATTCCAGCATGATCAAACCCCTTAATTATTTACATTTGTTGCTTTGTGAAAAAGCGCAAAATTCCCTTTTTCTTATAAAATACGTTTGAAACGACATCATAAAGAACTTGCTTGCTTGAAAGAAAATTCTTAAAACCATCAAAACAAGAAATCCTTTCAAAGGATAATCATTGAGAACTTTCTTACCCATAACCAATATTCTCAATTCATTAACATGAAGCATTGTCAAACCATGGCAATACTTGTGATAAATTCTTTATCTTAAAAACATCGCTTCCTTCCCATGAAGCAAATTTTGATGCTTTTCCTTAAAACCATTCTTTTCCAAAACTTACGACTTTTCATTAAAGCCGTCATTTTCAAAACTTTTAGCATTTCATTAAAGCCGTCATTGTCCAAAACTTGTGGCTTTTCATTAAAGCCATCATTTTCAGAACTTGTACATGCCCACTCGTTTAAACATAATCATAAACAATTTTAATCACATATCATCACATAGAAAAAAAACATCATTTTAGAAAGTTTGTTTGCTTACCTTCGATCGTCGTAATCCCTTTCCTTCCATTCTTTTCCATGCCTTTTCTTAGATAAATGAAAATAACATTTCATTTATTTGCATCGTCTTCAAATACTTATATTCCTTATGTTTTCCAACCTACATAAGTTAATCTAACTTAACCTAATTGTCTTTCAAGTCGGGTAATCATACTTATCTTTTCATATACATCCATTTCTCAACACATAAATCATGTGTTTCTTAAAATTTCATAAAACAGAAATTTGTCTCTAATTCCAGCATGATCAAACCCCTTAATTATTTACATTTGTTGCTTTGTGAAAAAGCGCAAAATTTCCTTTTTCTTATAAAATACATTTGAAACGACATCATAATACTTTTGAAACCACATCATAAAGAACTTGCTTGCTTAAAAGCAAATTCTTAAAACCATCAAAACAAGAAATCCTTTCAAAAGATAATCATGGAGAACTTTCTAACCCATAAGCAATATTCTCAATTCATTAACATAAAGCATTGTCAAACCATTGCAATACTTGTGATAAATTCTTTATCTTAAAAACATTGCTTGCTTCCCGTGAAGCAAATTTTGAGACTTTTCCTTAAAGCCATTCTGTTCCTAAACTTACGACTTTTCATTAAAGCCGTCATTGTCAAAACTTTTGGCTTTTCATTAAAGCCGTCATTGTCCAAAACTTGTGGCTTTTCATTAAAGCCATCATTTTCAGAACTTGTGCTTGCCCATTCGTTTAAACATAATCATAAACAACTTTAATCACATATCATCACATAGAAAAAAAACATCATTTTAGAAAGTTTGCTTGCTTTCCTGAGATCATCATAATCCCTTTCCTTCCATTCTTTTCCTTGCCTTTGCCTAGATAAATGAAATTAACATTTAATTTATTTGCATCGTCTTTACATACTTATATTCCTCATATTTTTCCCACCTACATAAGTTCATCTAACTTAACGAAATTGTCTTTCAAGTCGGGTATTCATACTTATCTCTTCATATATGTCCATTTCTCAACACATGAATCATGTGTTTCTTAAAATTTCATAAAACAGCAATTTGTCTCTAATTCCAGCATGATCAAACCCCTTAATTATTTACATTTGTTGCTTTGTGAAAAAGCGCAAAATTCCATTTTTCTTATAAAATACGTTTGAAACGACATCATAATACTTTTAGAACGACATCATAAAGAACTTACTTGCTTAAAAGCAAATTCTTAAAACCATCAAAATAAGAAATCCTTTCAAAGGATAATCATTGAGAACTTTCTTACCCATAACCAATATTCTCAATTCATTAAAATGAAGCATTGTCAAACCATGGCAATACTTGTGATAAATTCTTTATCTTAAAAACATCGCTTCCTTCCCATGAAGCAAATTTTGATGCTTTTCCTTAAAACCATTCTTTTCCAAAACTTACGACTTTTCATTAAAGCCGTCATTTTCAAAACTTTTAGCATTTCATTAAAGCCGTCATTGTCCAAAACTTGTGGCTTTTCATTAAAGCCATCATTTTCAGAACTTGTACATGCCCACTCGTTTAAACATAATCATAAACAATTTTAATCACATATCATCACATAGAAAAAAAACATCATTTTATAAAGTTTGTTTGCTTACCTTCGATCGTCGTAATCCCTTTCCTTCCATTCTTTTCCTTGCCTTTTCTTAGATAAATGAAAATAACATTTCATTTATTTGCATCGTCTTCAAATACTTATATTCCTTATGTTTTCCAACCTACATAAGTTAATCTAACTTAACCTAATTGTCTTTCAAGTCGGGTAATCATACTTATCTTTTCATATACATCCATTTCTCAACACATAAATCATGTGTTTCTTAAAATTTCATAAAACAGAAATTTGTCTCTAATTCCAGCATGATCAAACCCCTTAATTATTTACATTTGTTGCTTTGTGAAAAAGCGCAAAATTCCCTTTTTCTTATAAAATACATTTGAAACGACATCATAATACTTTTGAAACCACATCATAAAGAACTTGCTTGCTTAAAAGCAAATTCTTAAAACCATCAAAACAAGAAATCCTTTCAAAAGATAATCATGGAGAACTTTCTAACCCATAAGCAATATTCTCAATTCATTAACATAAAGCATTGTCAAACCATTGCAATACTTGTGATAAATTCTTTATCTTAAAAACATTGCTTGCTTCCCGTGAAGCAAATTTTGAGGCTTTTCCTTAAAGCCATTCTGTTCCTAAACTTACGACTTTTCATTAAAGCCGTCATTGTCAAAACTTTTGGCTTTTCATTAAAGCCGTCATTGTCCAAAACTTGTGGCTTTTCATTAAAGCCATCATTTTCAGAACTTGTGCTTGCCCATTCGTTTAAACATAATCATAAACAACTTTAATCACATATCATCACATAGAAAAAAAACATCATTTTAGAAAGTTTGCTTGCTTTCCTGAGATCATCATAATCCCTTTCCTTCCATTCTTTTCCTTGCCTTTGCCTAGATAAATGAAATTAACATTTAATTTATTTGCATCGTCTTTACATACTTATATTCCTCATATTTTTCCCACCTACATAAGTTCATCTAACTTAACGAAATTGTCTTTCAACTCGGGTATTCATACTTATCTCTTCATATATGTCCATTTCTTAACACATGAATCATGTGTTTCTTAAAATTTCATAAAACAACAATTTGTCTCTAATTCCAGCATGATCAAACCCCTTAATTATTTACATTTGTTGCTTTTGGAAAAAGCGCAAAATTCCCTTTTCTTATAAAATACTTTTGAAACGACATCATAAAGAACTTGCTTGCATAAAAGCAAATTCTTAAAACCATCAAAACCTGAAATCCTTTCAAAACATAATCATGGAGAACTTTTTTACACATAAGCAATATTCTCAATTCATTAACACAAAACATTGTCATTCCATAGCAATAATTGTGATAAATTTTTTATCTTAAAAACATTGCTTGCTTCGCATGAAGCAAACCTTTGAGGCTTTTCCTTAAAACCATTCTTTTCCAAAACTTACGACTTTTCATTAAAGCCATCATTTTCAAAACTTTTAGCATTTCATTAAAGCCGTCATTGTCCAAAACTTGTGGCTTTTCATTAAAGCCATCATTTTCAGAACTTGTGCATGCCCACTCGTTTAAACATAATCATAAACAATTTTAATTGCATATCATCACATAGAAAGAAAACATCTTTTTAGAAAGTTTGTTTGCTTACCTGCGATCGTCATAATCCCTTTCATTCCATTCTTTTCCTTGCCTTTTCTTAGATAAATGAAAATAACATTTTATTTATTTGCATCGTCTTCAAATACTTATATTCCTTATGTTTTCCAACCTACATAAGTTAATCTAACTTAACCTAATTGTCTTTCAAGTCGGGTAATCATACTTATCTCTTCATATACATCCATTTCTCAACACATAAATCATGTGTTTCTTAAAATTTCATAAAATAGAAATTTGTCTCTAATTCCAGCATGATCAAACTGTTGGTCCCGAGTTGATGACAATTACCCTAGAGGGGAGGGGTGAATTGGGTATTTAAAAATTTATAACTTAAACAGAAACTTTATCCCGGATTAATCTAGTCCCCTTAATGAAGAAACGAAATGGAAAGCAATATAATGTAGAGAGCAGAAATATAAATCAAGCACACTAGATTTTTATAGTGGTTCGGGCAACCTCCCTACTCCACTCTTCCAAGCTCACTCTCCTTGTGACTTGGGTTCCACTATTGTATTCTTCAAATACAATTAGAGTCACTGCTCTCTTCTAGATTCCAGCTCTAGGGGGCCTCCACAAATCTCAGCACAAGTAGGTGATGAGTTCCACTCCAATCACACACTACTTTGCTTACACTTGATCTTAGTTCCTCAAACTAAATCAAGTTCAATACAATAAAATAAAATAACAAAAGGAGTCTACACTTTACAGATGTGTAGAAGCAATTTGGCGCAGAGAAGAACTCGTAATGTAGGCTTTGAAGATTCACAGATATAGCTCTTGCAGTTTGAAGCAAAGTTCTTCCTCTTTGAATGGCTTGATCTCTTTAGAGCTCTTGAATGTAGGAGTTAAGCACACTTAATGATTCTCAGCTACTTCCCTCGTCCACAATGAATGCCTTTTATAATTTTGGAGGGAATCCGAACGTTAGAAGGTAGGTGGCGCGCATTAAATGCGCCAACGTTCGAAAATTATCCGACCGTTGCGACCCAAGTCGCATGCGGAGTCGACTTCGGATGCGACTTCGCCCAAGTCGCAGATGGAGTCGACTTCGGGTGCGACTTCGCCTCTCCGTCGCAACTTCAAGTTCCAGGTCGGGTCGACTTGGGTATCGACTTGACCCAAGTCGCAGGTGAAGTCGACTTCGGGTGCGATTTCACCTTGTCAGTTGGCTTTGATGAACTTGAAGACTTTGGAGATTGCTTTGTTTTGCTTAGGCTTCTCCATTCCTTCAATTCCTTTGCATTTTTCATATCTTGGATCATTGAGTCTTCTTGCTTTCATTTGCTCCGAGTTTTGCAATCCTTGAATCCATGAGATTTGAATCTTCTTGGTATCTTGAACTTGGATTGGTTGTCATATCATGACTTTCTTCATCTTGAGATAAGCTTGGAGCTTGGCCTTGAACTTGAGAGATTTAAGTTGATCTAGCACCTTTGATTAGGTATTTGAAAACACTCAAGTTGATTCTTGAAATGAACTTGAAACTGCATCTTTGAGCTTGAGAGCATCAAGTCGAACTTGGGGTCGACTTCGTCCGCGACTTCGCCCAAGTCGCAACTGGAGTTGACTTCGTTTGCGACTTCGGCATTCTTCCATCCCAAATTCAGCTCTGGAGTGATTTTCCCGACTGAAGTCGATGCTGGAGTCGACTTCGTTTGTGACTTGTCTTCCCAAGTCGCAAGTGGAGTCGACTTGGCCTGCGACTTCACATGCTCTTCTTCCATTTTCAACTCTGGACGGTTTTGGCTTCTTGAAGTCGATCTTAGGGTCGACTTGGAGAACGACTTTGCCTGTCATGCTTTATTTTCTTCAAATGTATATGCCTTAAATATTTCCACAAACATGTTAGTAGCCAAGACTTACTCAAATTGATTTGTTAATCATCAAAACATAGATTTAGCTTGTTTTCCACATATTTCCAACAATCTCCCCCCTTTTGATGATTGACAAAACCGATTTGAGTGTATACCTTTCAATTACTTAAAAATACGATAAGTTTGTATTTGAAGTGTTATCATACATATGCTCATGCAAACTTTCAATAAAAACATTCAACAAACATATCCTACTCTTCTTCCCAAACATATCCTACTCTTCTCCCCCTCAAATCCTACTCTTCTCCCCCTTTTTGTCAATATATCAAAAAGTTAGAGGGTAAAGAGATAGGTGGGTTTGCTCCCCCTAAACAGGTGCTCCCCCTAAGTTTATGCTAAGTTAATTCAATCATTCCCATGTCATTTCTAATCTTATAAAATACTTCTTTTGCTAGGGGCTTTGTAAATATGTCTGCAACTTGATCCTCTGTTCTTACATATACCAAACATATGTCATGATTTTCTACATGTTCTCTAATGAAATGGTGTCTAAGGTCTATATGTTTGGTCCTAGAATGCAAGACTGGATTCTTGGTTAGACATATGGCACTAGTATTACACATCTGATGGGTATATCTTTAAAATCCATGCCATAGTCCCTAAGTTGCTGTTTCATCCAAAGTAATTGGGCACAACAGCTCCCAGCGGCAATGTATTCGGCTTCCGCCGTAGATAGAGCAACACTAGTTTGTTTTCTTGAAAACCATGAAACCAACATGTTCCCAAGAAATTGACATGTTCCACTAGTGCTTTTTCTATCTACTTTGTAACCGGCAAAATTCGCATCCGAGTAGCCGATTAGATCAAAATTAGAGCCCTTTGGATACCAAAGTCCTATATTGGTAGTGTCAACTAGGTATCTGAAAATTCTTTTCACAGCTACCAAGTGTGATTCTTTTGGACATGATTGAAATCTAGAGCACATACACACACTAAACAATATATCAGGCCTAGAAGCAGTTAAATATAACAAAGAACATATCATGCTTCTATACAATTTCAAATCAACTATTTTTCCTTTTTCATCTTTGTCGATTTTGATTGTTGAGCTCATTGGCGTGTTTGCTCCTTTGCTATTTTCCATGCCAAACTTCTTCAGCATTTCTTTGATATACTTGGACTGGTTGATGAAGATTCCTTCATTTAATTGCTTGATTTGCAGTCCAAGGAAGAAATTCAACTCTCCCATCATGCTCATCTCAAATTCTTTCTGCATAAGCTCAGAAAATTCTTGACAAAGAATTTTATTAGTAGCACCGAAAATAATATCATCAACATAAATTTGAATAATCAATATATCCTTTTCTTTGTATTTAATAAACAAAGTGGTGTCTACCTTTCCCTTTTGAAAGATCAATCAGAAATTTGCTTAATCTATCATACCAAGCCCTTGGAGCTTGTTTTAATCCATATAATGCTTTGGTTAATTTGTACACAAATTTAGATTGATCTTTTTCTTCAAATCCAGGTGGTTGTTCTACATACACCTCTTCATTTATATATCCATTCAGAAATGCACTTTTAACATCCATTTGAAACAATTTAAAGTTCATGTGAGATGCAAAAGCTAGTAAGATGCGAATTGCTTCTAATCTAGCAACCGGGGCATAGGATTCTTCAAAATCTATTCCTTCTTCTTGTGAGTATCCCTTTGCCACAAGTCTAGCTTTGTTTCTCACTACAAGTCCACTTTCATCTAATTTGTTCCTAAAGACCCACTTGGTACCAATAACAGTGCAATCGTTTGGTCTAGGAACAAGGTGCCAAACTTGGTTTCTTTCAAATTGATTTAGCTCTTCTTGCATTGCTATAATCCAGTTTTCATCATTAAGAGCTTGATCAATATTGGATGGTTCAATCTTGGATACAAAAGCATATTGTCCACAAACATTTTGTTTTGATCTTCTAGTTTTTACACCTTCATACACATTCCCTATAACTTGTTCAATTGGATGTGCATGTTTGAATTTTAAATCAGTTGGAGGTTTGTAGGAATTATTACCTTCACTTACCCTTTCCTCCATGGAATCTTCTTGCTTTTCCACATGCAGTTTTTCAAGATTGCTTGCTATATCATCTGCATCACTTAAATCATCTTTTCTTTTGAAGCATGGGTTAGTTTCATCAAAAACAACATGTATGGACTCTTCTACAACTTGGTTTCGTTTATTGAATACTCTATATGCTTTGCTATTTGATGAGTACCCAAGGAATATTGCCTCATCACTTTTAGCATCTAATTTTCCCAAGTTGGTTTTTCCATTGTTTAAAACATAGCATGTGCAACCAAAAGCATGAAAATAAGAGATATTTGGTTTTCTTCCTTTCCATAGCTCATATGGGGTCTTTTTCAAGATTGCTCTAATGGTAACTCGATTTAAAACATGACAAGCTGTACTCACAGCTTCACCTCAAAATTTCTTGGATAATTTGCTCTCATTTAGCATTGTTCTAGCCATCTCTTGTATAGTTCTGTTTTTCCTTTCAACTACTCCATTTTGTTGTGGAGTTCTTGGTGCAGAAAATGTGTGATGAATTCCTTTTTCATTACAAAATTCTATGAATCGTTTGTTTTCAAATTCACCACCATGATCACTTCTTATAGTCATAATAGTACTTTGTTTTTCATTTTGCACCAAATTTACAAAAGTTGAAAACATAGAGAAGGCTTCATCTTTGCTAGCTAAAAGAATTATCCATGTGAATCTTGAAAAATCATCAACAATAACAAATACATATTTCTTTCCACCAATGGTTAAAATATCGGATGGCCCATATAGATCCATGTGTAGCAATTCAAGTGGCCTAGTGGTGGATATTTCCTTTTTGGTAGAGAAAGGCATCTTAGGTTGTTTAGATAATTGACATGCCTTGCAAATTTTGTCTTTGTCATATTTCAACTTTGGCAAGCCTTCTACCAAAATCTTCTTCCATAGGGTCTTTATATTTTCCATGTTTATATGTCCAAGCCTTTTATGCCAAACCCATGGATCATTATCAATGGCCATTAAACATTGACCATCTAATTCATCAAGTGAAACCAAATATACATTTCCATGTCTTTTTCCACTAAACATGATATGTTCTCGATCAAATACATTACATATAGATGATTCAAACACAACCTTGTATCCTTTGTCACATAATTGACTAATGCTCATTAGGTTATGCTTGAGTCCTTCAACAAACAAAACATCTTCCATGCATGCATTTGAAATACTATAAATATTTCCTTTACCTTTAATTTTACCTTTCTCATTATTGCCAAAGGCAACCATTCCATCGTTGCAAGGCTTAAGTTTGTGAAATAAACTTCTTTCTCCGGTCATATGCCTTGAACAACCGCTGTCCATGAACCATACATTGTTTGCCTTTGCCTTGAAACAAATCTCTTCATTGCTCGTGCATTTTGTTGAGATGGTTTGTTCTTCCAAAACTTCAGTTGTGTTTAAACAAAACAAGTCTTCTTCTTGTTCGATCCGTGCCATGCAGCATATTCTTGCGCAGTTTGCTGCATCGTAATCGTCGGTTGAAAAGCTGCTTGTTGATGAAGTCTCTTCATTGACGTACATGCCTCTTCCTTTTGGCCTTTGGTATTTTCTACCTTCATGTCCTTCCTTCCTTTCTTGATACTCTTTTGATTTCTCTTCCGGCGTAGGACATTGAGCTTGCATGTGTCCTATCCCACCGCATTTGTAGCACTTCGTTGACTCCTTCTTCTTCTCTCTTCGTGTTCTTTCTTTGAAGTCCTTGAAGTTCCTTTCTTTTCTCACAAATTTTCGGAATTTGCGAGTGAGAAGTGCAATATCTTCATTATCATTATGCGAAGAGGAGGTAGACTCTTCTGAGTTGTGTGCCGCTTTTAACGCAATGATTTTCTTCCCTTTGTGATTGTCTTCGTTTCTTCTCTTAATTAGCTCATGTGACATTAATGAGCTAATTAGATCTTCTAGCTTTAGTGTATTTAGGTCTTTGGCTTCTTCAATCGCCGTAATCTTTGGAGTCCAAGATTCCGGTAGAGCTCTTAGTATCTTCATGACCTGCTCAGATTCAGAAATAGCCTTTCCAAGACCTTTTAATGCGTTAGTAACTTTAGAAAACCTTGCAAACATCTCAGAAATATTTTCTGTTTCTAACATTCTAAAGCTTTCCAATTCTCCTATCAAAATATTTCTCCTAGTCCCTTGGACTTGAGAGGTTCCTTCATAAATGGATGTTAGAGTATCCCATATTTCTTTAGCGGTTTGACAAGATGATACTCTATCATATTCGGAAGCTGTAAGAGCACAAAATAGTGAGTTCATAGCTTTAGCATTGCTCGTTACAGTTCTTACTTCCTCTTCGGTCCACTTGGAAGCTCTTTCATCTATAGGCAATGTTACACCATCTTGGATTGCAATCCAAGAGTCCATGTCGGTAGCCATGATGAGTTGCTTCATTCGAAGCTTCCAATAACCGAAATTGTTCCCATCAAACAATGGTGGCCTAGTAAATGATTGGCCCTCGGCAAAAGCGGGAACGGAAGTAGATTGGGATGCCATATGATTAGATCTCTTTGGTTTAACTCAAAGACCTGATCTGATACCACTTGTTGGTCCCGAGTTGATGGCAATTACCCAAGAGGGGAGGGGTGAATTGGGTATTTAAAATTTATAACTTAAACAGAAACTTTACCCCGGATTAATCTAGTCCCCTTAATGAAGAAACGAAATGGAAAGCAATATAATGTAAAGAGCAGAAATATAAATCAAGCACACTAGATTTTTATAGTGGTTCGGGCAACCTCCCTACTCCACTCTTCCAAGCTCACTCTCCTTGTGACTTGGGTTCCACTATTGTATTTTTCAAATACAATTAGAGCCACTGCTCTCTTCTAGATTCCAGCTCTAGGGGGCCTCAACAAATCTCAGCACAAGTAGGTGATGAGTTCCACTCCAATCACACACTACTTTGCTTACACTTGATCTTAGTTCCTCAAACTAAATCAAGTTCAATACAACAAAATAAAATAACAAAAGGAGTCTACACTTTACAGATGTGTAGAAGCAATTTGGCGCAGAGAAGAACTCGTAATGTAGGCTTTGAAGATTCACAGATATAGCTCTTGCATTTTGAAGCAAAGTTCTTCCTCTTTGAATGGCTTGATCTCTTTAGAGCTCTTGAATGTAGGAGTTAAGCACACTTAATGATTCTCAGCTACTTCCCTCGTCCACAATGAATGCCTTTTATAATTTTGGAGGGAATCCGAACGTTAGAAGGTAGGTGGCGCGCATTAAATGCGCCAACGTTCGAAAATTATCCGACCGTTGCGACCCAAGTCGCATGCGGAGTCGACTTCGGATGCGACTTCGCCCAAGTCGCAGATGGAGTCGACTTCGGGTGCGACTTCGCCTCTCCGTCGCAACTTCAAGGTCCAGGTCGGGTCGACTTGGGTATCGACTTGACCCAAGTCGCAGGTGAAGTCGACTTCGGGTGTGATTTCACCTTGTCAGTTGGCTTTGATGAACTTGAAGACTTTGGAGATTGCTTTGTTTTGCTTAGGCTTCTCCATTCCTTCAATTCCTTTGCATTTTTCATATCTTGGATCATTGAGTCTTCTTGCTTTCATTTGCTCCGAGTTTTGCAATCCTTGAATCCATGAGATTTGAATCTTCTTGGTATCTTGAACTTGGATTGGTTGTCATATCATGACTTTCTTCATCTTGAGATAAGCTTGGAGCTTGGCCTTGAACTTGAGAGATTTAAGTTGATCTAGCACCTTTGATTAGGTATTTGAAAACACTCAAGTTGATTCTTGAAATGAACTTGAAACTGCATCTTTGAGCTTGAGAGCATCAAGTCGAACTTGGGGTCGACTTCGTCCGCGACTTCGCCCAAGTCGCAACTGGAGTTGACTTCGTTTGCGACTTCGGCATTCTTCCATCCCAAATTCAGCTCTGGAGTGATTTTCCCGACTGAAGTCGATGCTGGAGTCGACTTCGTTTGTGACTTGTCTTCCCAAGTCGCAAGTGGAGTCGACTTGGCCTGCGACTTCACATGCTCTTCTTCCATTTTCAACTCTGGACGGTTTTGGCTTCTTGAAGTCGATCTTAGGGTCGACTTGGAGAACGACTTGGCCTGCCATGCTTTATTTTCTTCAAATGTATATGCCTTAAATATTTCCACAAACATGTTAGCAGCCAAGACTTACTCAAATTGATTTGTTAATCATCAAAACATAGATTTAGCTTGTTTTCCACATATTTCCAACACAAACCCCTTAATTATTTACATTTGTTGCTTTGTGAAAAAGCGCAAAATTCCCTTTTTCTTATAAAATACATTTGAAACGACATCATAATACTTTTGAAACAACATCATAAAGAACTTGCTTGCTTAAAAGCAAATTCTTAAAACCTTCAAAACAAGAAATCTTTTCAAAAGATAATCATGAAGAACTTTCTTACCCATAAGCAATATTCTCAATTCATTAACATGAAACATTGTCAAACCATGGCAATACTTGTGATAAATTCTTTATCTCAAAAACATTGCTTCCTTCCCATGAAGCAAATTTTGAGGCTTTTCCTTAAAGCCATTCTTTTCCTAAACTTACGACTTTTCATTAAAGCCGTCATTGTCAAAACTTTTGGCTTTTCATTAAAGCCGTCATTGTCCAAAACTTGTGGCTTTTCATTAAAGCTATTATTTTCAGAACTTGTGCTTGCCCATTCGTTTAAACATAATCATAAACAACTTTAATCACATCTCATCACATAGAAAAAAAACATCATTTTAGAAAGTTTGCTTGCTTATCTGCGATCGTCGTAATCCCTTTCTTTCCATTCTTTTCCTTGCCTTTGCCTAGATAAATGAAATTAATGTTTAATTTATTTGCATCATCTTTACATACTTATATTCCTCATATTTTTCCCACCTACATAAGTTCATCTAACTTAACGAAATTGTCTTTCAAGTCGGGTATTCATACTTATCTCTTCATATATGTCCATTTCTCAACACATGAATCATGTGTTTCTTAAAATTTCATAAAATAGCAATTTGTCTCTAATCCAGCATGATCAAACCCCTTAATTATTTAAATTTGTTGCTTTTGAAAAAAGCGCAAAATTCCCTTTTTCTTATAAAATACTTTTGAAACGACATCATAAAGAACTTGCTTGCATAAAAGCAACTTCTTAAAACCATCAAAACCTGAAATCCTTTCAAAACATAATCATGGAGAACTTTCTTACACATAAGCAATATTCTCAATTCATTAACATAAAGCAATGTCAAACCATGGCAATGCTTGTGATAAATTCTTTATCTTAAAAACATTGCTTGCTTCCCATGAAGCAAATCTTTGAGGCTTTTCCTTGAAGCCATTCTTTTCCTAAACTTACGACTTTTCATTAAAGTCGTCATTGCCAAAACTTTTGGCTTTTCATTAAAGCCGTCATTGTCCAAAACTTGTGGCTTTTCATTAAAGCCATCATTTTCAGAACTTGTGCTTGCCCATTCGTTTAAACATAATCATAAACAACTTTAATCACATATAATCACATAGAAAAAAAACATCATTTCAGAAAGATTGCTTGCTTATCTGCGATCGTCATAATCCCTTTCCTTCCATTCTTTTCCTTGCCTTTGCCTGCATAAATGAAAATAACATTTCATTTATTCGCATCATCTTCAAATACCTATATTCCTTATGTTTTCCAACCTACATAAGTTCATCTAACTTAACCAAATTGTCTTCCAAGTCGGGTAATCATACTCATCTCTTCATATATATCCATTTCTCAACACATAAATCAAGTGTTTCTTAAAATTTCATAAAACAACAATTTGTCTCTAATTCCAGCATGATCAAGCCCCTTAATTATTTACATTTGTTGCTTTGCAAAAAAGTGCAAAATTCCCTTTTTCTTAAAAATACTTTTGAAAGGACATCATAAAGAACTTGCTTGCTTAAAAGCAAATTCTTAAAACCATCAAAACATGAAATCCTTTCAACACATAATCATGGAGAACTTTCATACACATAAGCAATTTTCTCAATTCAATAACATAAAGCATTGTCAATCCATGACAATACTTTCGATAAATTCTTTATCTTAAAAACATTGCTTGTTTCCAATGAAGCAAACCTTTGAGGCTTTTCATTAAAGCCGTCATTGTCCTAAACTTGTGGCTTTTAATTAAAGCCATCATTTTCAGAACTTGTGCTGTCCCATTCGTTTAAACATAATCATAAACAATTTTAATCACATGTCATCACATAGAAAAAAAACATCATTTTAGAAAGTTTGCTTGCTTACCTGCGATCGTCATAATCCCTTTCCTTACATTCTTTTCCTTGCCTTTGCCTAGATAAATTAAAGTAACATTTTATTTATTCGCATCGTCTTCAAATACTTATATTCCTTATGTTTTCCAACCAACATAAGTTAATCTAACTTAACCAAATTGTCTTTCAAGTTGGGTAATCATACTTATCTCTTCATATACATCCATTTCTCAACACATAAATCATGCGTTTCTTAAAATTTCATAAAATAGCAATTTATCTCTAATTCCAGCATGATCAAACCCATTAATTATTTACATTTATTGCTTTGTGAAAAAGAGCAAAATTCACTTTTTCTTATAAAATACTTTGGAAACGACACCATAAAGAACTTGCTTTCTTAAAAGAAAATTCTTAAAACCATCAAAACATGAAATACTTTCAAAACATAATCATGGTGAACTTTCTTACTTATAAGCAATATTCTCAATTCATTAACATAAAGCAATCTCAATCCATGACAATACTTGTGATAAATTCTTCATCTTAAAAACATTTTTGCTTCCCATGAAACAAACCTTTCAGGTTTTTCCTTAAAGCCATTCTGTTCCAAAACTTACAACTTTTCTTTAAAGCTGTCTTTTTCAAAACTTTTGGCTTTTCATTAAAGCCGTCATGTCCAAAACTTGTGGTTTTTCATTAAAGCCATCATTTTCAGAACTTGTGCTTGCCCATTCCTTTAAACATAATCAAAAATAATTTTAAGCACATATCATCACATAGAATGAAAACATCATTTTAGAAAGTTTGCTTGCTTACTTGCGATCGTCATAATCCCTACCCTTCCATTTTTTCCTTTCCTTTGCCTAGATAAATGAAAATAACAATTCATTTATTTGAATCCTCTTCAAATACTGATATTCTATATGTTTTCCAACCTACATAAGTTCATCTAATTTAATGAAATTGTTTTTCAAGTCGTCTATTCAAACATATATCTTCATATACGTCCATTTCTCAATACATAAATCATGTGTTTCTTAAAATTTCATAAAACAACGATTTGTCTCTAATTCCAGCATGATCAAACCCCTTAATTATTTACATTTGTTGCTTTGTGAAAAAGCTCAAAATTCCCTTTTTTCTTATAAAATACTTTTGAAACGACATCATAACGAACTTGCTTGCTTGAAAGAAAATTCTTAAAACCATCAAAACATGAAATCCTTCCAAAACATAATCATGGAGAACTTTCTTACTCATAAGCAATATTCTCAATTCATTAACATAAAACATTGTCAATCCATGGCAATACTTGTGATAAATTCTTTATCTTAAAAACATTGCTTGCTTGCCATGAAGCAAACCTTTGAGGCTTTTCCTTAAAGCCGTCATTGTCCAAAACTTACGATTTTCATTAAAGCCGTCATTTTTAAAACTTATGGCTTTTCATTAAAGCCGTCATTGTCCTAAACTTGTGGCTTTTCATTAAAGCCATCATTTTTAGAACTTGTTCTTGCCCATTCGTTTAAACATAATCATAAATAATTTTAATCACATCTCATCACATAGAAAAAAAACATCATTTTAGAAAGTTTGTTTGCTTATCTGCGATCGTCGTAATCCCTTTCTTTCCATTCTTTTCCTTGCCTTTGCCTAGATAAATGAAAATAACATTTCATTTATTTGCATCGTCTTCAAATACTTATATGCCTTGTGTTTTCCAACCTACATAAGTTCATCTAACTTAACCAAATTGTCTTTCAAGTCGGGTAATCATACTTATCTCTTCATATACATCCATTTCTCAACACATAAATCATGCGTTTCTTAAAATTTCATAAAATATCAATTTATCTCTAATTCCAGCATGATCAAACCCATTAATTATTTACATTTATTGATTTGTGAAAAAGAGCAAAATTCACTTTTTCTTATAAAATACTTTGGAAACGACACCATAAAGAACTTGCTTTCTTAAAAGAAAATTCTTAAAACCATCAAAACATGAAATACTTTCAAAACATAATCATGGAGAACTTTCTTACTTATAAGCAATATTCTCAATTCATTAATATAAAGCAATCTCAATCCATGACAATACTTGTGATAAATTCTTCATCTTAAAAACATTTCTTGCTTCCCATGAAACAAACCTTTCAGGTTTTTCCTTAAAGCCATTCTGTTCCAAAACTTACAACTTTTCTTTAAAGCTGTCATGTTCAAAACTTTTGGCTTTTCCTTAAAGCCGTCATGTCAAAAACTTGTGGTTTTTCATTAAAGCCATCATTTTCAGAACTTGTGCTTGCCCATTCCTTTAAACATAATCAAAAATAATTTTAAGCACATATCATCACATAGAATGAAAACATCATTTTAGAAAGTTTGCTTGCTTACTTGCGATCGTCATAATCCCTACCCTTCCATTTTTTCCTTTCCTTTGCCTAGATAAATGAAAATAACAATTCATTTATTTGAATCCTCTTCAAATATTGATATTCTATACGTTTTCCAACCTACATAAGTTCATCTAATTTAACGAAATTGTTTTTCAAGTCGGCTATTCAAACTTATATTTTCATATACGTCCATTTCTCAATACATAAATCATGTGTTTCTTAAAATTTCATAAAACAACAATTTGTCTCTAATTCCAGCATGATCAAACCCCTTAATTATTTACATTTGTTGCTTTGTGAAAAAGCTCAAAATTCCCTTTTTTCTTATAAAATACTTTTGAAACGACATCATAACGAACTTGCTTGCTTGAAAGCAAATTCTTAAAACCATCAAAACATGAAATCCTTCCAAAACATAATCATGGAGAACTTTCTTACTCATAAGCAATATTCTCAATTCATTAACATAAAGCATTGTCAATCCATGGCAATACTTGTGATAAATTCTTTATCTTAAAAACATTGCTTGCTTGCCATGAAGCAAACCTTTGAGGCTTTTCCTTAAAGCCGTCATTGTCCAAAACTTACGATTTTCATTAAAGCCGTCATTTTTAAAACTTATGGCTTTTCATTAAAGCCGTCATTGTCCTAAACTTGTGGATTTTCATTAAAGCCATCATTTTTAGAACTTGTGCTTGCCCATTCGTTTAAACATAATCATAAACAATTTTAATCACATCTCATCACATAGAAAAAAAACATCATTTTAGAAAGTTTGCTTGCTTATCTGCGATCGTCGTAATCCCTTTCTTTCCATTCTTTTCCTTGCCTTTGCCTAGATAAATGAAAATAACATTTCATTTATTTGCATCGTCTTCAAATACTTATATGCCTTATGTTTTCCAACCTACATAAGTTCATCTAACTTAACCAAATTGTCTTTCAAGTCGGGTATTCATACTTATCTCTTCATATACATCCATTTCTCAACACATAAATCATGTGTTTCTTAAAATTTCATAAAACAGCAATTTGTCTCTAATTCTAGCATGATCAAACCCCTTAATTATTTACATTTGTTGCTTTGTGAGAAAGCGTAAAATTCCCTTTTTCTTATAAAATACTTTTGAAACGACATCATAAAGAACTTGCTTGCTTAAAAGAAAATTCTTAAAACCGTCAAAAGATGAAATCTTTCCAAAACACAATAATGGAGTACTTTCTTACTCATAAGCAATATTCTCAATTCATTAAAATAAAGCATTGCCCATCCGTGGCAATACTTGTGATAAATTCTTCATCTTAAAAACATTTCTTGCTTCCCATGAAACAAACCTTTGAGGTTTTTCCTTAAAGCCATTCTGTTCCAAAACTTACGACTTTTCTTTAAAGCTGTCATTTTCAAAACTTTTGGCTTTTCATTAAAGCCGTCATTGTCCAAAACTTGTGGTTTTTCATTAAAGCCATCATTTTCAGAACTTGTGCTTGCCCATTCCTTTAAACATAATCAAAAATAATTTTAAGCACATATCATCACATAGAATGATAACATCATTTTAGAAAGTTTGCTTGCTTACTTGCGATCGTCATAATCCCTTTCCTTACATTCTTTTCCTTGCCTTTGCCTAGATAAATTAAAGTAACATTTTATTTATTCGCATCGTCTTCAAATACTTATATTCCATATGTTTTCCAACCAACATAAGTTAATCTAACTTAACCAAATTGTCTTTCAAGTCGGGTAATCATACTTATCTCTTCATATACATCCATTTCTCAACACATAAATCATGCGTTTCTTAAAATTTCATAAAATAGCAATTTATCTCTAATTCCAGCATGATCAAAGCCATTAATTATTTACATTTATTGCTTTGTGAAAAAGGGAAAAATTCACTTTTTCTTATAAAATACTTTGGAAACGACACCATAAAGAACTTGCTTTCTTAAAAGAAAATTCTTAAAACCATCAAAACATGAAATACTTTCAAAACATAATCATGGTGAACTTTCTTACTTATAAGCAATATTCTCAATTCATTAACATAAAGCAATCTCAATCCATGACAATACTTGTGATAAATTCTTCATCTTAAAAATATTTCTTGCTTCCCATGAAACAAACCTTTCAGGTTTTTCCTTAAAGCCATTCTGTTCCAAAACTTACAACTTTTCTTTAAAGCTGTCATTTTCAAAACTTTTGGCTTTTCATTAAAGCCGTCATGTCCAAAACTTGTGGTTTTTCATTAAAGCCATCATTTTCAGAACTTGTGCTTGCCCATTCCTTTAAACATAATCAAAAATAATTTTAAGCACATATCATCACATAGAATGAAAACATCATTTTAGAAAGTTTGCTTGCTTACTTGCGATCGTCATAATCCCTACTCTTCCATTTTTTCCTTTCCTTTGCCTAGATAAATGAAAATAACAATTCATTTATTTGAATCCTCTTCAAATACTGATATTCTATATGTTTTCCAACCTACATAAGTTCATCTAATTTAACGAAATTGTTTTTCAAGTCGGCTATTCAAACTTATATTTTCATATACGTCCATTTCTCAATACATAAATCAGGTGTTTCTTAAAATGTCATAAAACAGCAATTTGTCTCTAATTCCAGCATGATCAAACCCCTTAATTATTTACATTTTTTGCTTTGTAAAAAAGTGCAAAATTTCCTTTTTCTTATAAAATATTTTTGAAACGACATCAGAAAGAACTTGCCTTCTTAAGAGCAAATTCTTAAAACCATCAAAACATGAAATACTTCCAAAATATAATCATGGAGAACTTTCTTACTCATAAGCAATATTCTCAATTCATTAACACAAAGCATTGTCAATCCATGGCAATACCTGTGATAAATTCTTTAATTTAAAAACAATGCTTGCTTCCCGTGAAGCAAACCTATGAGGCTTTTCCTCAAAGCCGTCATTGTCTAGAACTTACGACTTTTCACTAAAGCCGTAATTTTCAAAACTTTTGGCTTTTCATTAAAGCCGTCATGTCCAAAACTTGTGGTTTTTTATTAAAGCCATCATTTTCAGAACTTGTGCTTGCCCATTCCTTTAAACATAATCAAAAATAATTTTAAGCACATATCATCACATAGAATGAAAACATCATTTTAGAAAGTTTGCTTGCTTACTTGCGATCGTCATAATCCCTACTCTTCCATTTTTTCCTTTCCTTTGCCTAGATAAATGAAAATAACATTTCATTTATTTGCATCGTCTTCGAATACTTATATTCCTTATGTTTTCCAACCAACATAAGTTCATCTAACTTAACCAAATTGTCTTTCAAGTCGGGTATTCATACTTATCTCTTCATATACATCCATTTCTCAACACATTAATCATGTGTTTCTAAAAATTTCATAAAACAGCAATTTGTCTCTAATTCCAGCATGATCAAACTCCTTAATTATTTACATTTGTTGCTTTGGGAAAAAGAGCAAAATTCCCTTTTTTCTTATAAAATACTTTTGGAACGATATCATAACGAACTTGCTTGCTTAAAAGCAAATTCTTAAAACCATCAAAACATCAAATCCTTTCAAAATATAATCATGGAGAACTTTCTTACTCATAAGAAATATTCTCAATTCATTAACATAAAGCATTGTCAATCCATGGCAATACTTGTGATAAATTCATTATCTTAAAAACATTGCTTGCTTCCCATGAAGCAAACCTTTGAGGCTTTTCCTTAAAGCCGTCATTGTCCAAAATTTATGACTTTTCAATAAAGCCGTCATTTTCAAAACTTGTGGCTTTTCATTAAAGCCGTCATTGTCCTAAACTTGTGGCTTCTCATTAAAGTCATCATTTTCAGAACTTGTGATTGCCCATTCGTTTAAACATAATCATAAACAATTTTAATCACATATCATCACATAGAAAAAAAACATCATTTTAGAAAGTTTGCTTGCTTACCTGAGATCGTCATAATCCCTTTCCTTCCATTCTTTTCCTTGCCTTTCCCTAAATAAATGAAAATAACATTTGATTTATTTCCATCGTCTTCAAATACTTATATAATCCTTATGTTTTCCAACCTATATAAGTTCATCTAACTAAACCAAATTGTCTTTCAAGTCGGGTATTCAAACTTATCTCTTCATATACGTCCATTTCTCAACACATAAATCATGTGTTTCTTAAAATTTTGTAAATAGCAATTTGTCTCTAATTCCAGCATGATCAAACCCCTTAATTATTTACATTTGTTGCTTTGTGAGAAAGCGCAAAATTCCTTTTTTCTTATTAATACTTTTGAAACGACATCATAAAGAACTTGCTTGCTTAAAAGCAAATTCTTAAAACCATCAAAACAAGAAGTCCTTCCAGAACATAATCATGCAGAACTTTCTTACTCATAATCAATATTCTCAATTCATTAACATAAAGCATTGTCAATCCATGGCAATACTTGTGATAAATTCTTTATCTTAAAACATTGCTTGCTTGCCATGAAACAAACCTTTGAGGCTTTTCCTTGAAGCCATTCCGTTCCAAAACTTACGACTTTTCATTAAAGCTGTCATTTTAAAACTTTTGACTTTTGATTAAAACCGTCATTGTCCAAAACTTGTGGCTTTTCATTAAAGCGATCATTTTCAGAACTTGTGCTTGCCCATTCGTTTAAACATAATCAAAAATAATTTTAATCACATATCATCACATAGAAAGAAAACATCATTTTAGAAAGTTTGCTTGCTTACCTGAGATCGTCATAATCCCTATCCTTCCATTTTTTCCTTGCCTTTTCCTAGATAAATGAAAATAACATTTCATTTATTTGCATCGTCTTCAAATACTTATATTCCTTATGTTTTCCAACCTACATAAGTTCATCTAACTTAACCAAATTGTATTTCAAGTCGGGTATTCATACTTATCTCTTCATATACATCCATTTATCAACACATAAATCTTGTGTTTCTTAAAATTTCATGAAACAGAAATTTGTCTCTAATTCTAGCATGATTGAACCCCTTAATTACCACTTTACTTAAGGTATTTTTATGGAATTTAAATCTACTAATCAATAGGTTTCCCAAAACAACAACTTTGGAACCCATTTTTCAGCATTTTACACATAACCCTAAGCAGATTTATAAATCTGAATTTTCAGCAAATAATCCCACTTTTCTTAATCCAAATTTAGGGTATTAACATATTTATATATCAATTTGGATCTTTTCTACATAGGTTTCATATTTCGTTTTGACTTTTTCTCCAACTATCCACATATGCTGAAATCAAGCGTACTGAAATTTCAAAATATTGAATTTATATTAAATCAAGCATTTTTTATCTGAAATTTCTATCATACCTTAATAACTATATGAATTAACCAAAATAAATATTTTCAGCGTGAAATATTTAATATTTCTATTTATTTTTGTATTTTTACTCTACTAGACAGCAGAATCCTTTTTCAGACAGCCTGAATCACGTTAATTATGGGGTATATTTATACCCATCAAAACCTAATTTTTATTTTATTCAGGTGATCCTCAATATGTCTTATATATCCTATAAAATTTTCAGCCCAAATTTCTTGTATAAAAAGTAATAAAATCCCTTTGGTGCAGCTGATCCTGACACCCGTACAACCCTGTTCAGGTTGATGTTCTCAGATTTTTAATTTGCAACATGCTTATCCTTTTAGCTGAAAATTGGGTCGTTCCTTAATCACTCTATAATGATTCGTCTAAAAAATGTTCATGCTAAAATGCATCCATTTACTATTCCGTTAATATTTTAGTTTACAACATCTTATAATTTCCAGATTTGAGGCATAAAATCAAGATTAACATATACTTACTTGATTAATTGATAATCCTCTATTGAGCAATTGAAATTACCTTCTTTTTCTCTCCTCCTTGCTGGGTTTGACGTGCCCGAGCTACTGCCTTTGGAGAAAATTTCCATTTTTCTCTTATTTTTCCTCTCTTCTCTCTTCTTCTCTCTTTCTCTCTCCTTCTCTCTCTCCTTCTCTCCCCATTGTTGGAACGTGCAGCAGCCCTTGCTCCCTTTTTTTTCTTTTTATAAGCTACTTTTCTTGGTGCCCAAGTAACCCCATAGGCATTTTAGTAAATTTCATTTTCACTTTCCACAATTGCCCTTCTTTACTTAGCTCTTAAGCAACTTGTTACTTGCTCTCCAAGAAAGAAAATTTCCATGATCATTATCTTAATCCATTCCATTCATCTCATAGATTTCATAATTTTATTCCATCGTTTCAAATTTCATATCAAACCGACGTTTCTAACTCAAGTTATGACCACTTGAATTTATTTTTTGGATTTGGGATAAAAATAATTAATTTTCACCCTAATCCCATCATGATTCCCTTAATCCAATTCATTCATAATATTGGGCCCACCGTTGTGAGCTTACCTTTCAAATTTCATCAAAATCCGCCTTGTAGCTGTCAAGTTATGAATTTTCTATCATTTTTCACCTTAATTCCATAATTACACTTTAATCTCCATAAATTAAATCATGATTATTAACATGATTATTCATAACACATTTTCACTTTTAAATTCTCATTAAGCCCCACGGGTCATACCGACTCACTTTGGGCTCCAGCAATTAAATTTTTAATCACCATTTCCAATAGAAACCTTAATTCAAAATATGACATAATTCACAAAAATCATTCAAAATTCATTTTCATCACATATGAATCTTGTATATATGTTCAATGCATCCCATTGAGTCCTACATAGGCTGGGATTTCACAACTCAGGCATCAACTTAGGCCAAGTCGATCCCCAAGTCGACTCCAGCAGTGACTTCAAGAGGCATTTTTCGTCCAGCGTTGAAATCGAGGAGCAAAGCTGCCGAAGTCGCAAACGAAGTTGACTTCGCATGCGACTTGGGTGAAGTCTCAAACCAAGTCGACTCCAGCATCGACTTCAAACGTCATTTTCTGGCCAGTGTTGAAATTGGGGACGAGAGCCGTCGAAGTCGCAGACCAAGTCACCTCCAGCTTCGACTTTTGACTGACAGTGTGGAACTTGAAGAACTAAGTTCATGACCAAGTCGACTCAATGCTCAACTTGAATAAAATTGAAGACCAAGTAGACCCAATCATTCGACTTAGACCAAATGAAGATCAAATCAAGTCCAAAGCAAGCAAAGTTACATGTATTCATCATGGAAGATCAAGATCACACATTTGGACTTCTTTCATGTACTCCAAGATTCAAGGATTCAAGTTTGCAAGTCACGGAGCTAAAGGACATCAAGCTAGGATGAATATACTGAGTTTCAAATGATATAAATCAATGGAAGAACATTAATTTGAAGAAATTTAAGTGACCAAAGTCATTCCAAAGAATTTCAAGTTCATCAAGCAAGCATAGAAAGTGAAGTCGCACCCGAAGTCGACTTCACCTGCGACTTGGGTCAAGTTCATGACCAAGTTGACTCAGAATGGAACTTGAAGTATTTGCGGAAAGCCGAAGTCGCACCCGAAGTCGACTCCACCAGCGACTTGGGTCGCAACGGTCGGAAATTTTTTGAATGTTGGCGCATTAAATGCGCG
Organism: Annona cherimola; assembly: GCA_030490835.1. Taxonomy (NCBI): domain Eukaryota; kingdom Viridiplantae; phylum Streptophyta; class Magnoliopsida; order Magnoliales; family Annonaceae; genus Annona; species Annona cherimola. Next base: position 97,276,021 of record CM059974.1, on the reverse strand, counting down.
CCACCTACTTCCAAACGTTCGAATTCCCTCGTCATTTATATAAGACATTCAAGATGAACGTGGAGGGTAGCTGAAACATCATTGATTGAGCACAACTTCCATCTCTAAGAGCATTAAGTGATCAAGCCAACATCTAGAAAAAGAACGTTGCTTTCAAACTGCCAAGAGCTGCTTGCTGAATCATTAAGTCTGCTTCACAAGTTCTTCTCTGCGCTAAATCTGCCTCTACACAACAGTAACGTGTAGAAACCTTCTTTTTATTCTTTCTTGTTGTATTAAACTTGATTTAGTTTGGGTAACTAAGATCAAGTGTAAGCAAAGTAGTGTGTGACTGGAGTGGAACTCGTCACCTACTTGTGTTGTGAATTGTTGATGCCCCCTAGAGCTGGAATCTAGAAGAGAGCAGAGGCACTAGTTGTATTTGTGAAATACATAGTGGAACTTAAGTCACAAGAGGTGTGAGCTTGGAAGAGTGGAGTAAGGAAGGTTGCCCGAACCACTATAAATCTTGCCCATTGATTTCTATCTCTGCTTTTATTATATTATTGCTTTCCATTTGCTTCATTAAAAGGGATTGATTTAATCCGGGGTAAAGTTTCAGTTTAAGTTGAAAATTTTTAAATACCCAATTCACCCCAACCCTCTTGGGTAATTATCATTAATTCGGGACCAACAAAGGGTATTAAAATGAATGAATGGATGATTGATATGCATAGGCTATGTTGCTAAGTATGAATACCCGACTTGAAAGACAAGTGGGTTAAGTTAGATGAACTTATGTAGGTTGGAAAACCTAAGAAATATAAGTATTTGAAGACGATGCAAATAAATGAAATGTTATTTTCATTTATTTAGGCAAAGGCAAGGAAAAGAAAGGAAGGAAAGGGATTATGGCGATCTCAGGTAAGCAAGAGAACTTTCTAAAATGCTATTTTCTTTCTATGTGATTGATATGATTGAAATGTGTATGTTTATGTTTTAATGAGTGGGCAAGCACAAGTTTTGAAAATGATGGCTTTAACGAAAAGCCACAAGTTTTGGAAAATGACGACTTTAATGAAAAGTCGTAAGTTTTGAAAAAGAATGGCTTTAAGGAAAAGCCTCAAGGTTTGCTTCATGGGAAGCAAGCAATACGTTTTAAGATAAGGATTTTATCATCAGTGATGCCAAAGATTGGCAATGTTTTATGTTAATGGAATTGAGAATTTTGCTTATCAGTAAGCAAGTTCTCCATGATAATGTTTTCAAAGGATTTCATGTTTGATACCGATGGTTTTAAGAATTTTCTTTTAAGCAAGCAAGTTCTTTATGATGTTGTTTCAAAAGTATTTTATAAGAAAAAGGGAATTTTACCCTTTTTCACAAAGTATTGTTTGTAAATAAGTTTTGAGTTATTTCTACACTAATTTGTGATAAAAAATTATATTTATGAAAGAAAAAGGAAAAGGGGAGTTGATTTATGAAAAAGATTTGTTTTACTAGGTCATGATAATTAAATAATAAATGATGATTTGGACATAGTCTATATGTTTTGAAATTATATTCGAAAAGTTTTGATTTCCTTTAGATAAGGAAATCTATGTTGAAAATGTTGGAAAAATATTTATATGGATGTGTTGAAGGGGATTTAAGGATGACCAACCTCCTATGTTGATTTCATAAAATGGTTTGATTTCAGGTTGCTAAAGTAGCATACAAAAGACCATGCAAGGCCCTATATGTAAAAATGAAACAATTGATATGTGGACAAGAAATTGATTTTAAGGTGGTTGAGAAGGGGTTAACACAATTGCATAACTTTGTGAGCAAAAGGCCCCGAAATGGAAACCAAGAAAATGATAGGAAAAATGTATGATTTATTCTTTTAAATCTAAAAGTTTTGAAATTCTTTTATAAGGATTTTAAGATGTATTGTTTCTCAAACATTTTAAATATTTATCAAAATATTTTACTCAAAATATTTCTGAAAGAATTTAAGGAAGGTCATCCTAAAACTAAATTTCAAATGACAACTTCTTTAAAGTGGATGTGCTCTCTTTACAAGTTGACACGGATTGCGGTCTATGATGTGCTTTTTTTAAAATGATTTGTTTTAAAAAGACACAGACTTCGGTCTGTGATGTTTTTAGGTTATGGATGCAGACTAAGATTTGTGATCCCAATTTTAAAGGATACGGGCTCGGTCTGTAATATTTTAAACCAAACGGACTGCAGTCCGTCATAATAATGTATGGTGCACCAGTACAAAGAACAGGCCGGTTGTAGAGTACGGTTGAGATGACCGGGGCCCACTCTACATATGGCCAAGTCGCTAAGGGATGGCAGGAGTGCCAGCGATGCCCTCCTTGAGATGGGAGCAGGATAAAGGAACAACCACCTGGCTAGCGTGCTGTTAAGGATTCTCTTCCAAAAGGTAGCATGATCATTTGCTAAGTGTCACTACTGGATGGAAAGAAATGCATTTTCATACATTTTGCTTTTCAAAAGCCCAAAGATTGGGATATAAAAGCATTTATATGAAAAGTTATCCTAAATTGGATTTTTATGAGCCATTATGTATAAGTTACCCTAAAAGCAGGGTGTTTTACACAAAATATGTAAATATTAAGAATAAAAAGAAATAGTTTTTATGCAAAAGTTTTCATGAAAAGGATTTATAACTTGTTTGCTATAAACAAGCCCCAAGATGGGGATTATGAAAAAGGGTTTATGTTGGAAAATATTTTGGACATAAGAATGTCCATTTCCAAAAGATTTATGTGGGAAAAATGGTTGGACATGAGAATGTACATTTCCTAAAGGGATTTATGTTGGAACATGTGTGGATATAAAAATGTCCGTTTCTAAAAGAGTTTAAGAGATAAAAGTGTTTGTAGACATAGGAGTGTCCATTGCCAAAAAGGCTTACGTGAAATGTATTTTGGACATAAAAATATCCATTGCCAAAATGTTTACGTGGAAAAACGTTTTAGGAAGTATAAACGTCCGATTCCAACAAGGTTTACGTGGAAAAATATTTTAGGATGTATAAATGTCCATTTCCAACAAGGTTTACGTGGAATAATATTTTAGGACGTATGAACGTCAAGTGCCAAAATGATTTATGTGGAAAAATGTCTTTTCGTGGACATGAGAATGTTCATTGCCAAATATGGTTTATGTCAAGATGGTTTGGAACATAAAATATCCCCTGGCCAAAATGATTTATGAGAAAAAATGTTTTAGGAAATGATTTTCAAGGAAGTCTTGCCCTAAAATATAAAATGCTTGCTTACTGAGTTATCACTCACATTTTGTTTTTCAAACCTTAGACAGGTACCGGGAAACTCAAGGGGTCAATGGACCTAAGCAACAAAGGAAGGTATGAAGTAGTACCCGGGTGGGCTAAAAGGATTAGCCATGATGAGTGGAATGCTATGAATGGAAGTTTTTAGGTATGTTGATATATATGTGAACTTGTTTAAAGTTCTGAGTTCTAGGTGAACTAATGATTGAATATATGTATGTATGAGATGGAAATGTCATGATTAGGTCAAGAGGACCTTTAATGTATAAGTGCATTGTGAAAAGTTATAAAGGATTTGTACAAGTGAATACAAGTGTACCATTGCTTATGTTATAAATGAAATAATGATGAATGAAGAAACAAAAAAAAATTTGGATGAGTTCCAATTAAAATCCCGCCGCGTGATCAGGGTAACAATCCTGATTCACATTTACCAATCGATAAGGTCTTGAGGTAAGGAAGTGACGTCTAGGTTCGGGGGGCCACAAATGCATTGCATTCTCATGAAATGCATGAAAAGGTTTCTGTCCCATTGGTAATTAATCACTTGGTGTCTCCTACCAAATGGGGAGAAATGCATTTGAATGAAAGGAAAATGTTTACTTGCAATAGAAAAGGCTTGCTTACTGAGTATTATTACTCATATGTGTTTTCAAAATGACAAACAAGCAATGGAGCTGACTCATAAAGGATGCCAGGTAGAAATAATCTGCAAATTTAATTGCAGTTCTATGTATGCATCCAAAGAGACAAATGTATGATAATCATGTTAAAGACATGTTTTATGGATATTACAAACATGATTGTACTTATGTGAATTATTTCAATAAAAAGAAGATATGAATGGTTTTATGATGATATGGATGAGTCTATTATGAATAAAATGTATGCTTATGTGACGAATGAAAAGGAAAAAAAATTGGACGAGATTCAATTAAGTACCCGCCCCGTGATCAAGGCAACAATCCTGAGTCACATTTACCAATCGACAAGATCCCGGAGTAAGGACTATGTGGACGCCTCGGTTCAGGGCACCACAGCTACGGACTAATTCGTGGGCTTTTCCACCCTGTTGCTAGTCAGACGGAGTGAGAATTTTTCATGGTTGCCGAAATGGATTGGTGTCGGTGGTTTGAGGTAGCTAAAAATGGTCGTTCACTAGAACTGGTTCTGGTTGCTATGCGTAGGACAGTTGTTGCTGTTTGGCTTCATGAAAAATCAGGGGCACTGCTTGGAATTAATGGATTTGGTGGCAGCTGATGGGTTTGGGTGAAAATGGGAAATACGGGTTGAAGAAGAAGGCTGCCGGCTGATTCATGCTGGTTGGGATTTTTCGGTGATGCGGTTGGTTTTGGCTGAAATCGATGTGACATGTAGGGGCTGTAGGAGCTCTTCTTCGATTGCAAACAAGATCAGCTTGGGGGGGGTTGCAAACGGTGGTCCATACTCACTCGTACACATGCACCATCAAATTCAAAATGAAAATATTTCCCAAATAATTTCAACCCGATATGGATACTTCATAATTTTATTTTTGGTCCTTTATGTAATTTTATTTTAAGATTACATAATGGTCCACTTTAACCCATGTTTTAAACTATACTTATAAATATATATACTTTATCCCATTTAACCATTTTATAACTTTGTCCAAATTATATTAATAAGCCATATATATTTTAAAGTTAATTCCTTTAACATGTAGAATTTTTTTTATAATTTTATATTTTCAAAAATATTGCAAAATGACCCTTTTATAGCAAAATTAAAGATTTTACGAAAAATATAATTTTCACGAAATTTCACTTAAAACATGTATTTAATTAACATTTTAATATTTAATTTTGTGAATTTAATATGAAATTAAATGAAAATTTTTAGATTTATCACACTCCCCAACTTAAACATTGTTAGTCCCTTAGCAATAGATATAGTATAGAAATGTATTACTAATTTTTAGCAATAAGAATAATCTTGACACATTGATAATCTTAATACGGATAAAAATTTAAGTGCCCTGCTAATAATAATAGTGAACTTTAGAAGTAAATTTCATTAGTAAATATAAGTAAAAATATCTCATGATGCATAAAAGAGTATATAGCACGTGTATATGTGTACTAATGAACAAATGGGCATTAGATAAATAAATTATTTTCAGCTTATCCAAGCTAAGCATCATTCGAATTAAAATTATGATAGTGAAAGTTAATATGTATTTTATTATTATTTTATTTTTTTCCTCCTCTCACCGTATTTCAGGGTATCTGGGGATTCTCTTCTTTTTTTTCATTCTCTTCCCCTCACCATATTTCAGGGTATTTGGGGATATACGTTTTTTTTTCTTTTTTTTCAATCACCCCTCACCATATTTCAGGGTATTTGGGGATTCTCTTTTTTTTTAACTAACAACTATCAATTGCAATGATATTAAAGGTTACTTGCTTGGATGAGAGAGAAAAATTATGTTATCATGGTGCCCATAAGGTTCATTGGCGTGTAAGTGCAATCAGTGCTAATAGAATTTTAAAAGCACTATGAAAATATTTTTACAAATATAACTAATTACATTTTGCTTCTTCACTTACTACCAAGCGTAGCAAGTGCACTTTGACTTTAAAAATATTTTCTATTTTTAAATATACATAGATATATATATATCTTTTTAAATTTAACAAATATATATTTTAAAATTTTTTTATTATATATATATATTTTGTGTTTTAAGGTAAACAAACTAGACCCCCCAACTTAAATGTTACTATCTTAAAAAAATACACAAAGTATAAATTTATAAGATAACATAGAAAGAGACTACCTGGGGTGTAGCGGTTTAATTGATCATTGCAATTGTTGATTTATCAACAATATTCTCCTGCAATACAACGTTCTTTTCCTGTAATAAGAAAAAGAAACAAACATGGAAAATATTGGGTTGCCTACCAATCAACACTAAGTTTAACGTCTTCAGCCAGACATTGTGAAGTTTAGGTCAATGTGGGTCAACTAGTCCAACCTTTTCAATAATTTTATCATCAGAGACGCCTTCAATATATGGTTTAAGTCGTTGACCATTCACTATAAAAATATTTCCACTTTTTGGATGATGAATTTTTACAACACCATAAGGAAATACTTCATCCACAATGAAGGGTTCATCCCAACGAGATCTTAATTTTCCAGGAAATAGACGTAATTTTAAATTAAATAACCATACTTTTTAGTTGGGCTCAAAGGTTTTTCTAGATATATGTTTGTCATGAAATGTTTTCTTTTTGCTTTTATAAATTTGAGAATTTTCATATGCTTCTCTACATAATTCTTCCAACTCATTTAATTATAGCTTTCGATGTGCTCCTACAGTATTTAAATCCAAATTGTATTGCTTGATAGCCCAATAAGCCTTATGTTCTAATTCCACAGGAAGATGACAAGCTTTGTCATATACTAACCTAAATGGAGACATTCCAATAGGAGTTTTAAATGCTGTTCTATAGGCCCATAATGCATTATCTAATTTGTCTGACCAATCTTTACGATCAGGCCGAACAGTCTTTTGAAATATATTTTTAATCTCCCTATTGGAAACTTCCACTTATCCACAGGTTTGAGGATGGTGAGTTGTGACTATCTTATGGGTGATTCCATATTTCTTTAGCAGGACTCTAAACTGGTAGTTAGTAAAGTGTGTTCCTCCATCGCTAATGATGGCCCTAGGAAATCCAAATTGAGAAAAAATATTTTTCTGGATAAATTTTAAAACTACATTGTGATCATTAGTCCTAGTTGCGGCGACCTCAATCCATTTCGATACATAGTCTACTGCCACTAAGATGTATTCATATCCATAGGATGGTGGAAATGGTCCCATAAAATCAATTCCCCATATATCGAATATTTCAACAACAAAAATAGGGTTCAAAGACATCATATTTCTTTTTGTAATGTTTCCTATTGCTTGACATTTAATGTAAGATTGGCTGAAGTAGTAGGCATCCATAAAAAGAGTTGGCCAATAAAAACCACATTGCAACACTTTAGCTGCTGTTTTCTCTCCTGAAAAATGTCCCCCACATTGAAGATTATGAAAAAAATTCAAAATACTTTGTTATTCACTTTCCGGAACACATCTGCGAATAATATTATCAGAACAAATTTTAAAAAGTTCCGGATCCTCCCAAATATAATATCTATCCTGAGCAAAGAATCTATCTTTTTCTTGCTTTGTCCAATCTTTTGGAATCTACCTTGCTGCTTTATAATTGACAATGTGTGCAAACCATGATGGTGATGTTTGTAAAATGGCTAAAAGATGCTCATCTGGGAAAGAGTCATTTATAGATGTGCTTTTATGGTATAATGATTCGAGAAAGATGACCGGCTACTACATTTTCAGAACCTTTCTTGTCTTGAATTTCAAGATCAAACTCTTGTAATAAGAGAATCCATCTAATAAGTCTTGGTTTTGCCTCTTTTTTAGATAATAAATATTTCAAGACTGAATGATCTGAGTAAATATTAACTTTGGCTCCTAATAGATAAGAACGAAAATTTTCAAGGGCAAACACTACTGCAAGCAGTTCTTTTTCTGTGGTGGTATAGTTTATTTGGGCATCAGTAAGTGTATGACTTGCATAATACATTACAACTGACCTCTTATTCACCCTTTGCCCTAAAATAGCTCCTATAGCAAAGTCAGAGGCATCACACATAATTTCAAATGGTAAAGACCAATCAGGAGTTTGAAGAATTGGGGCTTTAGTTAATGCTTCTTTTAATAGCTCAAATGCCTTCAAGCAAGATTCATCTAGGTTGAATGGGAAATCTTTACATAGCAAACTTGTTAACAGTCGAGAGATTTTAGAAAAATCTTGAATAAATCGGTGATAGAAACCAGCATGACCAAGGAATGAGCAAACTTTTCTTACCGAGGTTGGTGAAGGTAGATTAGTAATTAGATCAATTTTAGCTTTATCTACTTCTATCCCTTGTTCTGAGACTATATGGCCAAGAACTATTCCCTCATTAACCATAAAATGACTCTTTTCCCAACTCAATACTAAATTCTTTTCTATGCATATTTTTAATACTTTTTCTAAATTTTCCAAACAACTGTCAAATGAATCACCAAAAAATGAAAAATCATCCATAAAAATTTCAAGAAATTTCCCTACCATCTTCGAGAATATTGCCATCATACACCGTTGAAAGGTTGCCGGTGCATTGCATAGCCCGAATGGCATTCTTCTAAATGCAAATGTGTCGTAGGGCAAGTAAAGGTGGTCTTTTCTTGATCTTCTGGGTAAATAGCAACCTGATTGCATCCTGAATATCCATCTAGGAAACATAAGTATTTTTGACCTGCTAATTTTTCTAGGATTTGAACAATGAATGGGAGTGGAAAATGATCTTCTTAGTCATAGCATTTAATTTTCTATAATCAATACAAACTCTCCACCCTGTAGTCAACCTAATGGGTACTGCTTTGCCTTTTTCATTGTTTATTACTATGAGTTCAGATTTCTTCGGTACTACTTGAGTTGGGCTTACCCATTTACTATCAGAAATTGGGTAAATGATTCCTGCATCAAGCCATTTGATAACTTCTTTTTTCACTACCTCTTCCATAATGGGGTTTAACCTTCTTTGCATTTCTCTACTAGTTTTAGCATTTTCCTCTAAGTATATGTGGTGCATGCAAATAGATGGACCAATTCCCTTCAAATCAGCCACTGACCAACCTATAACACTATTATGCACTCTAAGAATATTAACAAGTTGTTTTTCTTGAGTTATGGTGAGATTTGAGTCTATTACTACTGGTAGTGTTTGATTATGACCCAAAAATGCATACTTAAGAGAGGCAGGTAGAGATTTAAGCTCAAGTTGTGGTGGTGACTCAATAGATGGGGGTGATGGCTGAGATTGTAATACTGGTAAAGGTTCAACATTATTTCAATAGTTAAAATATTGAGTGTAATCATTTAAAGCATTTACCTCGTTTGTGGAATCATGTTCAAAATTTAGAGTGGAGCTTGACAAATCATTAATAATGTCAACCGTAAGACACCCTTCATCACAATTTAGGTACTTAGAAGCTTTAAAAATATTAATTCTAAACTTTTCACCTTCAAATGAGATATCCATTATACCAGTTTCACAATTAATATTAGCTTCTGCTGTGGCTAAGAACGGGCGCCCTAAAATGATTGGTGCATTGTTTAGTTCTGAGTTTGAGGTCATGTCAAGAATAAGAAAATCCGCTGGAAAATAACAATCATTAATTTTTATTATAACATCTTCAATAAGTCCTTGTGGGGTTTTTATTGATCTGTCTGCAAGCTGTAGAATGACTGAAGTAGGTTTTAATTCTCCCATATTAAATTTTTTATAAACAGAAGTGGGTAAAAGATTCACACTAGTCCCAAGATCCAAAAGTGCTTTATCAAATGTTATTCCTCCTATGCCGCAAGAAATGAGTTGGGTACCAGGATTTTTTAACTTTTGCGGAAGTTTGTCCAAAATAGCTGCACTTGCCTCTACTTGGAGCATGATCTTTTGGGGAGCGGAACGATGTTCTCTCTTTTGAGTGCAGAGGTCTTTTAAGAATTTCGCATAGGCTGGGACATGTTTGATAGCATCAATACGAGGAATATTAATATTAACTTGTTTAAAAAATTCCATCATTTCCTCGTTTTGCATAAGCTTTTGCTTATTGACAGATTTAGCTTTTAAGGCACTCGAGAAGGGAGCTACAGGTTGATATTTACTAGGGTCTTCATCTATTACTTCCTTCCCTTTATCTTCTCCCCCCAACTTGGTTTCTACTAATTCTTCATCATCCTCTACAATCTCTTCCTGTTTCATTTGATTAGAATTTTCATTAATGGCTTTAGATTTATATGGGTCTTCTAAGGTTTTACCACTTCTTATAGTAGAGATTGCTCTTGCATTTTCAAATTGTGGGTTCTTTAATATGCTTGGTTTATTTTGAAAACCTGGAGGATAATTTCTTGGATTAGGTATTGGCTAACTAGGTAGATGTCCTACCTCTCTTCTCCTATTTGCTTCAGCTATCTGACCAATCTGGTTTTCTAAATTAGATATCGATTGACCCATGTGACTTTCTAACTTAAATATAGATTGTTGGAGTAACTGTTTTAATTCTGCGAATTTCTCATCAACATCATTAGCTAGAGAAGGTGGTTGGTAGTTTGATGAATAATTGGCTTGTGACTGGATTTATGGTCCTTTTGAGTACTCACTAGTCTGAAAATTAGGTTGCTGTTGTTGAGTTTGGTAGTAATTTTGTGTTGGTGGTTTGGAAATGTGTGAAGTAGAGGGATTTGCCACTTGGTGTTGAACTTGATTTTTCCAAGAAAAATTAGGGTGACTTCTCCAACCTGGATTATAGGTATTGGAGTATGGATCATTATTTAGTATCGAAAATCCTTGAGCTGCTTGCACTTGCTCTTGGATGAAAGGTGGGAGTCAAGCTGCAGTGGGACATTCACTTACAGGATGTGTCGGACTTGAACACAAAACGCAAACTTCTTGAGACAATTGAAAATTAGGATGTGGATAAGCTGACAGTTGATTATTCCACATTTGATTTACTTTTTGTGTTATCTCATCCATTTTTTCTAATTTTTCTAATTTTTGTGCAATAAAATTCATATCTATTCTTGAATTAGGTTCCATGTAATTTTTAGCTTCATATAATCCTGCCTTTTTAGATGAGCCCATATGTGATACCCAGACCCAAGTAGGTTTATAAATATGATACATGTATTATTTAAATGAATTATGGATGATTTATGATTTTTATGATTTAATGGTATTTTGCAATTAGGGTTTGTAATTAAAAATGGTGATTAAGACTAATCGCCATAGCCCAAAGTGAGTCAAGATGAGTAAAGGGGCTTAATGAGGAATAGGATATGCTAATGTGGCATAAAAATTTATTTAAATTTCCATGATATAATTAATGGATATTAAAATGGAAATTATGGAATTATGTTAGAAATAATAGAAAATTCATAACTTGATGCTTATAAGGAGAAATGAGATGAAATTTGAAAGGTAAGCTGATGACTTTGGGCTCAACCTTATGTGATGATTGGATTAAGGAAAAATTTGTGAGATTAAGGTAATAATTATTTGATTTTAATCTCATACTCTAAGGTTATTTTCAAAAGATCATAACTTGACGTAGAAACGTCAGTTTGAGATGAAATTTGAAATAATTGAATAAAATTATGAAATCTATTGTATGAGTGGATTGGATTAAGATAATTACCATGAAAAAGTGCTTAATCAAAAAAAGGTTCTTAGCATTGACTTTGTGCACCCTAGACTACCATAGCATTTATTAAAAAGCTAGTGGTTTAATGGCTTGGTTTAATGCCCATGAGAGGTGTCAAAAGGAGGTGCTTTGAGCTATATCTTTTCGATTAAGTCAAGGGCCAAAATCCTTGAAAACTCAAGTGGATTAAATGATGTTTTAAGAGGCTAAGGGCTAGCCTCAAAGAGGCATAGAGAGGTGGCAATGCATGTGACGCCCAAGCTTGATAAATATGAAATTTTTTATTTTTTAAAAATGTAAAATATGCATTTAAATGACCTAGGCAGCTAGGGTGAGTTATGAAAGTGATATGGGTTGATTTTTGTGGCAAGAAAATTCCATAAGGTCCACGACATGTGGACGTTTCTAAGTGGACAGCTTTATGACCCATTAATGTGATGATTTTGATGAATTTTCTATAAGATAATTACCCATTTTACTAGGGTAATATTGTGCCACCACATCAAGGGATAATATTCCCATTAATTACCCTCCAAATGACGTGGCAAGGTGGGCCCAAAAATCTGAAAAATGAAGGGTATAAAGGAGGCTTCCATGGGGACATTTCAAGAGGGTTAGAGAGAGAAAAAGTTTGAGGAGAAAAATCCTCCAAGCAAGGAAAACCTGCACGAACCAAAACAGCAAGGAAAATAGGGGAAAAAGAGGAGAAAAAGAGAAGTAAAAAGTGGAGGAAAGAAAGGGATTCAAGGTAGGAAAGTTTGGATTCAAGTTTGATTCGATTCAAGTAAGTATATTTCAAATTTTGGATGCTTTAATCCTAAGTTTCTTCTCTCAATTCATGAGCCATGAATATGGTTCATGAAGAACTCTTAAAAGATGAGTAACGATGACTTGATATGGGTATTGAATGATTTTTGAAAGATTTAAATGAGATCAAGAGTTCAAGAGAGTGAAAATGGAAGTTTAAGTTGAATTTTGAGATGAAAGCTAACTTGGAAAATCTCAAAACCATAAACCAAGTTTCTGTATGATTAAATCATGATGATTTGGATGTAATTCATGTTCTTTTGAATTACATATGTTGATTTGGTCATTTGTTAAGGATTTTAGCAAAAATGGAACCTAGGGTTTCAAGTAATACCCTATTTTTCCATTTTTTAGTTAAAAATGATACAAAGAAGTACTTAAATGGTTTATGGATGAATTATAGGGTAAATTACCCTAAATTAAGGACCCTTTGGACGTCCTAAGTGGGCTGTATGATTTTTCTCTAAATCTGATTTTTTAAGGTATATGTATGGAACGTCCAAATGGGGGCCAAAACGGGCACTTTACGTATGATTTTTGTTGCTGTTTGTAAAAAAATGATTTATGGATGTTATAAAGGGTAAATTACCCTAGGATTAAGGTAATTTGAGTGTCCAAAAGGGCTTGGAAAGATATGCCCTAAATCTGATTTTTAAGGACTTATGTTCGGACACGTCAAAACGGGTCAAAATGGATACCCTACATGCTTAAGATGTTGCTGTTTTGGAAACAACTAACTTATGGATTTTAAATATTTTATAATAACCTAAATTTGTGTTAAGAAAATCATGTTTATTTTCTGAAAATTATGACTTAAAAATCTGTTATGATTTAAGTCTTGAAAGAGGCATTGAAAGGATGAAAAACTGGTTCTAACATTGCTGTTTTATAACCCTATGATGAATGGATTGAAAATCCAAAATTAGACCCTAAATTAAATGTTAATTAAGGGGTTTACTCATGCTGATTAAGGACACAAGTTTCTGACTTGAGAAATTTGGAGAAATACCCAAGTTATGTGTTGTAAGATGGGTGTATGTTGAAGGCTAAGCATGAATGGATGATATATGATTCATGTGAAGTTGCTAAAATGAAAAATATGCATGAATATTTGATGAAATTCATAAGGATGTTTCTGTCTAAATGATTATTGAATTATCTCAAATGTTGAGATTTATTTATGAAGCTTAAAACGTCACTTATGTGCTTAAAATGAGCATGGACTTAGAAAAGGTGAAAAAGGGATGAAAAATGATAAATGGGTGATATAAATCCCCATATGTTGAATTATGACTGAATGCTATGTGTTTACCCTAAATATGAGATTAAAACACAATATGGAATGAATGATTTGATTCACAAGTGCATGTTGTGTATGTACGACTTGAAAATCTAAGTTGATTATGTATGTTAATGGATTATGGGTTGGAAAACTAAGCAAGCAAATGAAAATGTTATGAATGCAATGTCATTCTTATGTGTATAGGCAAAGGCAAAGAGATAAGTGATATGGAAAGCTAAGGTGAAACAGGTAAGCAAACAGCTTTCTAAATGACTTTTATTTTATCAAAATATGATAAAATGATTGCAAATGATGCTCTAAATGTTTCAAACCATTTTGCAATTGATTGATGAATTATTTCTAAGTTATTTAAGGATGGCCATTCCTTTACTTCAATATGTGTTGAAATGTTATTTTAATTATGATAAATGAATTACTTATTGTTTTGCAAGTATTTATGAAAAAGTGATAAAGCATAGATTTAAACGATGTTTCATTGAAATGATGTTTAAAAGGGATAATGCAAAGAATTCTCTACATGAGAATGACAAGTTGCCATGTGTAAGGGGTATATAATGTCGGGGTGACTAAAACTCATGCACGAAATGGAAATCAAGTAGGCTAGTCAAGGCACAAAGCAGGACAAGGAGTCCGCCCTTGACGTTGCCAAGTCGGAAGGTCCGGCGCTAAGGATGGAAAGGATCATGTTATGAAAGTATGTTCCCCGAGCTAGCGTACCCTCACATGAAGGATTATGTCATGAATGGAAATGATGCATTTGCACATCCAATGTTTATGAAATACCCAAAATTGAGATTAAACTGGTTTAAATGACTGGTTTACACGAATGGTTTATGAAAAGGTTTCTGCTCCGCAGGTAGTTGATCACTTGCTAAGTGTCTCCTACCAAATGGAGAGAAATGCTTTTGAACAATGTTTCCTTTAAAAAGAATTTCTTGAAAACCCTATAGCTTGCTTATTGAGTTTCGACTCACGTTTTGTTTTCTAAACCCAAAGACAGGTGAAAGGAAGGAGGCAAGGAGCACAGGTGGAGATTCAAGGATGAATGAATTTCTATGAGTTACCTGTGTATGAACCTAAGGGTTGAATGGTTATATGAATGATAATAATTAAATTGTTATTCAATGTTGTAGAAGGATTATGTTATGTTTTATGCCTATGGCTTGGTGAAAAATTTCTATGAATAAATGCTAAGGCATGAAATATCATGATATGATTAAGTATGAAGGTTATGAGATGACATGTGTAATTCTCAAATGGTTTAATGGCCTAAAAAGGCATTTGATGGAAAATTGAAACAATTGAAATGATATAAACTCTTAAGGATTTACGATTAACTGGATAAATATCCAATAAGCCCACCGTGTGACAGGGCAACAATCCTAATCACGTTTATCAATCGATAGATCTTGGAGTAAGGTTGTGACACTCGGGCTGGGGCGTCACACCATATTTCTTTCATATGACAATAATGAAGCATGATTTACGGAATTTTCACTAAGCATTTCAAATAAATCATATGCTTCATCTTCACTTTTACTCATGAATGCTCCCCCACATGATGCATCTACCATTTGTTTATAATGATCATCTAATCCCTCATAAAAAGCTTGGACAATTTGCCATTTAGATAACCTGTGGTGTGGATATTTTCTTAATAACACTTTTAATCTTTCCCAGGATTCCTGGATTTGCTCCGCAGGTGTTTGGAAAATTTGGGTAATTGCTCTCCTTATAGTATTGGTTCGGCCTATAGGATAGAATTTCTTTAGAAATTCTTGTTGCATCATATTCCAAGTGGTAATAGGTCTACTTAATGTACCTAACCAATATTTAGCCTTATCTTTAAGGGAAAATGGGAAAAGGCTTAATTTAAGAGCGTCATCAGAGAAACCTTGTATTTTTACTGTGAAGCAAATTTCTAAAAATTCATCTAAATGCTCATTAGTGTTTCCATAAAAAGATGGAAGCATTTGGATAGTTCCTGGTTTAATTTCATATTGATTGGCTTGGGTTTGAGGTAGTTGAATATAAGATGAAGGATTATAATTGGTTGGAATGAAATATTATTTCCTTTGTTTAGGAGGATTGGGCTCAGGATTATTAATTTTTAAAATTTGATTTTGATCCATTATATAATTTTGTGATTTTCTTAATTGATGTAGGAGTCTTTCAATTTCAGGGTTTGGTTTTATCAAATCAAGATTTAAAGATCTCCTACCATGTGTATATTATTTTTAATTTTTTTTAAAAAAATAATAATTCACCGCTGGGGGTTAATAATTAAATGATTGTGAAACCTAGACCATATACGCGTCATTTCGGGTTGTAAACCCTAGATTCTTTGTAATTATTTTTATGATGAATAAAAATTCATGAATTATATTGATGGATATGTGTATTGGAGATTAAAATAATGCAATTAAGAATTTAACCCATGTGAATAGTGCACGTGAATAATAACCGGGGATTAAGACATGTGATTAAGAGTTAATCACTTGGATTAACCTAATCACAAAAAGATGAAAAGGAGATTTAATCACTACAGGACAAAAATAGCAATTCTTTTTTATATTTTAATCCAATTTTGGATTTTATCGAAAAATTAAAGAAAAATTCATAATTTGCAATCCGGGCATCGGATTTAGATGAAATTTTTTATAGATGGTTAAAATTCATGATGAACATGATGAATGGGTTAAGATGTGATGAAAGTCACAAATCATGGGTCAAGATTAAACGTCAAATGGAGATAAAAAAGTAACTTATCTTTTTCATTAAATTCCATTTGACTTTTTATTAAATTAAATAATTAATAAATAAAAAATTAATAAATGAACAGAAGATATTGCAGGAGCATGGCAGGGGGGTGGGTGGATAATTGACCAAAAATCAATGGTCCATGATCATCATCATCATCAACCAACGGCTAGGATTTAATTTGCTTGAAATAATTAAATTTTAATAAATAAAAAATCAAGAAAAATAGGGCTGCCATAGGGGGGCTGGAGCAGGCCTAGGGTGGGCTGCACAAGGCTCCTTGAACCTTTTGAAATTTAAAAAAAAAACACAATTGCAATTTCACACCTTTAGCAAGGGAGGGTAAAATCCAAATTTATGAAAAATCAAGCCCTATAAATAGGGGCGAAGGGGGGACGTCCAAAGAATAGCAAACCCAGCTCCATTTGAGCATTTTTCACCCCACCACGTTTTAGCCTTGAGGAGAAAGAAAAGGAGAAAGTTAGAGAGAGAAAGTGTGAGAAAAAGAGGGATATCCCCACTTCAGGTAAGCGATTTCTATCCAACTTTCTTTTGGATGTTAAGTAGGATAAAACCATGCTTAGATAATGTCTAAGCATGAGAAAATAATTATAGTTATAATGCTTAATCGGAATTATGCCAAAACATCAAAAATTTGGAGTAAAGATAGAGAATTCGGGAAGATAGCATATGATATGTGTAAATAATGCTCAAAAATTGATAAATGATGATTTTGGATGAATGAATATGATAAATATGATGTTGGAATGATGATATATTAATTTTATGATTTTTAAAATTAAGGATTATGCTTAAGTGAATTTATGTTGATTTTTAGTATATGGAGAAAATGATTTATTTAGCCAAGTTAATGATGATAAATTTAAAATTCATGAATTTTTCCATGATATATAAAACATAAGCTATGTCATGGTATTTTTTATTTTTGGAAAAATGTCAATTTTTGGAAACCGTGAACAGTAACCCACGTAGCTGTGAATAGTAACCTCAGCGTGACCAGTAAACATAAACAGTACCCATGAATAGTAATTGCTATAGTGACGTGAACAGTAATTATGAACAATAAACAGCGTGATTTTGGGAAAATTTTGAGATTTATTTTTATATATTTATGAGGATATATGGATCGAATTTCTAAAGGATTTATGGATAAAAATCCATATAAGGAGGTAATGACCAAGTATATTTATAAGCTTAACCTCTATAGAAATGAGGTAATGGATGATTATAAAGCATGCATGGGAAGTAAACTAAGACATGAAATGATATAGATAAAATATCATTTTTCCTTGTATAGGAAAAGGAAAGGAAAAGGTGGAGGACGTAGACTAAGGGGGTAAGCAAGTTATATGCTTTCTAAAATATTTTTAAATGATTGCAAATTGTTTGCTCACATGTTTTATGAATTATATTTAAGGATAGTCATTCCTATAATGCTTTACAAGAAATGATTGTTAACTGCTTGTTAAATTACTTGCTAAATGATTTATCAAGTTTTAGGGAGCATGTCATGCCGGCATATGTATGAACATGGTGCACAAGGAAGAGGCTTTAGTGGAGGTAGTAAGCGGATCTGAGGATCCCCCTTCACTATTGCCAAGTCGCAAGGGCTGTGTGCCAGCGGCGTCCTCCTAGAGATTGGAGGCACAAGGAAAGTCATGAATGAATGAATGCATTGCATTCTCATGAAATGCATGAAAAGGTTTCTGTCCCATTGGTAATTGATCACTTGGTATGTGTCTCCTACCAAATGGGGAGAAATGCATTTGAATGAAAGGAAAATGTTTACTTGCCAAAGAAAAAGGCTTGCTTACTGAGTATTATTACTCATATGTGTTTTCAAAATGACAAATAGGCTATGGAGCTGACTCATAAAGGATGGCAGGTAGAAATGACCTGCAAATTTAATTGCAGTTTTATGTATGTGTCCAAAGGGACAAATGTATGATAATCATGTGGAAGACATGTTTTATGGATAGTACAAACATGATTGTACTTATGTGAATTATTTCAATAAAAAGAAGATATGAATGGTTTTTATGATAATATGGATGAGTCTATTATGAATAAAGTGTATGCTTATGTGATGAAAGAAAAAGAAAAAAAATGTGGACGAGATCCAATTAAGTACCCGTCGCATGATCAGGGCAACAATCCTTACTCACATTTACCAATCAACAAGATCCCGGAGTAAGGCTTCTAGGCACCCCGGTTCGGGGCGCCTCAGAAGATGGTATCAGAGCAAGGATTGGTAAATAGGAGTGTAAAGAGAAAAAAATTAAGAATGGTGATAGAAAAGGAATGATACCATAGAAGTAAGAAATAAAGCATGGATTGATAGATAGACATGAAGAGAAAGAACTAATGTCTAGATCTACATGTTTAAAAGGTTATGATACTTCTATGATATTGATATGAAATGATATATATGTGAGAAACATATATAGATGTGTGTGACATATGTGCTTCAATATGAATAATGTTATGAATATTATAAATGTTAGTATTATAAGAATGTTATGATACTAACCAAAGTTTTGTGTATATAGAAAGCAAAAATGCCAACTACAAGAGCCGGAGCTAGGCTGAATAAAGGAAAGGCACCGCTAGAAGAATCGGTTAGCCGACCCAAAGTAGGAGAAACCAGTAAACGGACCAAAAGGTCCAAGTCAAGAGGACAGACGTCAAGGACCCATCAACGACGGGAAGAGGCTTGCTCTGAATTCCATGTAGAAAGGAGAGTTAACCAAGAAAATCAGATAGAAGAAAAGATAGCTGCAGTCGTGGATAAGGTAATGCAGCAATGTGCAACCCAGGCCGCCGGTATAGTACAAGGTATGTGGGAGAAAAATCGACAGGCCCCGCCACAAGGAAATAATGGGGTAACACCTGGCCCATCGGCCAACCTCAATTTTTCTAGAGGTATAGAAGATACCCTCCTAGAGGCTGATAGAAAGGCTATCAATGCCTTCCTTGCCCAACGACCCCCTAAGTTTTCTGGGGAACCAGACCCCATCATTGTAGAGCAATGGATCATGTAAATCAAAAAATTATTTAGGATTTCACCCTGCAATGATCAACAGAAAGTTCTTTGTGCTACCCACTTGCTGATAAAAGACACTTATGAATGGTGGGAAACATTGATGGTTACCATGCCACAACCAAAACAGGTCACATGACAAGAATTTTTAGAAGAATTTAATAAAGAGTATCTTCCAGTAGGCTTACAGAGACAAAAAGTGATAGAGTTTGAGAAACTCTACCAAGGCAAGATGATGGCAACTGAATATGTAACAAGATTTAATGCCTTGGTTAGGTATGTACCTTGGATCGCCAATGTGCCAAAGAATAAGGCACAGAGGTTCCAACGTGGGCTAAGACCTCAATTAAGGGAGGGATTAGCTCCATTACTAATAAGAGATTATGCCTCTAGTATAGAAAGAGCTAGGGTATTAGAAATGGAGTCCATGAGGACATAGGAGCTTAGGCAAGCTCAAGAGCAATTCTTCTCGGCTTCCAAGGGAAATGGGGCCAAGAAAGGGAAAAATGAGAAGACAATGGATGGAAAGGAGGAATCCAGTCCCAAGGGAAAGAATACCTCACCTTGCAAAACTTGCCATAAGCACCACTCTGGTGAATGCCTCCAAGAATTGAGGAAATGTTTTAAGTGTGGTCAAGCGGGACATATGTGTGAAACCCCAACCTATGTAGGACTCAATGGTATGCATTGAACATATATATTTGATTTATATGTGATATAAATGAATTTTGAATGATTTATGGATGATTTTATGATTTAATGATATTTTGCAATTAGGGTTTAATTAAGAATGGTGATTAAAAATGTAATCGTCGGAGCTCAAAGTGAGTCGGTATGACCCGAGGAGCTTAATGAGGATTTAAAGGTGACAAGGTGTCATGAATAATCATGTTAATAATCATGATTTAATTTATGGAGATTAAAGTGTAATTATGGAATTAAGATGAAAAATGATAGAAAATTCCTAACTTGACGCCTACAAGGCGGATTTCGATGAAATTTGAAAGGTAAGCTCACGATGGTGGGCCCAATCTTATGAATGGATTGGATTAAGGGAATCATGATGGATTAGGGTAATAATTAATTATTTTTATCCCAAATAAAAAAGATAAATTCAAGTGGTCATAACTTGACGTAGAAATGTCGGATTGAGATGAAATTTGAAAAAATAGAATAAAATTATAAAATCTATGAGATGAATGGAATGAATTAAGCTAATTATCATGGAAAGTTGGTTTCTTGGAGAGAAAGTAACAAGTTACTTAAGAACTAAGTAAAGAAGGGCAATTGTGGAAAGTGAAAATGGAATTTACTAAAATGCCTATGGGGTTACTTGGGCACCAAGAAAAGTGGTTTATAAAAAGAAAGAAAAAGGAAGAGCAAGGGCTGCTGCACGTTCCAGCAAGGAGCGAGAAGGAGAGAGAGAAAGAGAGAGAAGAAGAGAGAAGGAGAGAGAGAAGAGAGGAAAATAAGAGAAAAAATGAAGATTTTCTCCAAGGGAAGCAGCTAGGGCACGTACAACCCAGCAAGGAAGAGGAGAAAAGAGGAGGAAAAGAAGAAGGAAAAAGGAAAGGAGAAGCTCGGGAAGCTCGGGGCAAAGAATCGACGAAATTGGGTAAGTACCCATTGAGTTAAGCTTTCCAATTTCTGAGTTTTCTTCTTGATATTGGAATCATGGTTTTGAATCATAATAAAACTCTACAGAAAGATTAACAACATGCTGAAATTAAGTATTGATTGAAGGTTTTGCATATGTATTGAAAAGAGATGCAAATATGGGAGCAAAACCTAGAAAAAATGAGGCAGAAATCTAAAATATGGAAGAAATAATTAATGAACGATTTTTATCATGAAAATTTTTGGGAAGACTCATGATGTAGTGATTACAGAACAACCACATTTTCAGCTTTAAAAGATAAGCACGTTGCAAATTAAAAATCAAGAAAAATCAACCTGGACAAGATTAAATGGGTGGCAGGATCAGCTACACCAAATGATTTTTAAAAATTTTTATACAAAGAATTTTGAGTTGAAAATTTATAAAAATATATAAGACATATTGAGTATCACACAAAAAAAATTATATTTTGATGGGTTTAAATATACCCCATAATTAACGTGATTTGGACTGTCTGAAAATGGATGCTGCTGTCTAGCAAGATAAAAATAACAAAATAAATATAAATGCTTAATTTTTTGTGCTGAAAATATTTATTTTAGTTAATTAATGTAGTTATTAAGGTATGGTAGAAATTTTAGATCAAAAATACTTGATTCGATATTAATTCAAGATTTTGAGAATTCGGGTATACTGAATTCAGCATTATGGACAACTTAAGGAATAAATCAAGATAAATGTTAAATTCCAGGTTTTGTGATGGGATTTAACTTATAATGGGATATAAACAAGTGATTATGATGGTTTAACCTATTATAGGTAAACAAAATTACCCTAAATATAATTGTTTGAAGATATGCAAAGGGATGTTCAAAGAGGGGTGCAAAGGGTACCCAAGATGTATATGGAAGTTGCTGTTTTGGAAGCAACCAATATTTGAGTTTTAAATATGTATTAATATGCTAAATTTGGGTTAAGGAAAGCATGATTAATTGCTGAAATTTAGGGATTAATATTTTTTTTTTTATTTAAGTATCCCAAGAGACGTTGAAAATGGGTAAAATGGGTCCAAATGTTGTTGTTTTGGAACCCTATGATGAATGGATTATAAATCTAAAATTAAACCCTAAATTATGTGTTAATTAAGGATTTTAATCATGCTAGAATTAGAGACAAGTTTCTGTGTTGAAAAAATTTAAGAAACACATGATTTACATATAGAGAAATGGACGTATATGAAGAGATAAGTATGAATACCCGACTTGAAAGATAAGTGGATTAAGTTAGATGAACTTATGTAGGTCGAAAAACCTAAGGAATATAAGTATTTGAAGATGATGCAAATAAATAAAATGTTATTTTCATTTATTTAGGCAAAGGCAAGGAAAAGCATGGAAGGAAAGGGATTATGGCGATCATAGGTAAGCAAGCAAACTTTCTAAAATGATGTTTTCTTTCTGTGTGATTGATATGATTGAAATGTTTATGATTATGTTTAAATGAATGGGCAAGCACAAGTTTTGAAAATAATGGCTTTAATGAAAAGCCACAAGCTTTGAAAAATGACGGCTTTAATGAAAAGTCGTAAGTTATGGAAAAGATTGGCTTTAAGGAAAAGCCTCAAGGTTTGCTTCATAGGAAGCAAGCAATGATTTTAAGATAAAGAATTTATCACAAGTGTTTCCTTGGATTGGTAATGCTTTATGTTAATGGATTGAGAAATTTTCTTATGAGTAAGCAAGTTCTCCATGATAATATTTTCAAAGGATTTCACGTTTTATGCCGATGGTTTTAAGAATTCGCTTTTAAGTAAGCAAGTTCTTTATGATGCTGTTTCAAAAGTATTTTATAAGAAAAAGAGAATTTTTCCCTTTTTCACAAAGCAACAAACGTAAATAAGTTTTAAATTTCTTTTATGATGTTTTATGATAAATAATTATGTTTATGTAAGAAAAAAAGCAAAAGGAGATTTGATTTATGCAAAAGATTTTTTTCACTAGGTCATGATAATTAAATAATAAATGATGATTTGGGCATAGTTCATATGTTTTGAAATGATATTTGAAAAGTTTTGATTTCCTTTAGATGAGGAAATCTATGTTGAAAATATCTTGAAAAATGTTTATACGAATGTGTTGAAGGGGATTTAAGGATGACCAACCTCCTTTGTTAATTTTCTTAAAATGGTTTGGTTTCAGGTTGCTAAAGTAGCATATAAAAGACCATGCAAGGCTCCTTTATGTGAAAATGACAAAATTGATATGTGGACAAGAAATTGATTTTAAGGTGGTTGAGAAGGGGTTAGCACAATTGCATAACTTTTGTGAGTAAAAGGCCCCGAAATGGAAACCAAGAAAATGCTAGGAAAAATATATGATTTACTCTTGAAAATCTAAAAGTTTTGAAATTCTTTTATTATAAGGGTTTTTAAGATATGTTGTTTCTCAAACATTTCAAATATTTATCAAAATATTTTACTCAAAATGTTTCTAACAGAATTTAAGGAAGGTCATCCTAAAATTAGATTTCAAATAACAACTTGTTAAAGTGGGTGTGCTCGCTTACAGGTTGACACGGACTGCGGTCTGTGATGTGTTTTTTTCAAAATAATTTATTTTAAAAAGACATAGACTTCGGTCTGTGATGTTTTTGAGTTATGGATGCAAACAGAGGTCTGTCATCCCGGTTTAAAATGACACGGGCTGCGGTCCGTCATAATAATGTACGGTGCACCAGTACAAGGAACAGGCAGGTTGTAGAGCACGGTTGGGATGACCAAGGCCCACTCTACATCATGCCAAGTCGCTAAGGGATGGCAGGAGTGCCAGTAGCGCCCTCCCTGAGATGGGAGCAGGATAAATAAACAGCCGCCTGGCTAGCATGCTGTTAAGGATTCTCTTCCAAAAGGTAGCATGATCACTTGCTAAGTGTCACTACTGGATGGGGAGAAATGTGTTTGCATACGTTTTGCTTTTCAAAAGCCCAAAGATTGGGATATAAATGCATTTATACGAAAAATTATCCTAAATTGGATTTTTATGAGTCATTATGCATAAGTTACACTAAAAGCAGGGTGTTTTACACAAAATGTGTAAATATTAAGAATAAAAACAAATGGTTTTTATGCAAAAGTTTTCATGAAAAGGATTTATGATTTGTTTGCTATAAACAAGCCCCAAGATGGGGATCATGAAAAAGGTTTATGTTGGAAAATGTTTTGGACATAAGAATGTCCATTTCCAAAAGGTTTATGTAGGAAAAATGGTTGGACATGATGATGTCCATTTCCTAAAGGGATTTATGTTGGAAAATGTTTTGGACATAAGAATGTCCATTTCCAAAAGGTTTATGTGGAAAAAATGGTTAGACATGAGAATGTCCATTTCCTAAAGGGATTTATGTTGGAACATATGTGGACATAAAAATGTCCGTTTCTAAAAGAGTTTAAGGGATAAAAGTGTTTGTGGACATATGAGTGTCCATTGCCAAAAAGGCTTACGTAAAATGTATTTTGGACATAAAAATGTTCATTATCAAAGTGTTTATGTGAAAAATGTTTTAGGACGTATAAACGTCCGTTTCCAACAAGGTTTAAGTGGAAAAATGTCTTAGGACGTATGAACATCCAATGTCAAAATGATTTATGTGGAAAAACGTCTTTTCGTGGACATGAGAATGTCCATTGTCAAATACGGTTTATGTCAAGATGTTTTGGGACATAAAATGTCCCCTCGCCAAAATTATTTATAAGAAAAATGTTTTAGGAAAAGATTTTCAAGGAAAGTCTTGCCCCAAAATGCTTGGTTACTGAGTTATCACTCATATTTTGTTTTCCCAAACCTTAGACAGGTAGCGGGAAACACAAGGGGTCAATGGACCTAAGCAACGAAGGAAGGTATGAAGTAGTACCCAGGTGGGCTAAAAAGATCAGCCATGGTGAGTGGAATGCTATAAATGGAAGTTTTCAGGTATATTGATGTATATGTGAACTTGTTTAAAGTTCCGAGTTCTAGGTGAACTAATGATTGAATAGATGTATGTATGCAATGGAAATATCATGATTAGGTCAAGAGGGCCTATGAACAGTAATTATGAATAGTAAATAGCGTGATTTTGGGAAAAAATTGAGATTAATTTTTATATATTTATGAGGATATATTGATGGAATAATTAAAGGATTTATGGATAAAAATCCATATAAGGAGGTAATGACCAAGTATATTTATAAGCTTAACCTCTATAGAAATCAGGTAATGGATGATTATAAAACATGTATGAGAAGTAAACTTAGACATGAAATGATATAGATAAAATATCATTTTTCCTTGTATAGAAAAAGAAAGGAAAAGGTGGAGGACACAGACTGAGGAGGTAAGCCAGTTATATGCTTTCTAAAATGTTTTTAAATGATTGCAAATTGTTTGCTCACATGTTTTATGAATTATATTTAAGGATGGTAATTCCTATAATGCTTTACATGATATGATTGTTAACTGCTTGTTAAATTACTTTCTAAATGATTTATCAAGTTTTATGGAGCATGTCATGCCGGCATATGTATGAAGCATGTCACTATTGTCAAGTTGCAAGGGCTGTGTGCTGGCGGCGTCCTCCCAGAGGTTGGAGGCACAAGGAAAGTCATGAATGAATGAATGCATTGCATTCTCATGAAATGCATGAAAAGGTTTCTGTCCCATTGGTAATTGATCACTTGGTAAGTGTCTCCTACCAAATGGGAAGAAATGCATTTGAATGAAGGAAAATGTTTACTTGCCAAAGAAAAAGGCTTGCTTACTGAGTATTATTACTCATATGTGTTTTCAAAATGACAAACAGGCTATGGAGCTGACTCATAAAGGATGCCAGGTAGAAATGACCTGCAAATTTAATTGCAGTTTTATGTATGCGTCCAAAGGGACAAATGTATGATAATCATGTGGAAGACATGTTTTATGGATAGTACAAACATGATTGTACTTATGTGAATTATTTCAATAAAAAGAAGATATGAATGATTTTTACGATAATATGGATGAGTCTATTATGAATAAAGTGTATGCTTATGTAATGAAAGAAAAAGAAAAAGAAATGTAGACGAGATCCAATTAAGTACCCACCGCGTGATCAGGGCAACAATCCTGACTCACATTTACCAATCGACAAGATCTCGGAGTAAGGTTTCTAGGCACCCCGGTTCGAGGCGCCATAATGATTAAATCTTACGACACTTCCTTTAGTCAGCCAGGTAAGAGGTGGGATTATGGGAGGTTCTCCTTGCTTTAGAAAGGTCTTAATTAAATAACTATAAATCCACTTAGGCGTTAGCCTTTTAACCTCTATCCTAGACACCGACCTTTGGTTGTGCCATCAAATCTAATCGTTTAATTTTTCACTCCCAATTATGTAAATGAAAATTTTAAAGGAATTAAGATTTATATTTTTGCAATCTAAAGTTCCTTAAAATGCATGAAGAAAGCAGATAACAAATGACTGAGTGATGATCAAAGGAAAGCAATGATATTAAACTAACAGCATAATACTTAATAAGAAATAAAGCAACATAAGATGAGATTTAATAAAGAAAAATTCAGATCATTAAGGAAAAATAATTCAAAATTTCATGCCTCCCCGGCAACGGCGCCAAAAATTTGATGCGTACCAAGTGCTTGTCGTTAATAGCACTATGATCATCAATTTAACTAAAATTAACCAAAACACATTAAAGCTACCACTATGCTGACGATAGTGTAGAATAACGATGAGTTGGGTCGAATCCAAAGAGAGACTATATAATTTTGAATCATTTTAAACAAAAATGAAAGAGAAGAGTGAGAGAGGGTATAGAGACGAGAGAGAAAGAGGTCATAGATAAAGGAGAGGAAATTAGAAAGGGAAAGAAATTAGAAAGAAAGAGAGAGAAGAGAGAGAAAGTAGATAAAGAAAGGAAAAAAAATTAAGACAGAGAAAGGAGAGGAGAAATTGCAATTGACAATAACTAAATTAAATCTAAACTTAGAAAGCAATTAAAAAATTACAGAAGTAAAATTTAATCTACGAAAGTAGGAATCAAAATTGCACTAAACTTAATTTAAAAATTACAAAACATAAAGCAGTAAATCTAATCTAAATATTATAAATCTAAAATTAACAACTACAAAGCATTAAAAAAACTACAATTAAAAGAAAATTTATTTACCCCAAATTTTGCTCGAAGACCACTCTTTTGAGAAGCAATCCAAGCCTTTGGAGCATTAACCACTTGGCAAAGGTCCCACAAGAAGGGGTCCCACTTCAAGGGAGAGGAGTGTTGTGTGTGTTGGGATGTATGGAGGACCCATGCTTTTATAAATGTGTGGGGGACCTTGTGACAAAAGTGAAACCCAAAGTGAAATCCGTTTCCGCTATGGGGTAAGTCAGAATGTAATAGACCAAGAAGAAAGAAAATTTGTTAGGGAAAGGGAGGAAGCTCGAGCCCGGGGTGAGGAAGTAGTATAGGAAGCCCCTCCACAACAACCAAATGAATGTATACTAACAATTCTAGAGAGTGATGATGACGAGCCTGTAGGAAATATAAGTGAGAATGATGATGAAGACCCCAGTGAAGGGACTATTATAAATGAAGATGAACTAGACTGGTCGAATACTAGTACTATCATTGAGGAGCCTACACTCGTACAACCTATGCATAGGCGCCATTAGTGAGACTAGAATAGAGGGGTCTAGCGGATTTTTTTTATGTTGATGATATGCATGAATGTGTAATAGATGTTGTATATATTGTGATACTAAAGCTGTGGGGCTCTTAACCCGAGCGTCACATCCTGAGACTTACTCCAGGATCGTTATTGACTAGTAAACGTGATCAGGATTATTGCCCTATCACACAGCGGGATTTAATGGATATTTATCCATTTAACCATTATTCCTTAAGAGTTAGTTTTATGCTATTTTTCATCAAGTGCCCATTTAAGTCATCTTTGCCTTGATATACACATTTTATATCATATATAATCGTAGAAATTCATAGCATGCTCATCATCCATTGACACTTGTTCATAAAGTACAAGTCTTAACATAAATTGCATATGAACATCAAAGTAGTAATATCAAGTTAGTTTACATCCAATCACCATAAGTGACACATATAAGAAAATCATAAAGTTTTACATTCTACACTCCTCAATTCTTTTGCTTCTTTGTCACCTTCACTCTTTCACCTATCTATGGATTTGGAAAACAAAACATGAGTTGAAAACTCAACAAGCAAGCTGTTTATTTTGAAGGCAACACTTTTCATTTAAAACATCATGGAAAGTAAAGGGTATATTATGAAAACATGCTGCTCATACCCATCATGGGTATATCATAATCATGCAATGCATCATGACATCATAGGATGGAAGCTAGCTAGGCAACCATCCGTCTTCGTCTTCTCCCATCTCAGGGAGGGCGTCGCCGGCTTTTGGCCTGTTTAGTGACTCGGTCATACCAAAGGGGGACAATCAGTTCACTTACACCTTTAAGGTGGACCTAATGTTTTGTGCACATGAACCATTCATCTTTGACATGCTAGCATGATTTTTCATTGATGAATTTATAAGTCATTATTTTTCATAAACATTTAATAAATTAGTTATGCAAATCAAATTGCAATTAAAAGGATCATTCCAACACATATTAAACTAAGGAATGACCATCCTTAAATATCATTTGCTAAACCAATTGAAGCAGTTAGAACATCATTTGCATTATTTTAGAATAAGTTGAAAAATAAAAATTATTTAGAAATTTGCTTGCTTACCTTGATCATGTCAGCTTTCCTGGTCAACATTTTCTTTGCCTTTGCCTATACACGTAAGAATGATATAGCATTCATATATTTTCATTTTCTTTCATTCAACTTAGTTTTCCAACCCATTTTCCTTAACATATACAACCCTCTTGAATTTCAAGTCGGGTGCACATATATAACACATACTTATGCATCATACCTTTCATCACATCACATGTTTAATACTCATAAGTAGGGTAACATTCATATGTATCATAATATATCCATTAATCACCATATGGAGATTCATTACTCCCATTTATCATTTTTCACATATTTTTCATAATTCACACATCATGCTTATTTTAAGCACTTAGTTGATATCCTAAACTTCATATATTAATCCTAAAATTAGAGATTATCATTATTTATCAAAACAAAAACATAATTCATGCATTTCATCATATTTTCATGCATTTTTGCATTTTAACAACTAACATAAGTCATTTATCATTTATTCATGCTTATCTCTCCATACATGCTCATTTTACAACACATAGATTATGTGTTTCTTAAAATTTTTCAAATCATAAACTTGATTCCTAATTCAGCTTGACTAAACTCCTTAATCAACATTTATTTTAGAGTATTTTTGTGGAATTTTAATCAATTAATTATAGGGTTCCAAACAGCAACTTTGAGACCCCTTTTTCATACCTTCAACGTCTCTTTTAACACTTAATTCCTAATAGATTTCTAATCCATTAATTTCAACCATTAATCATCATTTTCTTATCCCTAATTTAGAGGAATATCACATATTTAAAGTTCATAAACTGTTTTCTTACAAAATATCAACTTCACATGCTTGTAGGGTACCCTTCATGCACCTCTCT
The DNA here is from genome assembly GCA_030490835.1 of Annona cherimola. Taxonomy (NCBI): domain Eukaryota; kingdom Viridiplantae; phylum Streptophyta; class Magnoliopsida; order Magnoliales; family Annonaceae; genus Annona; species Annona cherimola. The sequence continues at coordinate 97,246,214 of CM059974.1, read as the reverse complement.
TTGGACGTCCCTATTTATGCCCTTAAAAATCAGATTTAGGGCAATCATTTTCAAAAAATTTTGAATGTCCAAAGTACCTTAGGTTTAGAGTATTTTACCTTCTAAATCATCCATAAATCCTTTAGGCTTATTCATGTATCATATTTTACATAGAAACATGAAAATCGGGTCATATATGTAACCCTAATTCTCATCCTTTCTAAAATTCATAACTTATGCCCAAATCAACATATATAATCCATTTAATCATGAATCATAATATAATCATGATAATGACTCAAAACAACAACATCACATGTGGGTTTAAGAAAATTTCAGCTAGGTTTATCAATCCATATTCAACCCTAATCTCCATTTTCTCCCTCTTAAACCCTTATTTCATTCTTGTCATTCAATACTCATTCAATACCCTAATCAAGGAATCATGAATCATCCTTTAAGGGTTCATTATGAATTATATTCACGACTCATAAATTGAGGTAGAAAACTAGGTTTAAATGATTGAAAACTCAAGATAAACTTACTTGATTTGAATCAAACTTGAACTCAACTTCCCTAACTTGAATTCATTGCTTACTTTACCTTTTTCTTTCTCTTTTTTTCTCATTTTTCTTGCCCTTTTCTCGCTGGAACAGGCATGTACACAACTGCTTGGCTTGGGGATTTTTCTCTTTAAAATTTTCTCTCTCAAACCCTTCAAAGCATATGGACATCCCCCCTTACATAAGCTGGATTTTTTTCCAGCTTTGTGGCCCCACTTGCCACATCAATTAGAGGTAATTTAAGGCATGTTTATCCCATTGTTGACATGGCAGATCCAGCTCCAAGTAAATTAGCAAATTATCCATGTAAAATCCATTTCATTGATGGACCAAAAATTTGTCCACTCAAGTGACATCCAATGCAGCAGTCTTTTTGTAATTTTCCACACCATTTCAGCTTTAATTTATGAAGATTTAATTACCCTAGCTAATAGCTTGCTTAGATGTCCATTTAGCATTTTTAAAAAAATCAAAAAAATCCAAGCAACAGCCTTGAATGTCCACCTCTCTTGCCTCCACCTTGCTGTCCACGTGGAGACGTCCACTTGTCATGATCTTGTGGCATTTTTTTGCCATAAAATTCTACCTTATTTATTGTCCATTTACTTACCCTAATCACATAGCTCATCTAGGAATGATTTTTGCATTTTTAAAAATAAAAAAATCAAGTAAACAGCCCTTGGACGTCCATGGTGTGCCACATCCATGTGCCTCCCTTGAGCTAGCCCATTAGCTTCTTAATCCAACATTAATGCAGGAGACTTTTCATGAATTTTGCCATTTTAGGAAATTCATAAAATACCCTGGAAATTACCTCCTTTTGAGACCTCATTTTTACCATTAATTATATAATTAATTTCTTTAACTTTATCATAAATGCAAGCTACTTTATGGTGCATAAAGTCAAAGGTACACGCCTTTTTTCATTTAGGCATAATCCCACCATAATTAGCTTGATCCAATCCTTCCATAGTGTTGATCCCATAATTTTATCCGACCATTTCAAATTTCTTCTCAATCCGACTTTGCTATCTCAAGTTATGATCATTTGAAATCATCTTTTGGATTTTGGATGGAAATGATCAATTATCACCCTAGTTCATCAAAATTTTTATAATTCAACCTTTTCATAAGATTGGGAACAAAAATATGTGCTTACCTTTCAAATTTCTTCTCAATCCGCCTTACAGGCGTCAAGTTATGAGTATTCTTACCTTTTCCAACTTAATTCTATAATTATCATCCTAATTCTCATTAATCATATCATGAAAGTTAAATTAATTATTCATGACACACTAATACTTTTCAATCCTCATTAGGTCACTTCAATCATATTGACCTATATCGACTTATAATGGTTACTTTAATCATCATTCATAACCATTGGTCCTAATTGCAATAAATCATCAAAATTGCCTAGTAAATCATTTATAATTCAATTAAATCAAACATGAATCATATTTATATGTCCAATGCATATAAATGAGCCCTATGTGGTTCAGGGTATCACAATCCTCCCCCCCTTATAACAGGTTTCGTCTCGAAATCGTCTATCCTTTAAACAATTAGGGGTATTTTCTTTCTCCTTCTTCTTTTAGCTCACATGTAGCTTCGCTTTTGGAATACCGGTTTCATTGAACCTTTACATATTCGATTTCTCTATTCTGAAGCTTTTGTACCTTATGACCCAAGATTCTAATTGGTCTTTCCTCGTAGTTCAAATGATCCTGGATCGGTAGGTTTTCTGCTACCAATACATGGGTCGGGTCGGAGATATATTTCCTAAGCATAGAAATATGGAAAACATTATGTACTAAGGCTAGTGCCGAAGGTAAGGATATTCTATAGGCCAATTTCCCAATCTTTTCCAATACTTCGAATGGTCCAATGTACCTGGGATTCAGTTTGCCCTTTTTTTCGAAATCTTGTAACTCCTTTGAATCGCGTAACCTTTATGAACACATGCTCGCCAACTTGGATGTTCAAATCCTTTCTTTTGCAATTTGTGTAACTCTTTTACCGACTTTGGGCTGTGAGTATACACTGGCGAATGACTTCTACTTTGTCTGTCATTTCTTAAGGCAAATCTGGGGCTAGCTTTTTCTCTCTAACTTCATCCCAATTTAATGGCGTTCGACATCGCCGTCCATATAGTGCTTCAAATGGTGCCATTTGAATATTAGCCCGATAGCTATTATTGTACGCAAACTCTGCTATTGGTACATATTCATCCCACGATCCTCCAAATTTCAATGTGCACATATGAAGCATGTCCTCGATAATTTGATTTACTCGCTCCGTCTGTCTATCTGTTTGGGGATGAAAAGTTATACTAAACTTAAGTTGGGTGCCTAGGATTTCATGTAAACCTTTCCAAAATCGAGATGTGAATGTCGTGTCTCGATCAGAAACTATTGACTTCGGCACTTCGTGGAGTCGTACTATTTCTTTGTAGTACACTGTGGCCAACCTTTCTGCTGTGTAAGTCCTCTTTATGGGTATAAAATGAGCAACCTCGGATAACCGATCTACTATCACTCATATAGAATCGTTTCCTGCCTGTGTCTTGGGTAATCATTCAATAAAATCCATTATAATGTCGTCCCATTTCCATTTAGGAACTTTCAAAGATTGTAACTTTCTGGGTATCCGTTGGTGATCTACCTTCACCTTTTGACAAGTTAAGCACTTAGACACGTATTCAGCGATCTCTTTTTTCATGTTATTCCACCAATATGCTTTCTTGAGATCCTGATACATCTTAGTGCTTCCCGGAGTATGGAAAATGGCGAGAAATGCGCATCCTTGAGTATCTGTTTGTGGCGCCCCAAACCGAGCGTCACATCCTGAGCCTTACCTCGGGATCGTATTGATTGGTAAACGTGATTAGGATTGTTGTCCTGTCGCACGGCGGGTTTTATCGGATATTTACCCATTAATTATGATCACATAACAGTTCAAGTTCTCATATTTTCAACTTAGACATATCTAAGTCATTTCAATTCCAATCATCACAAACAAGTATGATGTTCAAGTAACATTTCAACACTTGCCTAAATCAGATGTCATGACATATATACATATATCACAGTCATCAACATCCATATAAAACACCTCTTATAATTTACAATTATTTCACATGAGTTTTCACGACATAAAAATTCTAAAATTTCTCCATTGTTTCCTTAAGCTTGTATTTGCTCCTTTGCCGTGTCCTGTCCTTCACTTGTCTTTGGGTTTAGAAAACAAAATCGTGAGTCGAAACTCAATAAGCAAGCTATTTGCATTTTACAGGCAAATCATTTCAGGCAACAATTTTTCAATTAAATTCATATTGAAAAGCACTTATACCTTGTCTAAGGTATCTCTTGAAAACATGAAATCTTGTACCCATCACGAGTACTATATACATGTTGTCATATAAAACATGAGCATATATTTCGTTTTTCCCTTAGGATGGAAGCTAGCTAGGCGACCATCCGTCACGTTAACTCCCATTTCAGAGAGGGCGCCGCCGACCTTGGGCCTGTATCAAGCGACTTGGCCACACCAAGGGAGGATAATCGGTCTGCTTATACCCTTCAAGTGGACCTAGTACCTTGTGCACATGATCTTTTTCATAAATCCATCTTTAACATGCTAGCATGATTTTTCAATCAGAAACATAGAATCACATCATTTTTCCATAGCATTTATCAAAGAAAAATTTTATAATATTGTAGTTGAAGTAAAACATTATTTCAACACCATTTTGCTAAGGGATGACCATCCTTAAACATATTAGGAATAATTTCCATAATCTCATTAAACAAGTTGAAGCAAAATTTGCGTTTATGTAAACAATTTAGAAAAGCAAAAATCCTTTAGAAAATTTGCTTGCTTGTGCTTCTTAGCTTTCCGCTTCTGCTTTCTCTTTACCTTTGCCTACATGAGAATAATATGATTTTTTTCATATATTTCTTTTTCTCATATTATATTTAGTTTTCCAACCCATTCCATCAATATATATCATTTATATGACTTCACAAGTCACTATGCATACATTTAGCACATTTTTACACATTTTGTCGGCTATCACATATCATAACTTATATAACCCCATACATAGGGTATTCATTTCAATCTCATATAATTCATTCAATAATCATTATATATAGGTTCATTAACCTCAATTGGCCATTTATCCTTTTTTTCCGAAATACACGCATGAGTGTTTCTTCTATGCACATATCATTGCCTTAGCTTCATAAATCAGGTCCAAAATTTTGGAATTAATATCATAAAATATTAAACAGATATATAAACATTAAATTCATCTTATTTTCATGTACTTTTGCATAAAATCACTTTTCATAAGTCATTCATCGCTTATACACATTTATCCATTCACACATGCCCATTCGGCAACATGTACAAAAAATATTTCTAAAAATTTCTAGGGAAGAAACTTACTCCATGTTTCAGCGGGTTAAGTACCCTTAATTACCACTACATTTAGGGTATTTTCATGGGATTTAAATCCATTAACTATAAGTTTCCAAAACAGCAAGTTTGGAACCCGTTTAACGTGTCTTTTGACACATAACCCTATGCAGTCATATACTTCCGAAATTTCAGCATATAAATACATTTTTCCTAATACATTTTTAGTGATTTAACACATATATAACATCCATTAATTATCATCCCTCAAAACAGCAAGTTGCCTACACGTTTTGAGTCCCGTTTCACATCGGTTTAACATATTTTCATAAAATCTATGAAAATCAGTTTTAGGGCTTCTTTTCCCAAATGTTTTGGGAATATATAATAACTTAAACCTAGGGAATTTTACCCAACATAACATTCCCAAAACATGCAAACCTATTTTCATAACATTTTTAACATAGAAACATGGAAATTAGGTCAAAATCATCACTTTGCATTCCATTACTTCAAAAATTCATCATTTAAGCACAAACCAACATGTGTTTTGCATTAAAGCATGTTTAATAACCTAAATATATCATCCATATCAAACAGAAACTTGTCTTGGAGATTTAGGGTTTACCAACTTGGATTTTCCACTTAATACATATGCAAAACTTCACTTTCATCAACTTAAACTTGAAAATTCATTCATTAAACCTAATACCCATTCAATATTCATTCAAAAGCATGATAAATCATAATTTTACAGATTCTTTAAGCATCCCTTCCATATCCATGTTTTGGAGTTTAAAAACTCAAAATAATCAACTTAAAACCAAACATATACTTACTTGGTTTAGAGCTAACTCAAACCCTAATCCTTGGAGATGGTTTCCTCCACCAAATCCTTCCCTTTTTTTCTTGCTTTTCCTTCTTCCTTGCCGGGGAAAATGGGGACATGAGCTGCTGGTTGCTTGGGAGTGAAAATTCAGCACTTAGCCAATTTTTCCAACTCTCTCTCAAAGTGGACGTGCATGGGCTATAGCTGGATTTCTTCCAGTTGTCGGCCCCACAATTTGGGAAATTTTCCACACATTAAATGGTAACTTATCTCCTTTGAAGTTTTGGCCATTTTACAGCCATGTAAATTAGGTTTTTACCAATTTACAAAAATCCAAAATCTGCATTAATCTATGCCTTCCAAGCTGTCCAGCCCAAGCACGTCCTTTGCTACCTGTTTTCCAGCAAATTTTTTTTTCAACCCTAATTTAAGGGTAAAACATACAATTAATTAATCCTTAATTCATGTATTAATTTGGTGTAAATAAGTTTAACAAAAACTGCAGCAATTTAGCATATCAAATCATGTTTCTCATCCCTATATGCTACCCACGTTTCAGCCTCATGCATCTGCATTTTATTATTTTTTTATTGCTGAAACTTTGCATAATTCAATGCATATCTCGTGTATCTATATCTCAGCAACATTTTCACATATTTTAAAAATTAAAAACTCAAAAATAATCAGCTTGGCAGCCCCCTTGGACATCCCTTGTGCCACATTGCCTATGCATAGGTTGTGCCTTTTGTAGCTCCATCATCATATGCATTTTATGGCTGGATAATTCTCATATTTGTGCATTTCAAATAAATACACAAAATACCCTAGAAATGGCCTACAATTTCCACCTCAATTCCCATTAATTTCAAGCCATTATGCTTTGTACTCTAGCATTAAATGCAATGTACTCTTGCGGAGCATTAGTCAACCATACTTACCTTTTTCAATGTAGGTATTTTCCCAACATTCCATGCTTAATCTAAACCATCCAAATTAAAAATCTCATAATTTCATTCAACCGTTTCAAATTTCATCTCAATCCGATTTTCCTAGCTCCCGTTATAGCCGTTTAAAGTTAACGGTTGAAACTAAAACATGATCAATAAATCATTACTCTCATTTCATCAAGAATTTTTATAACTCATTAATTCCATAATACCAAGCCCAATATTATTAATTTCCATTTAAAATTTCACTTGAATCCGCCTTATAGGCGTTGAGTTATGAATTTTCTAATATTTTTTCATTATACTTGTCAATTATCATATAAATTCCCATAATTCATATTAAATAATGGAAAATGATTTTCCATAATGCATTTGCACATTTAAATAAACAATAATGAGCTCTAATCCCATTGTCTCATTTTAGCTCAAAATGATTAATCACATCATTATTGCTAATATGTAACCCTAATTACAATAATTAACAAAATTACATAAAACGTTCATAATTCAATAATTCACATATAAATATCATATACATGATTAATGCATACATATGGGTTCTACATTGATTAGGGTTTCACATTGTTCCTTCAACTCAGCTGTGTTAGGTATACAAAGGCGACCTTTATACCGATACATACCTTGTTCATCTACAACCAATTCATTCAACCCCTTTTTCTTCATTTTTTCCACATGTGCATGTAGGTCTGTATCCTTTTGCTGCGCAGTCCTGATCTATTCAAATAGGGAAGATTGTATATACATTTGTGATAACCTTGCTTGAACTCTAAGTGGACATACAATCAATTCTAATTGCCTTATCTCTTGAAGCAACCCTTCCTCTTTTGTGATAAGGTGCGCTATGCTGACATTCCTGCTCAATGCATCAGCTACCACGTTTGCCTTACCTGGATGGTATAAAATCTCTAAATCATAATCCTTTAATAATTCAAGCCACCTCCTTTGCCTCATGTTCAACTCCTTTTGAGTGAAAATATATTTAAGACTCTTGTGATCTATATAAATTTCGCATCTGGCACCATACAGGTAGTGTCTCCAAATTTTCAAGGCAAACACCACTGCTGTTAATTCTAAATCATGAGTGGGTTAGCTTACCTCATTAGGCTTCAGCTGTCGCGATGCATAAGCTATCACATTTCCTCTCTGCATCAGCACGCATCCCAATCAACTTCTTGGCGCGTCACTGTGAACCACGAATCCTTCATTTCCTTCAGGTAAGGTCAAGATAGGTGCTTTTACCAACTGTTGCTTTAACTCTTGAAAATTGCGCTAGCATTCTTCAGACCATACATATTTGATTCCTTTACAAGTCAACCTTGTTAAGGGGGCTAATAGTTGTGAAAAACCTTTTGTAATAACCGGCCAATCCTAGAAAACTTTGGATTTTCATGATACTCGTTGGTCTCTACCATTTCAATATTGCCTCAATCTTCTGAGGGTCAACTTGAACACCTTTTTCTGATATTATATGTCCCAAAAATCCTACTTGTTTCAATCAAAATTCACATTTTTTTAACTTGGCATATAATTTTTCTTTTCTCAACCTCTCCAATACCTTTCGTAAATGAATTTCATGTTCTTTCTCCGTTTTTGAGTAAATCAGGACATCATCAATAAATACAACCACAAATTGATCAAGATAATCCTGAAATGCCCAATTCATCATAACCATGAATACAGCAGGGCATTAGTGAGCCCGAAAGGCATCACTAAAAACTCATAATGTCCATACCTAGTTCGAAAAGTCGTCTTGTGAACATCGGTAGGACTTTTTCTTAACTGATGGTACCCTGACTGTAAGTTAATCTTAGAGAAAGTTGTAGCTCCTTGCAATTGATCAAATAAATCATCAATCCTGGGCAATGGATATTTATTCTTCACCGTAACTTTATTTAATTCCCTATAGTCGATACACAGTCTCAAACTTCCATCCTTTTTTCTCACAAATAATACCGGAGCTCCCCAAGGTGATACACTGGGTCTGATAAAACCTTTGTCTAATAGCTCCTGTATTTAAGTCCTCAACTCGTTCATTTCAGCTGGTGCCATTCTGTAGGGAGTTTTAGATATCGGGGCTGTACGTGGTATGATATCTATGGTCATATCCATCACTCTTTGTGAAGGTAATGTGGTCAGTTCCTTTGAAAATACATCGGGTAATTCTCTAACCATCGGGATTTGGTTTATTTCTACCTCCGTGCCTTTTTCCACATTAACTGATACTAGATAAGCTTGGCACTTTTGGCGGATCATCTTGACCGCTTTCATGGACGATATCAGTATAGTCGAATTTTTAGGCTATCTTAACTTCCCAATAGCTATCTCTTTTTCTGTGGCCGCTTCAAATTGTACCTTTTTATTTTTACAATCAATAGTAGCTCCCCATTTACTCAACCAATCCATACCTAGTATCCATCAAATTCGGTCATAGGTAATAGGATCAGGTTAGCTTCTAAAATCAAAGATCCTATCCTAATTGGGCATGCTTTACATACTTGGCTAGAGCTAGCTAACCTATAAACAGGGGATTCTACGTGAATTATCTTATTGATCTCCTCTACCGGTAGTGCATGTGTGGTCACATATTGGCATGCTATGAATGAATGACTAGCACCTGAATCAAACAAGGCTATTGCCGAATTTCCTAAAATATAAACTATACCGTGATCACCTTTTCTTCTTGCTCTTGTGACTCTATCCGGGTAAAAGCATGCACTTGTACCAGGTTTGTAGAGGTTCCCTGTTTACTTACTGCTCCGGCTATCCTGGGTTGTGTGGGTCTTCCACGTCCTTGTGACGTTTGTGCCTTATTTAGGCAGTTTGGAGCAACATGCCTATTTGATCACAAATGTAACATTTAATGATCTTTGCTTCACACATTCTACATGCCTTGGCTATATTGCCTGTTTGTCCACATTTATAGCACCGGTTTGAGTCTTTCAAGCACTCACCTAGATGATGCTTCTGGCATTTTCTGCATAAAGGCAAGCTTTTCTTGTTTGGGGCCCCTTTTCCTCTTTTCATACTTTCCTTCCTAGCCTTTTCCTTCTCCGTTTCTGTTTCTTTTGTACCTGAACTGAACATTCTTGACCCTAATCTCAATTCTTGTGTCCTTAACGCCTCAATCTCAAGTACTCTTGCCCTCTCGAGACTTGATGCGTAGTCTTTGATTAACAGAGGGGCAAGGCTTTCCCTGAGGTATGACCTTAGTCCTTGTTGAAATCTTTGTGCGTTATTCTCTGACACATTAGCGATCCAGGGCACATACGTGATTAAGGCATTAAAATTAGTGGCGTACTCTGTGACAGACATCCTCCCTTGGTAAAGTCTTTCAAATTCTACCACCTTTTGACTTTGTAGTCCTACGGGGAGGTACTCTTTATTGAATTCTTCTACAAATGTCTACCAAGACACATCTTCTGATTGTGGCATAGTAACCAGCATTGTTTCCCACCACTCATGTGCATCATTAGCCAACAAATGTGTGGCACACAATACTTTTTGTCGATCATTGCATGGAGATATTCGAAATAATTTCTTGATCTCCGTTATCCACTTTTCTGCTTGTACAGGGTCAGGTTATCCTAAAAACTTTGGGGGTCGCTGGGCTAGGAATGCATTAATTTCCCTTCTATCAGCCTCGATTAATTAATTTTCATCCGTTATTGGTGCTGGTGTGGACGTCGGGCCAGCCGTCGGAATGGGTCCTTCTCTTTCGACACTACCTAACTGGGCTTGCTGGGTCCTTTCCCATAAACCTTAGATGATATCTGCAGTTTGTGCTGCCCAGTCACGATTAGCTTACTGCATTGCTTCCTTTACTGCCGCAGCTACTCTTTCTTCTATGAGTCTGGCCTGTTTTGACTCAAATTCTTCTTCTACATTCCTTTCTGGGCTTACATTTTCTCGTCTTTGATGAGTTCTTGGATTTTGTCTATTCGGTTCTGGTTCGGGCCTTTTAGGTCTGCCACTAGTCTCACCAACCTCATGTTTGTTGGGGACTTCTTCGGTAGCGATTTCTTTTCCTTTATTTTCTCTTACTCTTGACCTTATCTCCACCATAGTGCTTTTCTGAATATATAAAAGCACATAACTTTCATTTATAGTTAGTGTTAGATCATCATATACGCATCTCATCATCATACAATTAACAACTAATTCACACAATCATAATCCCATTCATTCATTTCATATATTTAATACTCTTAACTATAGTTATATCAACATAACTATGTATATCATTCATAATAGCAAACATTCATTCACGAGTCATAGTTTCAACGAAACAGGGCATAACACACATATACACATATCACACTTATATGCACGTTAGTCTCATCATTGCAACCTAAGTGTCACTATCTCATACTTATACATATACATGCTTATAAAAATAAGAAACTTCATCATCTACTCGGACCTCTCCTTAATAGTGCATATGGCTAGGCGGGATCCGTGTGGGTTCCTCAGTAATGGTACTAGTATCAGACCATGCGGGATTATTTTCTTCTTCACTATCCTCATCATCATCGTCATCATCATCTTCTTCTTCACTTTCATCCTCTTCTTCCTCGACAGGTTCGAGGTATTCTATAGGGTCATCATCATCATTACGAAGTGGAACAAGTTCCCCAGTACATTTGGCTATGTGTAAAATAACCTCATTGGGGCGAGGAGGGGCAGGTGTTTCTATAATCCTCTGAGCATGACGCTGCCCTATAAAGCGGGTCATCTCCGTTTCCCTTTGATGTATCCTCTCCCATCTCGTCCCATATCGGAATTGGATACATCCATTCTCAAACCTATACCATGGACCTAAATCAGGGGGTGTGGGTGCTGGAGTCTTATCCCAAAAAGTTTTGGAGGTCTTGTGCATACAATTTATTAGTGGGAACCCGTGGGGTCCTTGGAAAGCCAAGACAGGATGCTGTGAAAACTTCAGCTCTAGGACCCAACTGGTAGACTCCTCTAAATTTTTTCTGCGCTGATAAGGATTGACATAATAGTCTTTTTGAGATTGTGATGGAGGGTGCCTAGGTGGAAACCTTGGGGGAACCGACGGAAAGTGTACTACATTCTGCTGGGATGTCCACCATCTATTCATACTTTCTTGCATCCTCTACTTCTTCCTCATCCTCCATCTCTTTTCTTAATTCATCAACACTCATCACTTTCTTTCCTTTATCCGCCATCTGTTCAAACATAACAAATTCGCTACATTGCAAAGACAGCATACTGCAAATTAATTTGCAATATAATATCATATATCATGCATCTCATCATGATAATCACATATCAAATCATCATAAAACCATATATATCTCATTATATTAATTCAATCATCAAAGTTCATAAACTGGTTGCTTACAAAACAACAACTTCACATGCTTGTAGGGTACCCTTCTTGCACCTCTCTTTGAATGTCCCTATGTATGCCCCTAAAAATCAGATTTAGGGAAATATTTCCCAAATCATTTTGAACATCCAAAGTACCTTTGGTTTAGAGTATTTTACCCTCTAAATCATACATAAATCATTTAGGCTTATTCGTGTATAATATTTTATATAGAAACATGAAAATCGGGTCATATATGTAACCCTAATTCTCATCCTTTCTAAAATTCATAACTTATGCCCAAATCAACATATATAATCCATTTAATCATGAATCATAATATAATCATGATAATAACTCAAAACAGCAACATTACATGTGGGTTTAAGAAAATTTCAGCTAGGGTTATCAATCAATATTCAACCCTAATCTCCATTTTCTCCCTCTTAAACCTTTGATTTCATTCTTGTCATTCAATCCTCATTCAATACCCTAATCAAGAGCATCATGAATCATCCTTTAAAGGTTCATTATGAATCATATTCATGACTCATAAATTGATGTAGAAAACCAGGTTTAAATGATTCAAAACTCAAGATAAACTTACTTGATTTGAATCAAACTTGAACTCAACTTCCCTAACTAGAATTCCTTGATTCCTTTACCTTTTTCTTTCTCTTTTTTTCTCATTTTTCTTGCCCTTTTCTTGTTGAAACAGGGACGTACATAGCTGCTTAGCTTGGAGATTTTTCTCTTTGAAATTTTCTCTCTCAAACCCTTAATAGCATATGGACGTCCCCCCTTATATAAGCTGGATTTTTTTCCAGCTTTGTGGCCCCACTTGCCACATCAATTAGAGGTAATTTAAGGCATTTTTATCCCATTGTTGACATGGCACATCCAGCTCGAAGTAAATTAGAAAATTATCCATGTAAAATCCATCAAAATCCATTGCTTTGATGGGCCACAAATCTGTCCACACATGTGACGTCCAATGCAGCAACCTTTTTGTAATTTTTTCACACCATTTTAGCTTTAATTTATGGAGATTTAATTACCCTAGCTAATATTTTTCTTAGATTTCCATTTAGTATTTTTAAAAAAATCAAAAAAAATCCAAGCAACAGCCTTGAACGTCCACCTCTCTTGCCTCCACTTTGCTGTCCACATGGAGACGTCCACTTGTCATGATCTTGTGGCATTTTTTTGCCACAAAATTCTACCTTATTTAATGTCTATTTACTTACCCTAATAACATAGCTCATCTAGGCATGATTTTTGCATTTTTTAAAATAAAAAAAATCAAGTAAACAGCCCTTGGACGTCCATGGTGTGCCACATCTATGTGCCTCCCTTGAGCTAGCCCATTAACTTCTTAATCCAACATTAATGCAGGAGATTTTTCATGGATTTTTCCATTTTAGAAAATTCATAAAATACACTGGAAATTACCTCCTTTTGACACCTCATTTTTACCATTAATTGTATAATTAATTTGTTTAACTTTATCATAAATGCAAGCTACTTTATGGTGCATAAAGTCAAAGGTACATGCCTATTTTCATTTAGGCATAATCCCACCATAATTAGCTTGATCCAATCCTTCCATAGTGTTGATCTCATAATTTTATCCGACCATTTCAAATTTTGTCTCAATCTGACTTTGCTATCTCAAGTTATGATCATTTGAAATCATCTTTTGGATTTTTGATGGAAATGATCAATTATCACCCTAATCCATCAAAATTTTCATAATTCAACCTTTTCATAAGATTGGGCACAAAATTATGTACTTACCTTTCAAATATCTTCTCAATCCGCCTTACAGGGGTCAAGTTATGAGTTTTCTTACCTTTTTCAACTTAATTCTATAATTATCATCCTAATTCTCATTAACCAAATCATGAAAATTAAATTAATTATTCATGAAAAACTAATACTTTTCAATCCTCATTAGGTCACTTTAATCATATTGACCCATATCGATTTATAATGGTTATTTTAATCATCATTCATAACCATTGGTCCTAATTGCAACAAATCATCAAAATTGCCAAGTAAATCATTCATAATTCAATTAAATCATACATGAATTATATTTATATGTCTAATGCATATAAATGAGCACTATGTGGTTCAGGGTATCACAAAAGCACTTTTTGTTGTAAAAACAAACTTGTTCATATGGTGTATGTGAAAAAGAAATGGTTGTTGTTGATATTTGTGTTTGTTTTGAATAATTGTGTGTGATTATTTTAAAGTAATAAGAGATGTTACTAATATAATTTTTATATGTCTAGATAATATCATGCCCAACACATGAGCAAGGACTAGGCTAGATAAAGGAAAAGCAGCTGCAAATGAGGAACCTGTATGTCAACATGAAATAGGAGAGCCTAGTAATATATCTAAGCGGCCAACGGAAAGGGAACAACCAAATTAGAGAACCTGTCAACGCCAAGGTAATGTAAACTTTAATCTAGCCATTGAAAATGAAATTGCCACGGATGATACCAAACAAGTCAAGCCGATAGAAGAACAAGTAGTTGCAGCTGTAAGGGAAATTATGCAGCAAGCAACCCAAGAATGGGAAACCCAAATGGCTGAAATAATCAAAAACCTTTGGCAAAGAACTCAACAAAACTAACTAGGAAGGAATGAAAGTGAAAGATTTGCTAAAGCAGCGACTCATAATCTGCAACCTAGACCAGTAGAAGTTGAGAATGATATATTAGAATCCGACCGGAAGGCTATTAATGCCTTTGTAGCTCAACATCCTCCAAAATTTATAGGTAGAATGACAGTTACAGAATATGCAACCAAGTTTAATGCCCTAGTAAGATATGTACCTTGGATTGCAAGTGTGCTTGAGAATAAAGCTCAAAAATTTTAACAAGGGCTAAGGCCACATTTACGAGAGAGTCTTGCACCCTTTTTAATAAAGGATTATACATCAAGCTTAGAAAGAGCAAGAGCATTAGAAATAGAGGCACTGAGAACCCAAGCATTATGGCAAAGGAAATTTGTTCCTAACATCAAAGAAAATGATGCAAGAAAAGAAAAAAATAAGAGAGTATTTGTGGAAAGAAAAAATCAACTTTCAAAAAGAAAAGTCCTCCTGTTTGTAATTATTGTAAAAAATGCCACTATAGTGAATGTTTAAAAGGTTCAAACAAGTGCTTTAAATGTGGTCAAACAGGTCATATGGCAAAAGATTGTGGGACTATTGAAACAAAAATGATAAAATGCTTTATTTGTGGGCAAGTAGGACATATTGCTCCAAATTGTCCAAATAGAATACAGGGAGCATAAGAACGGGGAAGACCGGCCCAACAGAGAATAACTCCAACTATTAATCGTCAGGGAACTTCTACAAATCTAGTACAAGTGCATGCATTGACTCGCACCGAGTCACAAAAACAAGAAGGAAAAGTGGTTACGTGTATGGTTTACATTTTGGAAAATTCTGCAATAGCGTTATTTGATTCTGGTGCTACGCATTCATTTATAGCATGTCTATACGTAACTACTCATGCACTGCCGGTAAAGGAAACAAATAATACTATACACGTAGAATCCCCTGTGTATACGTTGACAAGTACTAACCAAATTTGTAAAGCATGCCCTATTAGGATAGGTTCAGTGAATTTAGAAGCAGACCTAATCCTCTTACCTATGACCGAATTCGATATAATATTGGGCATGGATTGGTTGGGGAGTTACAATAAATTATAAACATAAGAAAGTACAGTTTGAAGCAGCTCCACATAAAGAAATATCTATTGGAAAGCTGAAGCAGCCTGAAAACTCTACAGTACTGATATCGGCTATGAAGGCGGTGAGGATGGTCCGCCAACGATCTCAAGCCTATCTCATTTTGGTCAACACCGTAGAGGGAAAAGAAATACCAATTGAACAAATTCCAGTGGTAAATGAATTTATAAATTTCTTCCCAAAGGAGTTGCCTAACCTACCCCCAGAAAGAGAAGCGGACATGGTAATCGAAATAATACCAGGTACGTCTCAAATATCTAAGGCACCGTACCGCATAGCTCTAACAGAAATGGTTGAACTGAAAACTCAGATTCAATAATTGCTAGATAAAGGATTTATTAGACCTAGTGTGTCACCATAGGAAGCCCCAGTTTTGTTTGTAAGAAAGAAATATGCAAGTTTAAGATTGTGTATTGATTACAAGAAGTTGAATAGACTGTGAAAAATAAATATCCTCTTCTTTGAATTGATGATTTATTTGATCAAATCAAAGGAGCATCCACTTTTTCGAAAATAGACCTGTGGAGCCCCAACCCGAGATGTCACAACCTTACTCTAAGATCTATTGATTAGTAAATGTGAATCAGGATTGTTGCTTTGATCACGCAGCGGGTTCTTAATTGGATCTCGTACAAATTTTTTTTATCTATCATCATTCATTTCTTTACATTCCACACCATTCATTTTACAAGCGACAATACACTTGTAATAAATTATATATTTCATTCATAGCATCTCATCATGCTTTTCTATAATAAAAGTCTTCTTGACTTAACCATGACATTATCATTTCATACATACATTCATTCAATCATTGGATCACATGGAACTTAAAACTCTCAATAAGTTCACATATACATCAACATACCTTAAAACTTTAAATCATGCTATCCCATTCATCATGGCTAGTTATTATAGCCCACATGGCTACCATCTCGTATCTTTCCTTCACCTGCTTAGGTTCGCAACCTCCTGAGTTTCCCGATACCTATCTAAGGTTTGGGAAAACAAAACGCGAGTGATAACTCAGTAAGCAAGCATTTTATCTTTTAGGGAAAGACTTCCTTAAAAATATTTTTCTTAAACATCTTGAACACTTTTTTAACTGAGGACATTTATGTCTTAAAACATTGTCATAAAATCTTTTGTTCATGAGGACAATTCTATGTCCTAGAATATTTTCATAAACATCCATTCTTAAAAATCATTTACAAGCCACGTCTAGGCTTGTTAAGGCAAAACATATACGTTTTTTCCTCTTTAATTAATTTTTTTTTGGTTTTGTGTGAACATTTATAATGTTCCAAGACATTACATAAAATCATCTTTTGCCAGTGGACGTTTTATGTCCAAAGCATTTTTCTCATAAATCCTTTTTAGAGAAGGACATTCTCATGTCCTAAAACATTATTCACATAAGCCTTTTTTGGCAAGGAACATTTTTATGTCCAAAAACATTTTTCATCATAAATTCCTTTAGCCAAGGGACATTTGATGTCCCAAAATATTTTTGACATAACTTTCTTTGGCAATGGACATTCATATGTCCTAAAACACTTTTCTTATAAACTCTTTGGCAAAGAACATTCTCATGTCGAAAAATACTTTTCATTTTGGCACTTTAGCAATGAACATTCTTATGTCCAAAACCAAGTTTGACATAAATCCTTTTCATAATCCCCATCTTTGGGCTTGTTTATAACGAACAAGGCATATAAAACACATAATCATTTTCTTAAAAGCATTTGCATAGAAAATATTTCCTTTCGTCCTTATTATTTATACTTTTGTGTAAAACACCCTGCTTTTAGGATAACTTTTATGTCCCAATATTTGGACTATTCATAAGCAAAACATATGCAAAAAAATTTTCTCCCCATCCAGTAGTGACACTTAGCAAGTGATCATTCTACCTTTTGGAAGAGAATCCATCCTTAACAGCACGCTAATCAGGCAGCTGTTCTTTCATCTTCTCCCATCTCAGGGAGGGCGCCGCTGGCCTCCTACCATCCCTTAGCGACTTGGTCATATGTAGAGTGGGCCCCGATCCATCTCAGACCGACTTATTCCTTATACTGGTGCACCATACATCATCATCACAGACCACAGTCCGTGTGGTTTAAAGTATCACAGACCGCAACTCGTATCCTTTTAAACCATCTTGAAAAAGTGAGATCACAGACCGCAGTCCGTATCCATTCTTAAAAAACATCATAGACCGAGGTATGTATCTTTAAAAATCATTTTTGAAAAAGAACATCACAGACCGCAGTCTGTGTCAACTTGTAAAGCGAGCGCACCCACTTTAAACAAGTTGTCATTTGAAATCTAGTTTTCGGATGACCTTCCTTAAATTCTTTTTAGAAAAATTTTGAGTAAAATATTTTGACACAATACATCTTAAAACCCTTATGATAAAAGAACTTCAAAACTTTTGGATTTTAAAAAGTAAACCATGTATTTTCCTAGTATTTTCTTGGTTTTCATTTTGGGGCCTTTTGCTCACAAAAGTTATGCAATTATACCATCCCCTTCTCAACCACCCCAAAGTCAAATTCTTGTCCACGTATTCATCTTATCATTTTTACATAAAGAGGGGCTTGCGTAGTCTTTTGCATGCCATTTTAGCAACCCGAAATCAAACCATTTTATGAAATTAACTTATTGGGTTGGTCATCCTTAAATCCTGTTTTAACAATATCCGTATAAACATTTTTCAAGACATTTTCAACATATTTCCTTATCTAAATGAAATCAAAACTTTTCGTATATCATTTCAAAACATATGGACTATGTCAAAATCATCAATTATATTTAAATATCATGACATAGAAAAATCAATCTTTTTCCATAAATCAAAGCCCTTTTCTTTTTTTTTCATAAACATAATTATTTATTACAAAATATCATAAAAGGAACTCAAAACTTATTTACAATTGTTGCTTTGTGAAAAAGGACAAAATTCTCTTTTTCTTATAAAATTCTTTTGAAACAACATCATAAAGAACTTGCTTGCTTGAAAGAAAATTCTTAAAACCATCGGCATAAAAGATAAAATCCTTTGAGAATATCATCATGAAGAAAATTGCTTTCTTGTAAGTAAATTCCTCAATCCATTAACATAAAGTATTCTCAATCTTTGGCAATACTTGTGATAAAATCTTTATCTTAAAAAGTGTTGCTTGCTTCCCATGAAGCAAACCTTAAGGCTTTTCATTAAAGTTATCATTTTCTAAAACTTAAGACTTTTCATTAAAGCCGTCATTTTCAAAACTTGTGCTTGCCCACTTGTAAAATATTCATAAAAGCATCGACATAACATCATTTCAACATAAAGAGAAAAATAAATTATTCGAAAAGTTTGTTTGCTTACCTGAGATCGCCTTAATCCCTTTCTTCCATTCTTTTCCTTGCCTTTGCCTAGATAAATGAAAATAAAATTTTATTTATATGCATCAACTTCAAATTCTTATATCCCTTATGGTTTTCCAACCTACATAAATCCATTTGGATTTACATTATACTAGCTTAACCCTCTTGTCTTTCAAGTCGAGTATTCATATATATTAACATGACCTATACATCACATTATCCATTCATTCCTTTTTAATACCCTTATGTAGGGTAAACTTTCATGCATTTAACAACCATTCATTAAATCATTATTTGGAGGTTCATTACCTCCATTTATCATTTTTAACATATTTTTCACTTTTCATACGCCGGTGCTCATTTTAAGAACTTAGTTGGTAACTTAGGCATCATATATTAATATCAAAATTTAAGATTATAATTAATTACCAAAACAGTACCCTAATTAAGTATTCCCTTACATTTTCATGCATTTTTTCATTTTAGAAATTCACATAATTTATTGATCATATGTCCATGCTT
Organism: Annona cherimola; assembly: GCA_030490835.1. Taxonomy (NCBI): domain Eukaryota; kingdom Viridiplantae; phylum Streptophyta; class Magnoliopsida; order Magnoliales; family Annonaceae; genus Annona; species Annona cherimola. The sequence goes on along the minus strand of CM059974.1, from coordinate 97,226,450 downwards.
AGCCTTCCACATACACTTAACTTACAACACATAACTTATGTGTTACTCAAAATCTTTCAACACAGAAACTTGTCTCTTATTTCAGCATGATTAAAACCCTTAACTAACATATAATTTAGGGTTTAATTATGGAATTTTAATCCATTCATCATTGGGTTCCAAAACATCAACTTTGTGACCCGTTTTTCATTCTTTCAACGCTTCTTTTGATACTTAAATCAAAATAGATTTCTAATCCATAAATTCTAGCAATTAATCATGATTTTCTTAACCCAAAATTAGGGTATTATTACATGTTTAAAATCCATATATTAGTTGCTTAAAAAACAGCAACTTCACATGCATATAGGATACCCTTCTTGCACCACTTTGGACGTCCACATGTATGCCCCTAAAAATCAGATTTAGGGAAATCTTTTCTAACCCATTTTGAACGTCCAAAGTATCCTAAGTTTAGAGTATTTCACCCCCTTTTATCATCCATAAGTCATTTGGGCTAATTCATATATCATTTTTAACATGGAAACATGAAAATCGGGTCATATATGTAACCCTAATTCTCATCCTTTCTAAAATTCATAACTTATGTCCGAATCAACATATATAATTCATCTAATCATGAATCATCATGTAATCATAATAACATATCAAAACAGCAACATCATATGGGGTTTAAGGAAATTTCAACTATGATTATCAACCCATATTCAACCCTAATCTTCATTTTCATCCTCTTGAACCCTTGATTTCATTCTTTTCATTCAAACCTTATTCAATACCCTAATCAAGGGTATCATGAATCATCCTTTAAGGGTTCATTATGAATCATATTTATGACTCATAATTTGTGGCACCCCGAACCGAGGTGCCTAGAAGCCTTACTTCGGGACCGTTTTTGATTGGTAAACGTGACTCAGGATTGTTGCCCTGATCACACGGCGTGTTCTTAATTGGATCTCGTCCAAATTTTTTTCATTTCTTTTATCCATCATCATTTCATTTATTTGCATTTCACTTCATTCATCTTACAAGCAACAATACGCTTTTAATCAATTGCACATATCAAGTGCGTATTTCATCCATAACATCTCAACTTGCTCTTCTACATTAAAGGTCCTCTTGACCTAATCATCTCCTTATCATTCCATACATACATACATCTATCATTTCTTAGCATACAAGCACTTATCATTTAAGGCATTCCTTATCTCAACCAGATCATATCTATACAAGGCATTTTAAATCTTTTACCTTATCAATCATATAATACCTATGCAAGATATCCTAAACATATGTATTAACAGTACCATATCCCTTAGGACATTCGTTCATGCTTCCACATACAAAGGATTACAAACCTTTGGAATTTCCTTTTTCCTTTCTCAGCGAGAACATGCCTTTCATCACTTGAATTTTCCCTGCACCTGTCTAATGGGGGAAAACAAGACATGAGTCGAAACTCAATAAGCAAGCATTTTGTTATTTTAAATGCATTTCTCTCGTTCGATAGCAGACACTTAACAAGTGATCACTATCATTCAGAGGAAACCTTTTCATAAAACCTTTTATAAAACATATGCTTGCTTACTTAACATGTAAACCTCTTTTTCATGGACATAAAAACTTTTTTCATAAATCTTCTTTTCTCCAAGGACATTCTCATGTCCTTAAAACATTTTTCATAAAATATTTTCAAAACAAGCATATGCATCATGCATTACGTTTCTGTCCGTATGGTATGCAACTGAGGCGCCCCAAACCAAGACGTCACTTCCTTACCTCAAGACTTTATTGATTGGTAAATGTGAATCAGGATTGTTGCCCTGATCAAGCGTCGGGATTTTAATTGGAACTCGTCCAAATTTTGTTTTCCAATTCATTCCTTTTATCAATCATCATTCATTTCATTCCACACTACACCTTTCATCATACGAGCACCATTACACCTGTAATAAAATTTCATAATTTCATTCATAGCATCTCTTCGTACTTTTCTACAATGATAGTTTCTTGACTAAATCATAACAATTCCTTCCCTTACATTCATACATGCATTTATTGATGCACATGGAACTTAAAATTCTAATTAAGTTCATATATACATAAACATACATTGGATTTTTAACCAGGCAATCACATTCCATTCCTTATAGCCCACATGGTTACCATCACGTACCTTTCTTTTATTGCTTAAATTTGCATCCTCTTGAGTTTCCCGGTACTTGTCTAAGGTTTGAAAAAATAAAACGTGAGTGACAATTCAGTAAGCAAGCATTTTATCATTAGGGAAAGATTTCCTTGAAAACCTTTCTCATAAACATCTTAAACACCTTTTTCCTGAGGATATTTATATGTCCCAAAATATTATTGTGAAATCCTTTGTTCGTGAGGACAATTCTATGTCCTTGAACATTTTCATAAAACATTCATTCTTAAAATCATTTATAAGCCACGTCCGAGCTTGTTAAAGCAAAACATACATGTTTTACCCCTTATAATTAATTCCTTCTTGTCTTGAGTGAACATTTCCAATGTTCCAAGACCTTTACATAAAACCATCTTTTGCCAGTGGATATCTTACATCCAAAATATTTTTCTCAAAATTCCTTTGGCAAAGGAGGACATTCTCATGTCCTAAAACATCATTCACATAAGCCTTTCTCGGCAAAGGATATTTTTATGTCCAAAAACATTTTTCATCATAAGATTCTTTAGCCGAGAGACATTTAATGTCTCAAAATATTTTTTCACATAGCTTCCTTTGGCAATGGATATTCATATGTCCTAAAACATCTTTCATTAAAATACTTTGGCATTGGACATTCTCATGTCCATAAACACCTTTCATTTAGGCTCTTTAATAATGGACATTCTTATGTCCAAACCAAGTTTCACATAGATCCTTCTCATAATCCCCGTCTTGGGGCTTGTTTATAGCAAACAAGGAAAATAAAATACATAAACCATTTCCATAAATGCATTTGCATAAAAACATTTCCTTTCATTCCGGTTATTTACACTTTTGTGTAAAACACCCTCTTTTTAGGGTAATCATTCCATAAAAATCTCTTTAGGATAACTTTCATAAAAACATACTTTCATGTCCCAATCTTTGGGCTTTTCAAAAATAAAACATAAGCAAATGCATTTCTCTCCATCCAGTAGTGACACTTAGCAAATGATCATACTACATTTTGGAAGAGAATCCTTAACAGCACGCTAGCCAGGCGGTTGTTTATTCATCCTACTCCCATCTCAGAGAGGGCACCGCTGGCACTCCTGTCATCCCTTAGCGACTTGGCCTTATGTAGAGTGGGCCTCGGTCATCCGAACCGTGCTCTACAACTGGCCTATTCCGTGTACTGGTGCACCATACATATTCTGACAGACCGCAGCCTGTTTGCTTTAAAATATCACAGACCACAGCCTATGACTTTTTTAACCGGAATCACAAACTGCAGCTTGCATTCATGCTCAGAAATAATTATAGACCGAAGTTTATATCTTTAAAAATCGTCTTCAAAAACACATTAGAGACCGCAGTCCGTGTCAACTTGTAAAGCGAGCGTACCCACTTTAAACAAGTTGTTATTTGAAATTTAGTTTTAGAATGACCTTCCTTAAATTCTTTTAAAACTATTTTGAGTAACATATTTTGATAACATTTGAAATGTTTGAGAAACAATACATCTTAAAAATCCTTATAATAAAAGAATTTCATAACCTTTGGATTTCCAATAATAAACCATATATTTCTCTAATATTTTATGGGTTTCCATTTTAGGGTCTTTTGCTCACAAAAGTTATGCAATTATACTATCCCCTTCTCCACAACCTAAAAATTAAATTATTGTCCACATATCTATTATACTATTTTACATAGAGGAGAATTGCACAGTATTTTGCATGGCATTTAGCAATATGAAATTAAACCATTTTAAGAAATCACCTATTAGGTTGATCATCCTCAAACCCCATTAAACGACATTCGTATAAACATTTTTGAATACATTTTCATCATAGATTTCCTTATCAAAAGGAATTCAAAACTTTCCGAATATCATTTCAAGACGTATGGACTCTGTCCAAATCATCGTTTATATTTTTAAATAACCTAGCATAGAAAAATCAATCTTTTTCCATAAATCAAATCACTTTTTCATTTCTTTCATAACCTAGCTATTTATCATAAAACATCATAAGAGAAAATCCAAATCTTATATGCTAAAATTTCTTCGTGAAAAAGGGAAAAATTCCCTTTTTCTTATAAAATACTTTTGAAACAACATTACAAAGAAGTTGCTTGCTTAAAAGAAAATTCCTAAAACCATCGGCATAAATCAATAAAATCCTTTAAAATAATCATCATGGAGAACTTGCTTACTCATCAGCAAATTTCTCAATTCCATTAACTTAAAGCATTCCCATCCTTGGCAACAATTGTGATAAATTATTTATCTTAAAAAGTGTCGCTTGCTTCCCATGAAGAAAACCTTAAGACTTTTCATTAAAGTCATCATTTTCCAAAACTTGTGGCTTTGCATAAAAGCCATCATTTTCAAAACTTGTGCTTGCCCATTCGTCAAAACATAATCATAAACATTTCATGCACATATCATCACATAGAAAGAAAATAACGTTTTAGAAAGTTTGCTTGCTTACCTAAGATCGTCATAATCCTTTTCTTCCATTCTTTTCCTTGCCTTTGCCTAGATAGATGAAAATAACATTTCATTTATATGCATCACTTCAAATGCTTGCATCCCTTAGGGTTTTTCAACCTACATAAATCCATTTGGATTTACATTATACTAGCTTAACCCTCTTGTCTTTCAAGTCGGGTGTTCATACATATCAACATCGCCTATACATCACATTATCCGTTGATTCCTTTCATTTTTAATACCCTTATGTAGGGTAAACGTTTCAACAAATTATAAACTTTTATTTAATCCACATATGGAGGTTCATTGTCTCCCATTTATCATTTAACATCCCTTCTTTACATTTTTCACATTGGTGCTCATCTAAGGCACCTATTCATGAGTTAGGGCTGCTAATCTAAATTTTAAAATTTTGAGATTTTATAATTTTCTCAAAACAGCCCTATACTTCCTCATTTTACCATGTTTTCCTTCCATTTTTGCATCTTAACCACTCATACATGGTCATCCTCCCTTCTTGCCATCTATACTTCCCTTATTTACTCACTTGAACACGCATATATAATGTGTAATTCAAGTTCATATAAAACAGCACTTTGTTTTGACATTTTATCACATTTCCATCCATGTTTGCATTTTATCAAATCTTATTTAGTCATTTCTCATCTTTGTCATACATACCCTTTATGTGCTTCCCATTTCTTACACATAGATTATGTGTTTTTTAATATTTTTACAAACAACCACTTGTCAATAATTCCAGCATGATTAAACCCCTTCATTAACATATAATTTAGGGTTCATTTTGTTGGAAACATGTGGAAAATAAGCCAAGTCTATGTTTTGATGATTAATAAATCAATTTGAGTAAGTTTTGATTACTAACATGTGTGTCGAGATGATTAAAGGTTATAAAAATGAAGAAAATGAAGCATGACAAGTCAAGTCGAATTCCAAGTCGACTCAAGCATCGACTTAAAACAAGTCAATCCCCAAGTTGACTCCAGCAGCGACTTCAAAACGTCATTTCCTTCCAGAGTTGAAATCGAGAATGAGAGTTGCCAAAGTCGCATCCCAAGTCGACTCCGCTTGCGACTTGAGGTGAAGTCGCAGACCAAGTCGACTCCGGCATCGACTTCAGACTTCCAGAGTTGAAATCGAGGACAAGAGCTGCTGAAGTCGCATCCCAAATCGACTCCGCATGTGACTTGGGTGAAGTCGCAGACCAAGTCGACTCCACCTTCGATTTCAGTGCGGAAATTGCCGAACGAGTTAACTCAATGATAGATTTGAGTGGAGATGAAGGTCAATTCAACTCAAACACTCAACATGGACCAAACGAAGATCAAAGCAAGCAGGGTTGCATGAATCCATCATGTTGGATTATGAACACATACTCGGACATCATTAGGCACTCTAAGATTCAAATATTCAGGATTTCAAGATATAGAGCTTAAGGTTTTTCAAACTAGGATAATTATACTAAGCTCCAAGAATTATAAATAAATGGGAAAACAATCAATATGAAGAAAATCAAGTGATCAAAGTCATCTCTGCAGATTTCAATTTCAACTAGCAAGCTGAAGAAGTGAAGTTGCACCCGAAGTCGATTTCACCTGCGACTTAGGTCAAGTCGAGGACCAAGTCGACTTAGACTGGAACTTGAAGAAGTTGCGGAGAGCCGAAGTCGCACTCGACGTCGACTCCACCTGCCACTTGGGTCGCAACGGTCAAAATTTTTTCGAACGTTGGCACATTAAATGCGCGCCACCTACTTCCAAACGTTCGGATTCCCTCACAAATTATATAAGGCATTCTATATGAACGAGGAGGGTAGCTGAGAATTCATTGAATGTACATAACTCCCATATCTAAGAGCTTTAAGTGATGAAGACAACATTTAGAAGAAGAACCTTGCTTTCAAACTGCCAAGAGCTGCTTGCTGAATCATTAAGCCTACGCTACAAGTTCTTCTCTGCGCCAAATCTGCCTCTACACATCAGTAACGTGTAGAAACTCTTTTTTATTTTTTCTTGTTGTATTGAACTTGATTTAGTTTGGGTAACTAAGACCAAGTGTAAGCAAAGTAGTGTGTGATTGGAGTGGAACTCGTCACCTACTTGTGCTGTAAATTGTTGATGCCCCTAGAGCTGAAATCTAGAAGAGAGCAGTGACTCTAGTTGTATTTATAAAATACATAGTGGAACCCAAGTCACAAGAGGTGTGAGCTTGGAAGAGTGGAGTAGGAAAGATTGCCCGAACCACTATAAAAACTTGCTTGTTGATTTTTATTTCTGCTCTCAGCACTATATTATTTTCCATTTAATTCTTCATAAAGGGGACTAAATTAATCCGGGGTAAAATTTCTGTTTAAGTTGAAAAATTTTAAATACCCAATTCACCCCTCCCCTCTTGGGTAATTGCCATTAACTCGGGACCAACAAGTGGTATCGGAGTAGTTCTTTGGGTTTTACCAAAGAGATCTTTTGATATGGCATCCCAATCGACTTCCGTTCCCGCATTTGCTGAAGGCCAATCTTTTACTAGGCCACCATTGTTTGATGGGAACAATTTTGGCTATTAGATGCCACGTATGAAACAACTCATCATGGCTACAGATATGGACTCTTGGATTGCAATCCAAGATGGTGTAACCTTGCCTATTGATGAAAGAGCTTCCAAATGGACCGATGAGAAAGATATGAACTCACTGTTTTGTGCTCTTACCGCTTCCGAATATGATAGAGTATCCTCTTATTTAACTGCAAAAGAAATATGGCATACATTAACATCTATCTATGAAGGAACTTCTCAAGTCCAAGGGAAAAGGAGAAATATTTTGATTGGAGAATTGGAAAGCTTTAGAATGTTAGAAACAGAAAATATTTCTGAAATGTTTGCTAGATTCTCTAAAATTACTAATGCCTTGAAAGGACTCGGAGAAGCAATTTCCGAATCTGAGCAGGTCATTAAGATTCTAAGGGCGCTACCCGAATCATGGACTCCAAAAATCACGGCAATAGAAGAAGCTAAGGATCTAAATACATTGAAGTTGGAAGATCTTATTAGCTCGTTGATGTCACATGAGCTAATCAAGAAAATAAATGAAGATCACCACAAAGGAAAGAGAGCAATTGCACTAAAAGTCACCCATAACTCGGATGAGTCCACCTCCTTATCTCACAACGATGATGAAGACATTGCTCTACTTACATGCAAATTTCAAAAGTTTGTGAGAAAAGAAAAGAACTTCAAAGATTTCAAAGAGAGACCACGAAAAGAAAAGAAGAAGGAGACTACAAAGTGCTATAGATGCGGCAGTATGAGACATATGCAAGCTCAATGTCCTACACCGGAAGAAAGATCAAAAGATCATCAAGAAAGGAAGGAAAGATATGAAAGCCGAAAATTCCAAAGGCCTAAGGGAAGAGGAATGTACGTAAATGAAGAAACTTCATCAACAAGTAGCTCCTCAACCGATGATTTTGAAGCAGCAAATTGTGCAAGAATTTGTTGCGTGGCTCGGATTGAACATGAAGAAGCTTTGAACACAATGGAAGTTTTGGAAGAGCAAACCACCTCAACAAAATGCACAAGTAATGAAGAGGTAACTTCCAAATTTTTTCATTCTCAATCTACTTATTCTTCTATTCAAGAATGTCTCAAATGTGCTGAATTAGAGAATTACAACATGCATATGATTTATTATATGAGGAAATAAAAAAACTAGGAAACAAGTTATCTTTAAAAAGACAACAATGCAATTCCATCATTGTTGTAAATGGAAAACTAGCTGAAAGTACAACAAAACTGAAAGAAGAAAATGAACTGCTATTGAAAGAAGTGGAAAAATTGAAAAAGAAGAATGAATCCTTAAATGAATCATTAACAAAGTTCTCTAATCCAGGAGAAAGCGTGAAGATGTTTCTGAACATGGCCTCTCAAAACAATAAAAGAGGTCTTGGATACTCCACATTTGAGCAAGGAGAAAGTAGCAAATTAAGTGTGCCAAAACTTGGGAAAAATCAAGCTAAAACTGCACCTATTTACAAACCCAAAGGGAAACATATTAATTGGACTAGAAGGCTAACTTTTGAACCACTACACACTTGGAGGTCTACTCCTAGATTACCAATGGCGTGCAACTTTTGCAATAAAATGGGTCACAAAATTTATAAATGCAACTTTAAGAAACTATATGATCTTGGTGCAAAATTAGTTTGGGTTCCAAGAAATATAAAATTTAGGCTTCCAAGAATAGAACAACAAAGATTAAATCAGTTTACTAACCCAAATGGACCCATAAAATGGGTACCAAAGAGATAAGATTTATTTGCTTATTTTTTAGGTATGTTTCAAGGCAAAGGCAAGCAACGTTTGGTTCATGGATAGTGGTTGCTCAAAGCATATGACTGGAGAAAAAAGTCTATTTCACAAACTCAAGTCTCGCAATGATGGAACCGTTGCCTTTGGAAATAATGAGAAAGGTAAAATCAAAGGTAAAGGAAACATTTATAGTATTTCAAATGCATTTATGGAAGATGTATTATTTGTTAAAGGACTCAAGCACAATTTAATGAGTATTAGCCAATTATGTGACAAAGGATACAAGGTTGTGTTTGAATCATCTATATGCAATGTGTTTGATGGAGAACATATCATGTTTAGTGGAAAAAGACATGGAAATGTATATTTGGTTTCACTTGATGAACTAGATGGTCAATGTCTAATGACCATTGACAATGATCCATGGGTTTAGCATAAGAGGCTTGGGCATATAAACATGACGAATATTAAGACCCTATGGAAAAAGAGTTTGGTAGAAGGATTGCCAAAATTGAAATATGACAAAGATAAAATTTGTAAGGTATGTCAATTGTCAAAACAACCTAAAATGTCATTCTCTACCAAAAAGGAGATTTCTACCATTAAGCCACTTGAATTGCTACACATGGATCTATATGGGCCATCCGACATTTTAACCATTGGTGGAAAGAAGTATGTGTTTGTAATAGTTGATGATTTTTCAAGATTCACATGGGTAATTCTCTTAGCTAGCAAAGATGAAGCCTTCTCTATGTTTGCAACTTTTGTAAACTTGGTGCAAAATAAAAAACAAAGTACTATTATGACCATTAGAAGTGATCATGGTGGTGAGTTTGAAAATAAACGATTCATAAAATTATGTAATGAAAAAGAAATTCACCACACATTTTCTGCACCAAGAACTCCACAACAAAATGGAGTGGTTGAAAGAAAAAATAGAACCATATAAGAGATGGCTAGAACAATGCTAAATGAGAGTAAATTATCTAAGAAATTTTGGGGTGAAGCTGTAAGTACAACTTGTCATGTGTTGAATCGAGTTACCATTAAAGCTATCTTGAAAAAGACCCCATATGAGCTATGGAAAGGAAGAAAACTAAATATTTCTTATTTTCATACCTTTTGTTGCATATGTTATGTTTTGAACAATGGAAAAACCAATTTGGGAAAACTGGATGCTAAGAGTGATGAGGCAATATTCCTTGGTTACCCATCAAATAGCAAAGCATATAGAGTCTTCAATAAAAGGAACCAAGTTGTAGAAGAGTCAATACATGTTGTTTTTGATGAATTTAACCCATGATCCAAAAGAAAAGATGATTTAAGTGATGCAGATGATGTCACAAGTAATCTTGAAAAACTGCATATGGAAAAGCAAGAAGAATCCACGAAGGAAATGGTAAGTGAAGGTAATAATTCCTACAAATCTCCAACTGATTTAAAGTTCAAAAATGTCAATCCAATTGAGCAAGTTATAGGGAATGTCTATGAAGGTGTAAAGACTAGAAGGTCAAAACAAAATATTTGTGGACAATACGCCTTTGTATCCAAACTTGAACCTGTTGGTCCCGAGTTGGTGGCAAAACCCAAGAGGGAAGGGGTGAATTGGGTTCTTTAAAAACTTCTTTGGTAAATCAAAAATATTAACCCCTTGAAGAACTTAATCCCCTTTTAGCACAAAACGGAGAGCAATAAAGATAAAGCAGTAAAAATAAATAGAGCACAAGATTTATAGTGGTTCGGGCAAACCTTCCCTACTCCACTCTTCCAAGCTCACACTCCGTTATGACTTGGGTTCCACTATGTATTCCACGAATACACTTAGAGTCACCGCTCTCTTCTAGATTCCAGCTCTAGGAGGCATATACAACTAGAGCCTCTTGCTCTCTTCTAGATTATAGCTCTAGGGGGCATAAACAACTCACATGCAAAGGTAGATGATGAGTCTCACTCCAATCACACCCTACTTTGCATATACTTGATCTTAGCTACCCAAGCTAAATCAAGATTTATACAACAAGACAATGAAATAAATAAAAACTACACTTTACAGATTTGTGTAGGCAGATTTAGCTCGAGGAAGAAGTTGTAGAAGAAGCTTTGGATGAATATTGTTGAAGGCGCTAGCAACTTGAAGCTTTCTTCTTCCTTAGAATTTATACGGACCACTCAACAATGGAGAAAAGCAAATAGGAAACCTTTCTTGCACTTCTTTTCTCTCTTTGAACTTTAACGTAGTGTCTTGTGTTCTCTTGTTGTGTTTTCACGTTCATTTGAGGGTCCTTTTATAGAGGGAAGAAAATATGAACGTTGTGGAGGTTGTTGGCGCGCAATAAATGAGCTCCAACGTTCAAAAATTTGAACGTTATACCCAAGTCGAAGGTGGAGTCGACTTGGGATGCGACTTGGCTACCCAAGTCGCATCTGGAGTCGACTTCGTCTGCGACTCCAGTTCTTCGAATTCCCCAAGTCTGAGTTTCAGTCGACTTCGTTTCATACCTCGACTCAAGTCGAACCTGAAGTCGACTTGAGTTGCGACTTGACTCAGGCTTTTCTGAGACGCCTTGATCCTCACTTGGTTTTCTTCTAGCTTGCTTATCTTTGAATATCTCTCTTGACCTTGATCTTTTCCAATCGGCTTGATCTTCGCAAACCTTTGGAACTGTTTGAGTCCTTGTGTGTTTCTCGCTCGGTCTTGGACTCACGTGGTTTTCATTACTTGAGTGTTGCATCATTTGAATAGTTTTGAAGATTTGCCTTGGCTTGATAGACTTGATTTGAACATTGAATATGAATCTTAGCTTTGATCTTCAAGAATCTTAAGTTGTTTCTTTGTGAATGAACTTTTCATCTCATTTGGGTTTGATCAAGTTCAATATGATCCTTGGAATAATCTTGAAACTTCAATCTTCAAGTCTAAAATCCTCAAGTCGAAGTTGGAGTCGACCTTGTCTGCGACTTGACCCAAGTCGCACCTGGAGTCGACTTCGTTTGCGACTTGGGCAGCTTCGTGCCCCCAAAATCAACGCTGGACATTTTTTCATGTTTGAAGTCGATGCTGGAGTCGACTTCGTCTGCGACTTGACTTCCCAAGTCGCAAGTGGAGTCGACTTGACCTGCGACTTCACCTGTCAGCTGCTGTTGCCTTTTGGGATTCATTCTCAAGTCGATATTTGAGTCGACTTTGGGATCGACTTCACCCAAGTCGAAGTCCAAGTCGACTTGGAGATCGACTTGACCTTTTTGCTTTCCTTAAACATTTAGCAAACACATTAGTACCTTTTATATACTCAAATTAGTTCTTGTTAATCATCAAAACTCAAGATTTGGTCAATTTTTATTGTTTTAAACATTGTTTCCAACAATCTCCCCCTTTTTGATGATTGACAAAACTTCATTTGAGTTGATACCTTTCAAGCATTAATCATGTTCATATGTCTTTTGAAAAATAGAGCATTTGTCATATAGGTCAGAGCTTTTTGAAATTTCAACCATTATCTAAGAAACATATCATTTTGGCATATTGGATACCTTTCAAGCAAATCATGTTGAATACTTTATTAATCAAGCATAACATATTAAGCAAACATAACATTCATCAATAGCATCTTTCATATATATATATCAAGTTTCATTTTTACAAAATGCAATACAAAACAAAAATGAAACCTAGATACAAAACTACCCAACCCAAAAGAAAATTTTACTCAACTCACCTATTCTATCTCCCCCTTTTTGTCAAACTATCAAAAATCTATCAAAACTCGATCAACTCTCAATGATTTTGTGAATTGAAATTGAGAGATCGGATATAAGATTGGTTTGATGGGACGATTTTCGGCAGATGAGTAGATTAAGATATCATGATCGGGAGATGCTGCTTTATGAACTGATCCCGATTCGTATGGGTCGAGTTCAGGCATAGGCCTCTTCTTGTGACGTCCGGAGGCGAGATGATATTTGATGGTACGCAATTCCCGATCCATGTGATCGTGTCGGGAATGCATATCAGTGATAGCATTCATCACACCGGTCACTAGGTTAGTCAACCTATCTTCTTGATGACCCATAGCATCCAAGATCTCGTCTTTGATGCTTTGAAGTGCATCCATTTGATCTGAAGTAGGCGGCACGCGTTCGGGTGCAACGGATCCTTGAGGAGAATGTGATCCGTGTGACAGAGGAGATGCAGGCCGTTCAGGCGATGCCTCAGGAGCTTGCTCCCCCTCAGCTTGTGCATTGTCCTCTTGTTCTCGGACTGGCTCGCCAAGCTTCTCCCGGATTCTATCATCCCTAAACTGCTCCAAATTGATCTTCATGCGTTGGAGCAAAGCCCTGTTGATGGCGTTTGTTGTCTTTGGAACTTCATATGGTTCCCCGTCGATGTCTACATCGCACCTTTCCAGGATCAAAGTGATCCAGGATCCATACGGTAGCACGCCCCGTGGGTTCTCCTTTTTATTTGCCAGGGCTTCAAGGAAGAGTCTAGGAAGACTGATCTTCACCTTATTGACCAATTTCCACAGGATCACTGCTTCCTGTGGATTGAGTTGATTTCTTCCGCCTCCTTTTGGCAAGATACAGTGGGCTATTAGCAAACGGATGACCCTGAGTCTGGGAGGAAGATCCATGTAATGCAGAAATTTGGTACCTGCATGGTATTTGTTGCTTTTTGTTAACTCATTGTAGATCTTGTCCACTGTCAGATCCTTGGAAAGCCTCTCTTCATCAAACGGTATTTGAAGAATGTTTCCAATTCTTCTCAGAGCTTTGTCTTGATCTGGATAGTTGCTACCCCCAAACTGTATTTCAGTGCCTTTGACATAAGTGCAAAACTTGGTGTCGTCCCATAGATAATAAAACTGTCTTGTGAGATCAGGATAGATCCGTTCATCGGATTTGAATAGTTGTATCCAACCTTGGAAATCCAACAACTCTTCTATGTCGAACTCATAGTCGTTAAGGAACTTGAAATCTATGATCTTAGGAATGAATACCTTTCGTTCATAGAAGTTTCTGTAGAAGCGACTATGCTGTAGCTCTGTCCTGAAATAGGTAGTGGGCATTTTTAGAACTTGCCCCTTCTTGATAGGAATCCTTGAAGAGTAAGAGCTTTCAGGTCGACTTTCTGATCTTTGAGTTTGATCAGTTGATTGCGTTGTTGTTTGGAAACGAACCCGCCTACCCGTCGAGGTCGAAGGTTCCTCTCGTGGCCGTTTTGCGGGTGTTCTTTGCCTTCTGGGAACCTCTTCCTCAGTTGTTGACCTTGAAGGTCTAGGCATAGGCTTTAGAGATGGTTTTGAGACTGCTTTCTTTGGAGGTCTAGCTTTAGGTGCCATTTGGGACGATTTGGAGTTGGATTTTAGGAGAGGAAAATGGAGATGATACCAAAGAAATGCTGTGAGAAAGAGAGAGAGCTTGGGAGAGATGAAGATGAAAATCAGAGAGAAAAGAAGAGAGTTGAGAGAGAGAGACAAAGGAGAGAGAAACCCGGGGAGAGAGAGAGAGTCGCCGGAGAGGGAAAGGATTCCCGGAGAGATAAGGAGAATCGCCGGAGGAGAAGAGAGACGGAAAGAGGGGTTGCAGTCGCCGGAGGAGAAAAGGAAAACAGGGAGGCCGGAAAAATGAGGAAGAAAGAAGAGAGGAAGAAGAAATAGAAAAGAAGGCTCGGAAGTCAGACGGTCGCGCTCGCGGAGTCGACTTTGCCCTAGGCGAAGTCGACTTCGGTTCCCTGGAGTCGACTTCGCACATAGTGCAGAGTCGACTTCGACCCCGTGGAGTCGACTTTGCTGTCGAAGCGGAGTCGACTTTACTTTCCCAAGTCGACTTGGCGGAGTCGACTTGGCTCCTATGGAGTCGACTTGACTCATCAGTTTGCCTTTTTCAAATTTTGATTTCTTGTTTTAATTTTTCCTAATTTAGCTCTATCATCCCCATATCATTCCTAATCTTGTAAAATGATTCTTTAGCTAGAGGTTTGGTAAAGATATCAGCAATTTGATCCTCTGTTTTCACATATTCTAAGCACACATCATGATTTTCAACATGTTCACGAATAAAATGATGTCTCACATCAATATGTTTGGTTCTAGAATGCAATACAGGATTTTTAGTCAAACAAATTGCACTTGTATTATCACATCTAATAGGAATATCAACATAATCAATACCATAGTCTTTCAACTGTTGTTTCATCCAAAGTAATTGGGCACAACAACTACCGGCGGCTATGTATTCGGCTTCCGCAGTAGATAGTGCAACACTTGTTTGTTTTCTTGAATGCCATGAAACTAGCATATGTCCAAGAAATTGACAAGTTCCACTGGTACTTTTTCTATCTACTTTATATCCGGCAAAGTCTGCATCCGAATAGCCGATTAGATCAAAGGTTGACCCCTTTGGATACCATAGTCTAAAATTTGTAGTTTCTAACAAATATTTAAAAATTCTTTTTACAGCAAGTAGATGTGATTCTTTTGGACATGCTTGGAATCTAGAGCACATACAAACACTAAATAGGATATCGGGTCTAGAAGCAGTTAAGTATAGCAAGGATCCTATCATGCTTCTATAAAGTGTTTGATCGATACTTTTACCATTTTCGTCCGCATCGATCTTGATTGTAGAGCTCATTGGAGTGTTTTCTCCTTTGCTATTTTGCATTCCAAACTTCTTGAGCATCTCTCTGGCGTATTTGGACTGATTTAGAAATATTCCTTCACTTTGTTGCTTGATTTGCAGTCCAAGGAAGAAATTTAATTCTCCCATCATACTCATTTCGAATTCGCTCTGCATTATCTTAGAAAACTCTTGACAAAGTTTTTCGTCAATAGCACCAAATATTATGTCATCAACATAAATCTGCATAATTAAAATGTTTTTATTTTTATATTTAATGAACAGAGTAGTGTCTACTTTCCCCTTTTGAAACTCATGGTCAATCAAAAATTTATTCAATCTTTCATACCAAGCTCTTGGAGCTTGTTTTAGTCCATATAATGCTTTGGTCAATTTATAGACATACTTTGATTGATTCTTTTCTCCAAAGCCAGGGGGTTGTTCAACATATACTTCTTCATTCAGATAGCCATTCAAAAATGCACTTTTTACATCCATTTGAAACAATTTGAAATTCATATGAGAAGCAAATGCTAGTAAAATACGTATGGCTTCTAATCTAGCCACGGGTGCATATGATTCTTCAAAATCAATTCCTTCTTCTTGGGAATACCCTTTGGCTACTAATCTTGCCTTGTTTCTAATTACGAGTCCGCTTTCATCTAATTTGTTCCTAAATATCCATTTCGTACCTATGATAGTGTGATTATTTGGTCTAGGAACTAAATGCCATACATTGTTCCTTTCGAATTGGTTTAGCTCTTCTTGCATTGCAATAATCCAATGTTCATCATTGAGAGCTTGTTCAATGGTATTTGATTCAATTTTAGATACAAAGGCATATTGACCATAAATGTTTTGTTTTGATCTTCTAGTTTTCACTCCTTCATATATATTTCCAATAACTTGTTCAATTGGATGGGCATTTTTGAACTTCAAATCAGTTGGGGGTTTGTAAGAATCATTACCTTCACTTACCTCTTCCTCCACGAGATTTTCTGGCTTGAGCTCGAGTTCCTTTGATTGTTCTTTGCCTTTTGTTTCATCTGCATCACTCAGTTCATCCTCCTTTCTCGGAGTTTGGTTAATTTCATCAAATACAACATGTATGGATTCTTCTACAACTTGGCTTCGTTTATTGAAAACTCTATATGCTCTGCTATTTGATGAATAACCAAGGAATATAGTCTCGTCGCTTTTAGCATCTAACTTTCCCAAGTTAGTTTTTCCATTGTTCAAAACATAACATGTACATCCAAAAGCATGAAAATAAGAGATATTCGGTTTCCTTCCTTTCCATAGTTCATATGGGGTCTTTTCCAAGATTGCTCGAATGGTAACACGGTTCAATACATGACAAGCTGTACTTACAGCTTCACCCCAAAATTTCTTGGATAGATTGCTCTCATTTAGCATAGTTCTAGCCATCTCTTGTATAGTTCTATTTTTCCTTTCAACTACTCCATTTTGTTGTGGAGTTCTTGGTGCAGAAAATGTGTGGTGAATTCCTTTTTCATTACAAAATTCTATGAATCGTTTGTTTTCAAATTCGCCACCATGATCACTTCTTATGGTCACAATAGTACTTTGTTTTTCATTTTGCACCAAATTTGCAAAAATTGCAAACATAGAGAAGGCTTCGTCTTTACTAGTTAAGAGAATTATCCATGTAAATCTTGAAAAATCATCAACTATGACAAATACATATTTCTTTCCACCAATGGTTAAAATGTCGGATGGCCCATATAGATCCATGTGTAGTAATTCAAGTGGCCTAGTGGTGGAAATCTCCTTTTTTGTAGTGAAAGGCATCTTTGGTTGTTTAGATAATTGACATGCCTTACAGATTTTGTCTTTGTCATATTTCAACTTAGGCAAGCCTTCTACCAAACTTTTCTTCCATAAGGTTTTTATATTTCTCATGTTTATATGTCCAAGCCTTTTATGTCAAACCCATGGATCATTATCAATTGCCATTAGACATTGACCATTTAGTTCATCAAGTGAAACCAAATATACATTTCCATGTCTTTTACCACTGAACATGATATGTTCTCCATCAAATACATTACATATAGATGATTCAAACACAACTTTGTATCCTTTATCACATAATTGGCTAATGCTCATTAAATTGTGTTTGAGTCCTTCAACAAACAGAACATCTTCCATGCATGCATTTGAGATACTATAAATATTTCCTTTACCTTTAATCTTACCTTTCTCATTATTTCCAAAGGCAACTGTTCCATCGTTGCAAGGCTTAAGTTTATGAAATAAACTTCTTTCACATGTCATGTGCCTTGAGCAACCGCTATCCATGAACCATTCATTGTTTGCCTTTGCCTTAAGACATGTCTGAAAAATAAGCAAATAAATCTCATCTCCTTGGTACCCATTTTATGGGTCCATTTGGGTTAGCGATGTAAATCAACCTTTGTTGTTCTATCTTGGAAAGCCCAAATCTTGTGTTCCTTGGAACCCAAACTAATTTTTCACCATGGTCATATAGTTTCTTAAAATTACATTTGTAGGTTTTATGACCCATTTTGTTGCAGAAATTACAAGCCATAGGTAATCTTGGGGTAGGCCTCCAAGTAAGCAATGGTTCAACTATGGGTCTTCTAGTCCACTTGAAATTTTTCTTTTGTGGCTTGTATATAGATGCAGTTTTAGTTTGATATTTCTCAAGTATTTGTACATTTGATTTGCTACTTTCTCCTTGCTCAAATGTATGATACCCAAGACCTCTTTTATGTGTTTGGGAGGTCATATTCAAAAATATCTTAACACTTTCTCCTGGATTAGAGAACTTAGCTAATGATTCATTCAATGATTTGTTCTCCTTTTTCAGCAAATCATTTTCATCTTTCAGTTTGTCTAATCTTTCTGCAAGTTTACCATTTACGATAATTGCTGCATCACATTGTCTTTTCTTAATCGTAAACTTGCTTCCTAATTTCTTTATTTCTTCATATAGTGAATCATATGCATTTTGAAGTTCATCTAATTCAGTACATTTGAGGCATTCTAGAGAAGAAGAGTAACTTGATTTAGATTGGGAGAGTTTGGAACTTACCTCTTCATTGCTTGTGCATTTTGATGAGGTAGTTCGTTCTTCATGCTCAATTTGTGCCATGCAGCAGATTCTTGCACATTCTTCCGCCTCGTTATCGTCGGTTGAGGAGCTACTTGTTGTGGATTCTTCGTCATTCACGTACATGCCTCTTCCTTTGTACTTTTGAAATCTTTTGTTGTTCCTTCTATCCTTTCTTTGTTCGTTTGCCTTGCTTTCTTCGGGAGTTGGACATTGATCTTGCATATGTCCCGAACCGCCGCATCGGTAGCATTTGGTTGGTTCTTTCTTCTTCTCTTTGGGAGTTCTTTCCTTGAAGCTTCTGAAATTTTTCCCTTTCCTCACAAATTTTCTGAAGCGTTTTGTGAGAAGGGCGATTTCATTGTCATTTTGGGAGGAGGAAGAGTCGTCCGAGTTTTCTGCGGCTTTCAAGGCAATCGCTCTCTTGCCCCTGTGTTGATCCTCGTTTCTCTTCTTAATCAGCTCATGTGACATAAGTGAGCTAATTAAGT
Source organism: Annona cherimola (assembly GCA_030490835.1). Classification (NCBI taxonomy): domain Eukaryota; kingdom Viridiplantae; phylum Streptophyta; class Magnoliopsida; order Magnoliales; family Annonaceae; genus Annona; species Annona cherimola. The sequence goes on along the minus strand of CM059974.1, from coordinate 97,207,254 downwards.
CTTCAAGCTTTAAAGTGTTTAGGTCTTTGGCTTCTTCTATTGCAGTGATCTTTGGAGTCCATGATTCAGGTAGAGCTCTTAAGATCTTCATAACCTGCTCAGATTCAGAAATAGCCTTTCCAAGACCTTTTAAAGCATTAGTGATTTTTGAGAACCTAGCAAACATTTCAGAAATGTTTTCTGTTTCAATCATTCTAAAGTTCTCAAGTTCTCCGATCAAAATATTTTTTCTCGTCCCTTGGACTTGAGAAGTTCCTTCATAGATAGATGTTAGTGTATCCCATATCTCCTTGGCGGTTAAACAAGAGGATACTCTATCATACTCCGAAGCCGTAAGAGCACAAAATAAAGAGTTCATGGCCTTAGCATTGCTCTTGACGGTTCTTACTTCCTCTTCGGTCCATTTGGAAGCTCGTTAATCGATAGGCAATGTTACACCATCTTGGATAGCAATCCAAGAATCCATATTGGTAGCCATGATGAGTTGCTTCATACGAAGCTTCCAATATCCAAAATTGTTCCCATCAAACAATGGTGGCCTTGTAAAGGATTGGCCTTCAGCAAATGCGGGAACGGAAGTAGATTGGGATGCCATATCAATAAGATCTCTTTGGTTAACTCAAAGACCTGCTCTGATACCACTTGTTGGTCCCGAGTTGGTGGCAAAACCCAAGAGGGGAGGGGTGAATTGGGTTCTTTAAAAACTTCTTTGGTAAATCAAAAATATTAACCCCTTGAAGAACTTAATCCCCTTTTAGCACAAAATGGAGAGCAATAAAGATAAAGCAGTAAAAATAAATAGAGCACAAGATTTATAGTGGTTCGGGCAAACCTTCCCTACTCCACTCTTCCAAGCTCACACTCCGTTGTGACTTGGGTTCCACTATGTATTCCACGAATACACTTAGAGTCACCGCTCTCTTCTAGATTCTAGCTCTAGGAGGCATATACAACTAGAGCCTCTTGCTCACTTCTAGATTATAGCTCTAGGGGGCATAAACAACTCACATGCAAAGGTAGATGATGAGTCTCACTCCAATCACACCCTACTTTGCATATACTTGATCTTAGCTACCCAAGCTAAATCAAGATTTATACAACAAGACAATGAAATAAATAAAAACTACACTTTACAGATTTGTGTAGGCAGATTTAGCTCGAGGAAGAAGTTGTAGAAGCAGCTTTGGATGAATATTGTTGAAGGCGCTAGCAACTTGAAGCTTTCTTCTTCCTTAGAATTTATATGGACCACTCAACAATGGAGAAAAGCAAATAGGAAACCTTTCTTGCACTTCTTTTCTCTCTTTGAACTTTAACGTAGTGTCTTGTGTTCTCTTGTTGTGTTTTCACGTTCATTTGAGGGTCCTTTTATAGAGGGAAGAAAATATGAACGTTGTGGAGGTTGTTGGCGCGCAATAAATGAGCTCCAACGTTCAAAAATTTGAACGTTATACCCAAGTCGAAGGTGGAGTCGACTTGGGATGCAACTTGGCTACCCAAGTCGCATCTGGAGTCGACTTCGTCTGCGACTCCAGTTCTTCGAATTCCCCAAGTCTGAGTTTCAGTCGACTTCGTTTCATACCTCGACTCAAGTCGAACCTGAAGTCGACTTGAGTTGCGACTTGACTCAGGCTTTTTGAGACGCCTTGATCCTCACTTGGTTTTCTTCTAGCTTGCTTATCTTTGAATATCTCTCTTGACCTTGATCTTTTCCAATCGGCTTGATCTTCGCAAACCTTTGGAACTGTTTGAGTCCTTGCGTGTTTCTCGCTCGGTCTTGGACTCACGCGGTCTTCATTACTTGAGTGTTGCATCATTTGAATAGTTTTGAAGATTTGCCTTGGCTTGATAGACTTGATTTGAACATTGAATATGAATCTTAGCTTTGATCTTCAAGAATCTTAAGTTGTTTCTTTGTGAATGAACTTTTCATCTCATTTGGGTTTGATCAAGTTCAATATGATCCTTGGAATAAGCTTGAAACTTCAATCTTCAAGTCTAAAATCCTCAAGTCGAAGTTGGAGTCGACCTTGTCTGCGACTTGACCCAAGTCGCACCTGGAGTCGACTTCGTTTGCGACTTGGGCAGCTTCGTGCCCCGAAAATCAACGCTGGACATTTTTTCATGTTTGAAGTCGATGCTGGAGTCGACTTCGTCTGCGACTTGACTTCCCAAGTCGCAAGTGGAGTCGACTTGACCTGCGACTTCACCTGTCAGCTGTTGTTTCCTTTTGGGATTCATTCTCAAGTCGATATTTCAGTCGACTTTGGGATCGACTTCACCCAAGTCGAAGTCCAAGTCGACTTGGAGATAGACTTGACCTTTTTGCTTTCCTTAAACATTTAGCAAACACATTAGTACCTTTTATATACTCAAATTAGTTCTTGTTAATCATCAAAACTCAAGATTTGGTCAATTTTTATTGTTTTAAACATTGTTTCCAACAGAACCATCCACTATTGACCAAGCTCTTGATGATGAAAACTGGATCATAGCAATGCGAGAAGAGCTAAATCAATTTGAAAAAAACCAAGTTTGGCATCTTGTTCTAAGACTAAAAGACTGTATTGTCATTGCCACAAAATGGGTCTTTAGGAACAAATTAGATGAAAGTGGACTTGTGGAAAAAAAACAAAGCTAGACTTGTGGCAGAAGGATACTCACAAGAAGAAGGAATAGACTTTGAGGAATCCTATGCTCCGGTTGCTAGATTAGAAGCTATTCGCATCTTACTAGCTTTTGGATCTCACATGAACTTCAAGGTATTTCAAATGGATGTTAAAAGTGCATTTTTGAATGGCTATATAAATGAAGAGGTGTATGTTGAACAACCACCTGGATTTGAGGAGAAAGATCAATCTAAATTTATATACAAATTAACCAAAGCATTATATGGATTAAAACAAGCTCCAAGGGCTTGGTATGAAAGATTAAGCAAATTTCTGATTGATCATGACTTTCAAAAAGAAAAGGTAGACACCACTTTGTTTATCAAGTATAAAGAAAAAGATATTTTGATTATTCAAATTTATGTAGATGACATTATTTTTGGTGCTACTAATGAGATTCTTTGTCAAGAATTCTCTGAGCTTATGCAGAAAGAATTTGAAATGAGTATGATGGGGGAGCTAAACTTCTTCCTTGGACTACAAATCAAGCAACTAAGTGAAGGGATCTTCATAAACCAATCCATGTATATCAAAGAAATGTTAAAGAAGTTTGGCATGGAAAATAGCAAAAGGGCAAACACGCCTATGAGCTCAACCATTAAAATTGACAAAGACGAGAAAGGGAAACCAATTGATTTAAAGTTATATAGAAGCATGATAGGCTCTTTATTATATTTAATTGCTTTTAGACCTGATATACTGTTTAGTGTTTACATGTGCTTTAGATTTCAATCTTGTCCAAAAGAATCACACTTGGTAGCTATAAAAGGAATTTTCAACTATTTAGTAGATACTACTAACATCCAAAGGGCTCTAATTTTGATCTAATCGGCTACTCGGATGCGGATTTTGCCGGTTACAATGTAGATAGGAAAAACACTAGTGGAACATGTCAGTTTCTTGGGAACATGTTGGTTTCATGGTTTTTAAGAAAACAAACTAGTGTTCTCTATCCACCGCGGAAGCCGAATATATTGCCGCCGGGAGCTGTTGTGCCTAATTGCTTTTGATGAAACAACAACTTAGGGATTATGGTATGAATTTTAAAGATATACCTATTAGATGTGATAATACTAGTGTAATATGTTTAACTAAAAATCTAGTATTGCATTCTAGGACCAAGCACATAGACCTTAGACATCATTTTATCAGAGAACATATAGAAAATCATGATATATGTTTGGAATATGTAAGAACAGAATATCAAATTGCAGATATATTCACCAAACCTCAAACAAAGAGAACCATTTTATAAAATTAGAAATGATATGGGAATGCTTGAATTAACTTAGAAAAGTACAAGTTCAGGGGGAGCACAAGTTCAGGGGGAGCAGCCCCGCCATTCTCAAAGGAATAACCCGCTCCATCTCTATTTTTTGATAAATTGACAAAAAGGGGGAGAAGAGATTAGGATTTGAGTCTTGGTCTTAAATGTTTGTATTGGAAATGAAATATGTATGCTAAAATTATGTTTTTTAACTTGTGATTTATTGGACGTGAAAAATGTATGTTAAAAATCAAAATGAAAAAATAGTTTGTTTTAAAGACATTGAAAGGTATATACTCAAATCAGTTTTGTCAATCATCAAAAAGAGGGAGATTGTTGGAAACATGTGGAAAATAAGCCAAGTCTATGTTTTGATGATTAACAAATCAATTTGAGTAAGTTTTGATTACTAACATGTGTGTAGAGATGATTAAAGGTTATAAAAATGAAGAAAATGAAGCATGACAAGTCAAGTCGAATTCCAAGTCGACTCAGGCATTGACTTAAGCCAAGTCGATCCCCAAGTCGACTCCAGCTTCGACTTCAGTGCGGAAATTGTCGAACGAGTTAACTCAATGACAGATTTGAGTGAAGATGAAGGTCAATTCGACTCAAACACTCAACATGGACCAAATGAAGATCAAATGAAGATCAAAGCAAGCAGGGTTGGATGAATCCATCATGTTGGATCATGAACACATACTCGAACATCATTAGGCACTCTAAGATTCAAATATTCAAGATTTCAAGAAATAGAGCTTAAGGTTTTCAAACTAGGATGATTATACTAAGCTCCAAGAATTATAAATAAATTGGAAAACAATCAATATGAAGAAAATCAAGTGATCAAAGTCATCTCTGAAGATTTCAAGTTCAATTAGCAAGCTGAAGAAGTGAAGTCGCACCCGAAGTCGACTTCACCTGCGACTTGGGTCAAGTCGAGGACCAAGTCGACCCAGACTGGAACTTGAAGAAGTTGCGGAGAGCATAATTCGCACCCGAAGTCGACTCCATATGCGACTTGGGCGAAGTCGCACCCGAAGTCGACTCCATCTGCGACTTGGGCGAAGTCGCACCCGAAGTCGACTCCACCTGCTACTTGGGTCGCAACGGTCGGAAATTTTTCGAACGTTGGCGCATTAAATGCGCGCCACTTACTTCCAAACGTTCGGATTCCCTCACAAATTATATAAGAAATTCAATATGAACAAGGAGGGTAGCTGAGAATTCATTGAATATGCATAACTCCCATATCTAAGAGCTTTAAGTGATGAAGCCAACATTTAGAAGAAGAACCTTGCTTTCAAACTGCCAAGAGTTGCTTGCTGAATCATTAAGCCTACGCTACAAGTTCTTCTCTGCGCCAAATATGCCTCTACACATCAGTAACGTGTAGAAACTCTCTTTTATTTTTTCTTGTTGTATTGAACTTGATTTAGTTTGGGTAACTAAGATCAAGTGTAAGCAAAGTAGTGTGTGATTGGAGTGGAACTCGTCACCTACTTGTGCTGTGAATTGTTGATGCCCCTTAGAGCTGGAATCTAGAAGAGAGCAGTAGCTCTAGTTGTATTTGTGAAATACATAGTGGAACCCAAGTCACAAGAGGTGTGAGCTTGGAAGAGTGGAGTAGGGAAGATTGCCCGAACCACTATAAAAACTTGCTTGTTGATTTTTATTTCTGCTCTCAACACTACATTGCTTTCCATTTAATTCTTCATAAAGGGGACTAAATTAATCCGGGGTAAAATTTCTATTTAAGTTGAAAAAATTTAAATACCCAATTCACCCCTCCCCTCTTGGGTAATTTCCATTAACTCGGGACCAACACATTTTTGAAATTTTAATCCATTTATCATAGGGTTCCCAAAACAGCAACTTTAGAATCTGCTTTTCGTCGTTTCAATGCTCTCTTTAGCAACATGGTTTAAACAGATTTTTAATCCGAATTTTTCAACCTTAAACCATGCTTTTCTTAACCCAAATTTAGAGTATTAACACATATTTGAATCCCATAATTAAACGGTTTCCATACAGCAACTTACTCATCCATTTCAGGTACCGTTTTCACCCCATTTGGACATCGTTTCATAAAATTCATAAGAATCAGATTTGGGGCTCATCTTCCCAAATCCTTTTGGGCGTCCAAAGTACCCTAATCCTAGGGTATTTTACCCTACATGACTTCCATAAATCATTTAATCTCGAGTCATATACGCAACCCTAGGTTCCATACCTTATAAAATCAGAAACTTATTCATAAATCATGATATTACTTACACTAAATCATGATTTATATCCTAATCATGATTCTCAGCTCATGCAGCAACATTCCATACAAATTCAAGAGGGTTCACGTGGTGATTTTCACCAAAAATCTCATCTTAGCACCCATTTAACTCCCTTGAATGCTTGATTTCATTTATGCCATATAATTTTCATTAAATGCCCAATTTAAGGGTATCATAACATGTTCTTTAAGAGGTATTTCATGAATTTAAATCATGATTCAAAACCAAGAAGGAAACTTAAAAAATGGAAGGCTTAAACTCAACGGGTACCTACCCGATTTCGTCGATTCTTTGTTCCGAACTTCTCGAGCTTGCTACCAAGCCTTGCCTTCCTCTTTTCCTTCTCTTTTTCTTCCTCTTTTCCTCTCCTCCTTGCTGGGTTTGGACGTGTACAGCAGCTGGTCCTTGGAGAATTTTTCTCCCCTTAGTTTCCTCTCGTCTCTCTCTCTCTCTCTCTTGCTATTGACGTCACTTGGGTTGGTTGCTGGAATTTTCCAGCAACTATGTCTCCTTTTTTATTCCATTTGAAGTCCACATAAGTGTGCATTTATCCCTTTTACACTTGGATAATTTTTACCCAAGTAAAATTGAGTAATTATCTTAATGAAAAAATCACAATATCATGCATTGATGGGCCACCTAGCTGTCCACACATGGGACGTCCACCTTGCTGCCCATTTTGGCATTTTGTGGCTGATATTTTCAGCCCCTTTAATCCCTCATTAACTATGCTAGAGGTTAGACTAATTACATGGACATTTTAGAATTTTTAAAAATAAAAAAATCTGATTTTTTGGTGCTAATCCACTCATCTCTTGCCACCTTATCCCCATGCTTAATGGATTTGTCTTTTTCTCCATAAATGGGTTTTGTCCTTTTGTGATTAAGAAAATCTCTTGATAATTAGCTTAATCCATTCCCACCATATCGTTCGTCATATCGTTTTATTCATCTTTCTCAAGTTTCGTTTCAAATCGAGTTTTCTAACTCCACTTATGACCACTTAAATTTATCCTTGGAGTGTAGGCTAAAAATAATTAATCTTTGCCTTAATCCCATAATGATTTTCATAATCCAGTCCATTCACAAAATTGGCCCACCTTCGTGAGCTTACCTCTCAAATTTCATCGAAATCCTCTTTGTGGACTTCGAATTACGAATTTTCTATCTTTTTTCACCTTAATTTCATAATTACATTTTAGTCTTCATAAATTAAATCATGATTATTAACATGATTATTCATGACACATTGTCACCTTTAAATCCTCATTAAGCCCCTCGGGTCATGCCGACTGAGTTTCGGCTCTGGCGATTAAATTTTTAATCACCATTCTTAACTAAAACCCTAATTGCAAAATATCATTAATCATAAAACCATCCAAAATTCATTCAAGGCATACATGTATCATAATTACATGCCAAATGCCTTCATATGAGTTCTACTTGGGTCCGGGTATCATAATCCTCCCCCCCTTATAACAGGTTTCGTCCTGAAACCTATTACATTTCAAATGTCGGGGGCAAAGCTCATATAAATTTGCTAACTTATCATCTTTCTCCAATATTTCAACGGTTCACTACGCTTCCACTGCACTACTCTGTCTTAGTGGCATTTTTAGCCTTGGTCCAATAGACCTATCACTTATCTCTACTACTTCTTGTTTCCTGTTCCCATAGGGACATTTTATTGAAATTGTTCTTTTCTTTATGCCATTCATCTCTTATTCCTATGGTAGACATACTATTATTCTTATACATAGAGAAATTATAGAATTTCTCATCTTATCATAGAGTAAGATCTAGGCTACCCATTCATTCATAAAAATCCATAGCAATCATTTTCACATTTCATCAATATAACATAATACATTCATTTTATAATATAGAGCAAAAGTTGCTCTCATATAGAGTTTCATACATGTCTTAGCAAAAGACACTTTTGCTAAGTTATCCATTTCTTCTCCTCTCATAAAGTCTACCACTAGATTTTTCCATCGTAGACTATCTATTAGGAATACCAGTACTAAACCAGTCTAAAATATTTTCTTCCTTATCTCCTTTTCCAGTTTCCATAAACTAGTAAGGGTCCTTTTCATTTTCAATTTTTTTTAATATCATTTCTTATGAATATCGTAGAGGAATTATCTCTCCCGTGCCTATCTTTCAATCATAACAAGAATTGAAAAAAATTCTGGCAATCATTCTTGCCTTCATTTTTCTTCATTTATCTACCATTTCTTGCTATGATACACTAACTTTTGGGGCATCATATGTGTAATCTTCTTTTCCTTTCATACATGCTAACTAGGTATAGTTTGCTACATTTTTCTACATGTTATCTACATTGCCCTAATTGTACATGTTCATTACCAACATGTATTACATCCTGGTGTCCTATTGAAAAATATTTCTTATCAATTCTTCCAAATTACCTTCTTTGATTATGGCATAATAGCTATTTAGGGTTTCCTATTACTTATAATCATTGCCAATCAATGCTTGGACATTACATTTGACTACATGTTCAAACCTTGAATGTGTTCTTGGGTTCAGTCATCCACCGCTCAGCTTGAATAAAATCTAATTCACCTGTGAACTTAGGTGGATGCTCAACTAGAAAGGCGTTGATAACCTCCCTACTTGCTTTTATCATAACATCATCAATGTTTAAGGGTTTTGGTACTAGGTTAAGAGTCATTACCTGTACCAGTCCGTCTTTTCACCTTCTTCTAATTGGTCCTATTGGGCCTTTCATGTTTCTATCTCCTTATCATTCATTCTTATAGGAAGTGCGGCCTATATCGGCCTGTTTCTTCCTATCTTCTTGTTTGGTCCTATTGAGAAAAATCCAAAGATTTTGAACCATTTCTATCATTTAGGCTACCCAACCTTGGGTGGCTTATCCCACGGCTTCTTTTTATAGTCGTTGTTATCTATTCTTTCTACCTGTGAGGTATTACCTGTAGCGGTAGCACCTTCAATCCTTTGACTTAGGGTTTATAGTTGCCCATCGTTAATGAGCTTATGGACTCACTTGTCCTGGTCTTTTAGATTTGCTACTGGCTTTTCTTCTTTCCTATTGACTCGTATCGGCAACTGCCTTTCCCTTGCTAAAAAACTAAGGTGTTAGGCATATTGTAGAATGCAACATATAAAATTATGTCAATAGCATTTCTTATCATAATATTCATTCATATCAGACATAGTCAATATGATCACTTCTAATCATAGAATCATCATACATAGTAAATTTTATAATCTAGAAAGACCAATGATCTTTTCTTTTTCATAAACACTTAGCACTTGAATAAAATCAAATGCATTCATATTTTCATAACATCAAACATCATACATGAGGAGTCAAAAGAAACTCCCTTTTTCCTACCTTTCTCATTCCTATCTTCTCTTTTCATGGCGTAAGGTTGCTTTTCCTTACACATACAGATTATGCCTACATAACCTGTCAATTTAGTATAACTATAAATTCTTAAACCAGCAACCAATTAGAAAGTTGGTACCTTGGTGCCTTCCATATGTCCACCATAGCTCTACACCTTAGACATATATATCATATAGCACCATCTTATGCTATCTTATGTAAGATATGGTAAAGCCTTAGATATGGGGGGTCTCTATGTAGGGTTCCATAACCCGTCATCTATTCTGATTCCCTTCTATCCTTTGTCTTTCCTTAAATTCTCCTACCTCCTGCTTTATCTCACTATCCTCATATCATTTTTCCTTCATATACCATCAACACGATGAAATGTAGCAAACCAGCTATATTTCCTTAAATAACCATATTCTTGCATCATAATGACGCACAATATAAAATAATACATATCGTATATGTCTTATAATCTCAATCTATCTCTTTCATCATTTTTCATTTTTCTTCTATATCTTTCTATCTTTTCTTGCTAAAATCATCTTTGTGATATCAAATCTTTTCTTACCACGCCTATTTACCAATCCATGCTTTGATACCAACTTCTGAGGTGCCCCAAACCGAGACGTTACTTCCTTACCTCAAGACCTTATTGATTTGTAAATGTGAATCAGGATTGTTGCCCTAATCACGCGGTGGGATTTTAATTGGAACTCGTCCAAATTTTTTTTTCCAATTCATTCCTATTATCTATCATCAATCATTTCATTCCACACTACATCTTTCATCATACAAGCACCATTACACCTGTAATAAAATTTCATAATTTCATTCATAGCATCTCTTCGTACTTTTCTACAATGATAGTCTTCTTGACTAAATCATAATAATTCCTTCCCTTACATTCATACATTCATTCATTGATGCACATGGAACTTAAAATTGCAATTAAGTTCATATATACATAAACATACCTTGGATCTTTAACCAGGCTATCACATTCCATTCCTTATAGCCCACGTGGTTACCATCACGTACATTTCTTTTATTGCTTAAATTTGCATCCTCTTGAGTTTCCCAGTACCTGTCTAAGGTTTGGGAAAATAAAACGTAAGTGACAACTTAGTAAGCTAGCATTTTATCATTAGGACAAGACTTCCTTCAAAACCTTTCTCATTAACATCTTGAACACCTTTTTCCTGAGGACATTTATATGTCCCAAAACATTATCATGAAATTCTTTGTTTATGAGGACAATTCTATGTCCTTGAACATTTTCATAAAACATTCATTCTGAAAATCATTTACAAGCCACGTCCGAGCTTGTTAAAGAAAAACATACATGTTTTACCCTTTATAATTAATTCCTTCTTATCTTGAGTGAACATTTCCAATGTCCCAAGACCTTTACATAAAATCATCTTTTGGCAGTGGACGTCTTACGTCCAAAACATTTTCTCAAAATTCCTTTCGCAAAGGAGGATATTCTCATGTCCTAAAACATCATTCACATAAGCCTTTCTCGGAAAAGGACATTTTTATGTACAAAAATATTTTTCAAGATAAGATCCTTTAGCGAAGAGACATTTAATGTCTCAAAATATTTTTTCACATAGCTTCCTTTGGCAATGGACATTCATATGTCCTAAAACATCTTTCTTTAAAACACTTTGGCATTGGACATTCTCATGTCCACAAACACTTTTCATTTAGGCTCTTTAATAATGGACATTCTTATGTCCAAACCAAGTTTCACATAAATCCTTCTCATAATCCTCGTCTTGGGGCTTGTTTATAGCAAACAAGGCAAATAAAATACATAAACCATTTCCATAAAAACATTTCCTTTAATTCCGGTTATTTATACTTTTGTGTAAAACACCCTATTTTTAGGGTAATCATTCCATAAAAATTCCTTCGGGATAACTTTCATAAAAACATACTTTTATGTCCTAATCTTTGGGTTTTTCAAAAAAAAACATAAGCAAATGCATTTCTTTCCATCCAGTAGTGACACTTAGCAAATGATCATGCTACATTTTGGAAGAGAATCCTTAACAGCACGCTAGCCGGGTGGTTGTTTATTCATCCTACTCCCATCTCAGGGAGGGCGCCGCTGGCACTCCTGCCATCCCTTAGCGACTTGGCCTTATGTAGAGTGGGCTCCGGTCATCCCAACCGTGCTCTACAACCGGCCTATTCCCTTGTACTGGTGCACCATACATATTCTGACAGACCACAATCTGTTTTCTTTAAAATATCACAGACCGCAGCCTATGATCTTTTAAACTGGGATCACAAACCGTAGCTTGCATTCATGCTCACAAATAATTACAGATCGAAGTCTATATCTTTAAGAATCGTCTTCAAAAACACATCACAGATCGCAGTCTGTGTCAACTTGTAAAGCGACCGTACCCACTTTAAACAAATTGTTATTTGAAATTTAGTTTTAGGATGACCTTCCTTAAATTCTTTTAAAACCATTTTGATAACATTTGAAATATTTGAGAAACAATACATCTTAAAAACCCTTATAATAAAAGAATTACATTACCTTTGGATTTTCAACAATAAACCATATATTTCTCTAATATTTTATGGGTTTCCATTTTAGGGCCTTTTGCTCACAAAAGTTATGCAATTATACTATCCCCTTCTCCACAACCAAAAAATTAAATTATTGTCCATATATCTATTATACTATTTTACATAGAGGGGAATTGCACAGTCTTTTGCATGCCATTTAGCAACCTGAAATTAAACCATTTAAAGAAATCACCTATTAGGTTGGTCATCCTCAAATCTCATTCAACAACATTCGTATAAACATTTTTTAAGACATTTTCATCATAAATTTCCTTATCTAAAGGAAATCAAAACTTTCCGAATATCATTTCAAGATGTATGGACTATGTCCAAATCATCGTTTATATATTTAAATAACCTAGCATAGAAAAATCAATCTTTTTCCATAAATCAAATCACTTTTTCTCTTCTTTCATAACCTAGCTATTTATCATAAAAGATTATAAGAGAAAACCCAAATCTTATCTGCTAAAATTTCTTCGTGAAAAAGGGAAAAATTTCTTTTTTCTTATAAAATACTTTTGAAACAACATTATAAAGAACTTGCTTGCTTAAAAGCAAATTCCTAAAACCATAGTCATAAATCAATAAAATCCTTTAAAATAATCATCATGGAGAACTTGCTTACTCATCAGCAAATTTCTCAATTCCATTAACTTAAAGCATTCTCATCCTTGGCAACACTTGTGATAAATTATTTATCTTAAAAATATCGCTTGCTTCCCATGAAGCAAACCTTAAGAGTTTTCATTAAAGTCATCATTTTCCAAAACTTGTAGCTTTGCATAAAAGCCATCATTTTTAAAACTTGTGCTTTCCCATTCGTCAAAACATAATCATAAACATTTCATGCACATATCATCACATAGAAGGAAAACAACATTTTAGAAAGTTTGCTTGCTTACCTGAGATCGCCTTAATCCTTTTCTTCCATTCTTTTCCTTGCATTTGCCTAGATAGATGAAAATAATATTTCATTTATATGCATCACTTCAAATGCTTGCATCCCATAGGTTTTTCCAACCTACATAAATCCATTTGGATTTACATTATACTAGCTTAACCCTCTTGTCTTTCAAGTTGGGTGTTCATACATATCAACATCACCTATACATCACATTATCCATTCATTCTTTTCTTTTTTAATACCCTTATGTAGGGTAAACGTTTCAACAAATTATAAACTTTTATTTAATCCACATATGGGGGTTCATTGTCTCCCATTTATCATTTAACATCCCTTCTTTACATTTTTCACATTGGTGCTCATCTAAGGCACCTATTCATGAGTTAGGGCTGCTAATCTAAATTTCAAATTTTTGAGATTTTATAATTTTCTCAAAACATCCCTATACTTCCTCATTTTACCATGTTTTCCTTCCATTTTTGCATCTTAACTACTCATACATGGTCATCCTCGCTTCTTGCCATCCATATTTCCCATATTTACTCACTTGAACATGCATATATTATGTGTAATTCAAGTTCATATAAAAAAGCACTTTGTTTTGAAATTTTATCACATTTCCATCCATGTTTGCATTTTATCAAATCTTATTTAGTCATTTCTCATCTTTGTCATACATACCCTTTATGTGCTTCCCATTTCTTACACATAGATTATGTGTTTCTTAATATTTTTACAAACAACCACTTGTCTCTAATTTCAGAATGATTAAACCCCTTAATTAGCATATAATTTAGGGTTCATTTTTGAAATTTTAATCCATTTATCATAGGGTTCCCAAAACAGCAACTTTAGAATCCGTTTTTCGTTGTTTCAATGCTCTCTTTAGCAACATGGTTTGAACAGATTTTTAATCCAAATTTTTCAGCCTTAAACCATGATTTTCTTGACCCAAATTTAGGGTATTAACACATATTTGAATCCCATAATTAAATGGTTTCCATACGGCAACTTACTCATCCATTTCGGGTACCGTTTTAACCCCATTTGGACATCTTTTCATAAAAGTCATAAAAATCAGATTTGGGGCTCATCTTCCCAAATCCTTTTGGGAATTCAAAGTACCCTAATACTAGGGTATTTTTCCCTATATAACTTCCATAAATCATTTAATCTCATTTCCATACCATTTTTAACATAAAAATGGAAAAATCGAGTCATATACGAAACCTTAGGTTCCATACCTTATAAAATCAGCAACTTATTCATAAATCGTCATATGACTTACACTAAATCATGATTTATATCCTAATCATGATTCTCAGCTCATGAAACAACATTCCATACAGATTCAAGAGGGTACACATGGTGATTTTCACCAAAAATCTCATCTTAGCACCCATTTAACTCCCTTGAATGCTTGCTTTCATTTATGCCATCTAATTTTCATTAAATGCTCAATTTAAGGGTATCATAACATGTTATTTAATAGGTCTTTCATGAATTTAAATGATGGTTCAAAACCAAGAAGGAAACTTGGAAATTGGAAGGCTTAAACTCAATGGGTACTTACCCAATTTCGTCGATTCTTTGTTCCGAACTTCTCGAGCTTGCTACCAAGCCTTGCCTTCCTCTTTTCCTTCTCCTTTTCTTCCTCTTTTCCTCTCCTCCTTGCTGGGTTTGGACGTGCACAGCAGCTGGTCCTTGGAGAATTTTTCTCCCCTTAGTTTCCTCTCTTCTCTCTCTCTCTCTTGCTATGGATGTCACTTGAGTTGGTAGCTGGAATTTTCCAGCAACTATGTCCCCTTTTATTCCATTTGAAGTCCACATAAATGTGCACTTATCCTTGTACACTTGGATAATTTTTACCCAAGTAAAATTGAGTAATTATCTTAATGAAAAAATCACAAAATCATGCATTGATGGGCCACCTAGCTGTCCACTCATGGGACGTCCACCTTGCTGCCCATTTTGGCATTTTATGGCTGATATTTTCATCCCCTTTAATCCCTCATTAAATATTCTACAGGTTTGACTAATTACATGGTCATTTTAGAATTTTTTAAAATAAAAAAATCTGATTTTTAGGTGCTAATCCACCCATCTCTTGCCACCTTATCCCCATGCTTAATGGCTTTGTCTTTTTCCCCATAAATGGGTTTCGTTCTTTTGTGATTAAGCAAATCCCTTGATAATTAGCTTAATCCATTCCCACCATATCGTTCGTCATATTGTTTTATCCATCTTTCTCAAGTTTCGTCTCAAACTGAGTTTTCTAACTCCACTTATGACCACTTGAATTTATCCTTGGAGTGTAGGCTAAAAATAATTAATCATTACCTTAATCCCATCACGATTTTCATAATCCAATCCATTCACAAAATTGGGCCCACCGTCATGAGCTTATATTTCAAATTTCATCGAAATCCTCTTTGTGGACTTCGAATTATAATTTTCTATCATTTTTCACCTTAATTTCATAATTACATTTTAGTCTCCATAAATTAAATCATGATTATTAACATGATTATTCATCACACATTGTCACCTTTAAATCCTCATTAAGCCCCTCGGGTCATACTGACTCACTTTGGGCTCTGGCGATTAAATTTTTAATCACCATTCTTAACTAAAACCTTAATTGCAAAATATCATTAATCATAAAATCATCCAAAATTCATTCAAGGCACACATGTATTATAATCGCATGCCAAATGCCTTCATACGAGTCTTACTTGGGTCCGGGTTTCACAGTGACACTTACCAAGTGATCACCCTTTCCTTCTTAGGAGAGAAACCCTTTCTTTAGATAGCCCGCTAGTTGGGCGGCTATCCGTTCCTTCTCCCATTTCAGGGAGGGCGCCGCTGGCATTTCACCTTTTCAAGCAACTTGGCCTATGTAGAGGGGGCCCACTTTGCAATTGTGTCCGACCTGCATATCCTCTACAGTAGACCTAGTACATAATTGATGAGCTGCGTATATGTCTATTAAATTGCTCGCTATTTACGCAAGTATACGTGTCATGTCAAGTAATAGAGAGTGAGTAGAATATCGTTCCCACGAGGATTTGTAGACCGGAATCATTATTTAGCTTAACTGCTTTCGAGGGTTGTGAAATTCTGAGTTTATGGTCCTATTAAACTAATAATTGCAAGGGAAAATTAGAGTAGAGATATGAGACTACTGGATACTAAAAAGGGTTTACTGATTAGGGATGGCGGATGGATAGATCGGAATCCTTGAATCTAAACTATATTGCTCTGGTTCTTGTTAAGCGGATTGCATATGAATTTACTAGCCCAAGTTCATGTATCTTCATATATGTCTTTCAACAGTATATAAGCTAATTACACCCTATTTAAGTGCTATGTTACCATGCCATTAAATAAAGTGAAATTGATAAGTTCATAACTTGTATAATGACTACACAGGGTTTAACAGTATATTCCTATCCGTTAAACAACTCTCCTTACACAAAGGTAGAAACCTGTGCTTTGCACATGGATCTGGCAAAGATCTCCCTTTTCCAAGGGTAAATCAAGCAATTAAATCATCTTACAAGGTAGCTAATCTTGTAAAAGCATTATACTCACACATGCAAAGGTAAATCATACACAACCAAGCATATAAGATTAAATATTCATTCCTGAATATTCTAAGAACCAAGAAATAATACAGTTTAGAATTCAATTCATCCTAACTATCCATCTAATGGAGGTTTAGTTCAAAGACATGATCTTAACAACCACTACATCCATATAAAAAGTATCCATAGTGCAGAGAAAGAAAATTAGAAAGAATAAGAAAAAAAAAATTCCGGCGGTTTCCACCAACGGGACTTGATTCCTTTCTTCAATCCTAGCTTTGATCTCGATTTCCACGATCTCGAACCCCTAGGAACTATATATATAGAGTCCACTTTTGCGCAGCTTACGCACTTAAATATTCGCATACGGATGCATATTGGCTCCTAGGCGCCCCTAGCTGGCGCCTAGGCGCCAACTCTCTGTGTGCTGAGCAGTTTGGACAATGTCTAGAGACCCTAGGAATGTCTACACTGGTGCCTAGGCGCCCCTGGCTGGCACCTAGGCGTCAACTCCTTGGATGTGGTTTCTAACTTGTGGTTTCGACAATGTTTTCACTTGAGTTGCATGTTGATGAAGTGGGTGGTGCCTAGGTGCCAACTCTCTGGACTGCTCCCTTCATGTCAGCTGTGTGTTGCAAACGGTCAAGGCGTGTAGGGTGGTGCCTGGGCGCCAACTCTCTGGTTCTGGACGCCTCAGCTTGCATTCAATTCGTCTGCTCTGCTATCATATGTCCCGTCCTTCCTACAAAAGATGAAAAAACTAAATAAATGAACTAAAAATGCCTAAATAATGCAAAAATTGCCTAAAAACTAATTATTGCTCCTAAAATGCAAAACGGATGAAAATTAAGCTAAATGAGTGCAAACTATACCTAATCTCTCGAACTAACACACAAATTAAGTCTGAAATGGGCCACGATAACTCATAAAAATACGAGTTATCATACCCCCAAACTTAAATGTTGCTAGTCCTTGAGCAACACCTGAAAACAAAAGAATGTATGAATGAATGAATGTATGAATGAATGAATATATGTAGAAAAATAAAAATCCACTCCTTTTGCTTCCGGTTGTGCATTGATCAATCCACTTAGCCATTTCACAGGGTCGTGATTAATTCAACCTGAAAAATCCATCATTATACAAACAAGGCATAAATTTTTCTTTCCAAACCAAGTTACATGTGGGTGCCAAAATTCCATAGTGCAAAGTTATATTTCAACACGTCAATCTTTCATTCGATCAGAAAACTGGTTAGGAAATCCAAGAATTCAAGCAAACTAATGATTGAATTGAATACACTTGTTACAGCAAATGGTATCAAGTCACTGAATTCAATCTCTAACAACTGCACATTCTTTTTCCCCCCAAACTTATTGCAAAAATTCTCCTCACCATATTTCAGGATATCTGGAGATCTGTTTTCATCATTTTTTTGGGCTCCCCTCACCATATTTCAGGGTATCTAGGGAGAATTTTCATCTTTTAAAGTGTTGTTACTGTGATTTTCCTTTGCTTTTTATTTACGCAAACCTTGCAATTTATAGATGCCAAGTCCTGGTTTCTCAACTTAGGTCAACCACCCCCTTTTTATCTTTTTCTAATTCTTTATTAGGGGTACTGAACATGTTTGAGTAATTCCTGTGAAATAATACCATTTTCGAACTCATTGAAGTACTTGGTCAGCAATTATTTAGTTCAGTTTTCATCATCTCGGCCTGAAAGATATGCCTGTTATTGAATTAGAACAATGTATTCTGAAATTTCTTTTAATTCTTTCGCATATTAATTTCAGCCTGATTATTTAGTTCAGTTTTCATCATCTCGGCCTGAAAGATATGCCTGTTATTGAATTAGAACAATGTATTCTGAAATTTCTTTTAATTCTTTCGCATATTAATTTCAGCCTGCTTTATACTTGGTTTCAATCTGAAATGCCCCTTTCTTTCATTAATTCCAATTCAAATCAGAATTAATTACAGCCTTGCACATTTTCACAATCGGATGAATTGAAACAAAGACAACTTTCATTAGCTAGAATTGGAATGCATGCAACATAAACTAAAGCATGAAAATTAAAATGCAAAACTAACCTATGGCTGAGAATTATACACCCCCCAAACTTGAGAGATGCATTGTCCTCAATGCATGATCCTAATATGACTAAACAAAGAAAAGAAAATACACTAATAAACAAAAATAAAAGAAAAGAAAATAAAAAGAAAGGACTGGAACTCCCCTCAGGAATCGGACTCAGTAGCATCCTCGTCATCCTCGTCGGCCTCCTCATCGGGCTGGGGCTGCGATGGCTGCCCAAAATAAGATCTGACCTCTGGCGATATCGGTGGAAAAGGTGGGAGGGTGGAGATATCGATCTGGCGGTCCTCTGCAATCCACCGTAGGTAAGCCTCCATCGCCCGATCATGCTGCCGCTGGTATCTGGCTTGGGCGGCAACCAGATTCTACAGGTTAGTTAGCCGCTCAGCCGTGGATAGCGGCTGTGAAGATGGTCCTGCTGTAGACGGACCTGATTTGGGGCATGTGGTGGTTGTGCGAACCCGCGGCTGGGTGTGGTAAGAGAGGTCGTCTATGATGGCCTGACAGTTTAGGACCTCCTCCATCGGCTCACATCTGACGCCGGCCCGCTTGTAGAGCCCGGTGATGAGGGATGGGAAGAAATAACTGCCCCGTGGTCCGGTCGCACAGGTGCAAATCTGATGATATATGAGCCTTTCGAGGTCGATCGTTAGCCCACTGTAGATGGCGTATAGCAGAAGGGCCCTATCCATTGTCACCTCATTGACGTGGGTTGACGGCATCATCCGGGCCAAGATGAAGTGGAAAATCTTTCGCCCGTCATACATCATCTCACTGCGCTTGAAGGACGTCAACTGTGAAACCCTGACCCAAGTAGGCCATATGTATGCATTGAACATGTATTTGATGATTATTTATGAAATATGGAATTATGAAGGAATTTCATGATTTTTACTAATTATGGTAATTAGGGTTATGGGTTAACATTAATGATGTGATTAATGATTTTGAGCCTAAATGAGGCTATGGGTTAAGAATGAATTATTGTGATTTAAATGTGTAATTATGGCATGAAAAATCATTTTCCATGATTTAAAATGAATTATGGAAATAAAGATGGAAATTGTTAAGTGTGAAGGAAAATATTGGAAAATTCATAACTCAACGCCTAAAAGGCGGATTCAAGTGAAATTTGGAACAAAAATTATTAATATTAGGCTTGGTATTATGGAAGAAAAATATTATTAAAATTCTTGATGAAATGAGAATTTTCAATTTTTAAGTCTAAGTTCATTTCAACCGTCAACTTTAAACGGCTATATCGGGAGTTAGAAAACTCGGATTGAGTTGAAATTTGAAATGGTTGAATGAAAAGGTGAGATAATTAATTTGAATGGATTGGATTATGTGTGAAATATTAGAAAAGTGCCTGCAATGAAAAAGGTGGGCAAGTTTGACCCATGCACCCAAAAGTACCAAAGCATTAATGATGGAGTACCATACATAAATGCATGAGGTAAAGGTGAATGTGAGGTGTCCATTGCAGGGATTTTTGGGAGGAATTTATGCATTTAAATAAATGACATAATTCCATGAATTATCTAATCAATTAATGCTCAAAATGATGGAGCTATGGAGCATAGGCAAGGTGGCAAAGAGGGGACATCCAAGGGCTGTTCGGTGCCTATATCTGATTTTTTTAATTTTATAAAGCATGCATATATGTTGCAGGGATGCAAGTACATAAGTTATTCAATAAATTATGCAAAGTTATAGCAATAAAAAAATATTTAAATGCAGCTACATACAGCTGAAAAAAATGGACAGCATGATGGACAAGATGACGTGCAAAAATTTGGTTATTGCTGCCATTTTTATAATTTTTTTAACACCAAATTAATACCTAAATTAAAGGGTAATTAGAGATACAAATTACCCACGTTTTTGAATTAAAAAAAAAACGGAAATTGGGCAGCAGCTGGGACGTGAATGGGAAGGCAGATGGACGGTCATGGATGAAGCAGATTTTGTGATTTTTGAAAATGGTAAAAATGCAATTTTACTTGGCTGAAATTTACCCAGCTCATATAGTAGATAAGGGTTCATTTAAGGAGTGTGGAATTGCAGCACCAAGTGGGCCCCACAGCTGGAAAAAAATCTAGCAACATATATAGCCCATACACGTTGAAATGAGAGGGATTTTTTGGAAAAATTCCTAAGTGCTGAAAACGTCCAAGCCAACCCAGCAGCACACGTCCAAATTTTCCAGCAAGAAAAGGAAGGAAACCAAGGGAAAAAGGAAGGAAATTTGAAGGAAAAATCATCTCAAAAGATTAGGGTTTGAGTTGGCTCAAAACCAAGTAAGTATGTGATTTGTTTAAGTTGTTTAACTTGAGTTCTTAAACTCAAAACTTGGAAATGAAAAGGATGATGAAAGAATCTGTAAAGTGGTGTGTTTATATGATTTTTCATGAATATTTAATGAATATTAAGTTCTATGTATGAATTTTTAAGCTTAAGATGATGAAAATGAGATTTTTGCATGTGTATTAAGTGGAAAATCCAAGTTGATAAACCCTAAATCTCCAAGACAAGTTCCTGTTTTGATATGATGATTTGATTAAACTATTAATCATGTATTCATGCCAAATATATGTTGGTTTATGCTTAAGGGATGAATTTTTGAAGCTATGGAATGTAAAGCGTTGATTTTGACCTAATTTCATAGTTTCTATGTTAAAAATGCTATGTAAATGGAATTGTATGTTTTAAGCATGTTATGTAGGGTAAAATACTCTATGCTTAAGGTATTATGGATGCCTAAGAGATTTGGGAAAAATAAACTCCAAAACTGATTTTTATGATTTTTATGAAAGAACGTCAAACTGACGTGAAACGGGACTCAAAACGTGCGGGTAACTTGCTGTTTTGAGAAATGATAAT
Organism: Annona cherimola; assembly: GCA_030490835.1. Lineage (NCBI taxonomy): Eukaryota > Viridiplantae > Streptophyta > Magnoliopsida > Magnoliales > Annonaceae > Annona > Annona cherimola. The sequence continues at coordinate 97,185,579 of CM059974.1, read as the reverse complement.
GCATGGATGTGATATATGTGTTTAATACCTAAATATGGATTAGGAAAAATGTATTTAATTTCTGGAAATTTCGGAATTATATGACTGCATAGGGTTATGTGTCAAAAGACACGTAAAACGGGTGAAAAACGGGTTCCAAACTTGCTGTTTTGGAAACCTATGGTAGAATGGATTTTAAACCCCATTAAAATACCCCAAGAAAGGTGGTATTAAAGGGTAATTAACCCTCTGGAAAATAGGGTAAATTTCTGAGTTAAGAAATTTTAAGAAATCCATTATGTTTAAGTGTTAAACGTGCTTATATGAAAGAATAACGGTAAACGGGTGATGAATGACTTATGAAAAATGGTTTTATGCACAAATGCATGAAAATGGGAGGAATTCCATGTTTATGGATCTTTTTGAAATGATATGTTATTAATCCAAACTTTTGGATTTGAATTATGAAGTTAAGGCAATGCTATGTACGTAGAAGAAACACCCGTATGTGTATTTTTGGAAAAAATAGGAAAAATTGCAAAGTAAGCTGAATAAAGCTATGAATGAGGCATATTGGAATGAATACCCTAATTTTAGGATTATGTGCATGTTATATGTATATGCTATGATGTGTGATAGCCAAATGTGTGAAAACGGTGCTAATATGTGCAAATTAAGCCATATATGTGTATGATGAATTATGAAGTCAACTATATGTGTGTATGTGGAATGGGTTGGAAAACTAAGAAAAATATAAGAAAAGGAAATGTATGAAAAAGTTCATACTATTTTTATGTAGGCAAGGGCAAAGAGAAAGTAGCAGAGGAAAGCTAAAAAGTTCAGGTAAGCAAGCAAATTTTCTAAATGATTTTTGCTTTCCTAAACTGTTTCCATAATGCAATTTATATTCTAACTTGTTTGATGAAATTGCTTCTAATGGATTTAAGGATGGCCATCCCTTTGCTAAATGATGTTTGAAATGATGTTTATTTCAAATGCAATGATTATGAAATGTTCTTTATAACAGTTATGGAAAATGATGTGATTTCATGTTTATGATTGAAAATCATGCTAGCATGTAAAAGATGGATTTATGAAAAGTTCATGTGCACAGGATATGAGGTCCACAGGAAGGGTATAAGCGGGCCGGTTGTCCCCCCTTGGTGTGACCAAGTCGCTTGTAATAGGCCGATGGCCGGCGGCGCCCTCTCTGAAATGAGAGTTACGTGACGGATGGTTGCCTGGCTAGCTTCCATCCTAAGGGAGATGATGATCATGTTCATGTTTTCATATGGCATTATGCATATGAGACCCGTGATGGGTACGAAATTTTATGTTTTCAAGATATACCTTTGGATAAGGTATAAGATGCTTTCCAAGATGATTTGAAATGAAAAATATTGCCTGAAATGAATTGCCTGAAAATGCAAAATGCTTGCTTATTGAGTTTCGACTCACGTTTTCGTTTTCCAAACCCAAAGACAGGTGATGGACAGGATATAGCAAAGGAGCTAGCACCGGCATAAGAAAGACAAAGAGGAAATTATGTTTATAAAAATTTCATGAAATGATTGTAAATTATATGCAAAGTTTTTATGTTAAATAGATGTAAACTATTCGTGAGTTTGTATGGATGACTATGTTTAACACCTGTAGTGACATATCATTGTGGCAAAAGATGAAATGTCACTAAACAATATGGTTGTATGAAATGAATGTTTCAAAATGTCTTAGAAATGTATGAAATTGAATTTATGAGAATATGAAGTGTCTTATGAATTATGTATGACCACGATTAACAGGCTAAACATCCGATAAATCCCGCCGTGTGACAGGGCAACAATCCTGATCACGTTTACCAATCGATAGGTCCTGAGGTAAGGATGTGACGCTCGGGCCGGGGCGCCACATCAACTGTCCTCCCGTAGACTTCCAAACCGATGGCTTTTGGCAAAATGGTCTGGTGATGGATTCTGTATCTCGATCTTCGTCCTCTAGAAATGCCTCGTACTCGTCTAGGTGAGGAAAAGGCGTCAACCCATAGTAGGCATTGATCATTTCCGCATGAAAAGGAACGACCTTGCCTCTGACTTTCACCCGCCCTTGCTCGTGTTCCACGACGTTTGCATAGAACTCCTTGACCACAGGAGTAATAGCTGCCGAGGGTTGCGCTACAAACTGCTGCCAGCCTCTAGCGTGCAAATTGAGGAGTGGGGCATCCGAGAACTCATCTATCTTGATTCCTCTCTCTGGAATCAGATGCCTTTTCTGAAGCGCATCTATGTAGCGCTTGAAGGCTTTGGCTGACACAAACTTATTGGCATCAAAGTCGACGGGTTCCTGAACTTTCTTCCTCTTGGCTGATGATGATGAAGCCATGTTGCAGCTAAGCAATTTCAAACAACCCTTGCAAACAGAAATTCAACACAACCAAGCAATCCAACAAGCCAATACACACCCAGGCAATCCAGCAAGCAGTCCAACAAGTACCAACCAAATGCACCTGAAGCAATCACCTTGCAACCAATGGCAAACAAGTACCAACCAATTCCAAGTAACTCAATCCACAAGTTGAACCAAAGAACTATCCACTCAAATCAACCTCCAATCCATAGACCAATCCACAAAAACGCAGCAATTCGATCCAATTTTCCACTCAAACAGTTACCAAATCACTTCAAAGCAATTAAAATGCACCAAGAAATGGAGAATTTTACCCACAAAGCTTTCCGCCTAAGAATTCGAAGCTGCCAAGGTTCTGCACTGGCGCCGGGGCGAAGAAAATGAAGATGGAATCACTCAAAATGGAGCCAAAATCAAAGGGGAAATGGTGGGAAAACTAAAATAGGTGTGGGGCATGGGATTTGGTGATGAAAAAAAATAGATTTTAGGATGGATTTGCATGGATCGAAGCAAAGGGAAAAAATGAAAATGGAATGGTTGGAATGTATGGAATGGGAGGATGAATCCTTGATGAAATGTAGTTGGATTTGAGTTGTAATGGCTTGGAATCAAGAGAAGATTGATTAGAAAGGAAAAACAAGGAAAAGGGTTCGACACCGGGGCTTGGGTTAGGGTTTAGAACCCTAACCCGAGCTTTATATTCCGTATGGGTCGCGCTGTCCACGACCTGGCGCCGGGGCACCGAGTTGTGGCGCCTAGGCGCCTGTGTTCTTCGAGGAGTTCATCATGGCGTCGGGGCGCCCCCCGATTTTTTTTTATATAAAGATAAACAAAAATAATAAAAATAAAAATAACAACAAAATTGCAAATCAAACTGGAACCAAACAATGGGTTGCCTCCCAATCAGCGCTAAGCTTAATGTCCTCAGCCTGACGCTTCTGCTATTCAATCCTTTTTCAATTTTTCCACCTCGAACTCCCAGCCATTAGGACTGCAACCTGGAAGTTCCGATCTAATCTTAACCCATTGTTCCATAAAGTTGTGCCAGGTTTGAATTTTTAGCCAATTAGATAGGGGTGTTTTGATATGTACAATTTCAGCTTTATCAAATGTAAACTCCCCCATTCTTTTCTTGGCTTTCATACTCGTGTCTTGATTTTCAAATGACTCAATCATCTGTTTAAGCCCAATGTAAGCAACGAGTTGGTCTTTAACATCGGCTGATAACTTATGGCCCTTATTCGCAATCTCCTCTTAGTTCTTCTTAAAAACAGCTTGAGGATGCTTTTGAACCTCTGAATTGCCCATATCAACCCTTAAGAAATCCTCTGGGTTAGTCGGGCTCTATATAGGCTTGAGCACTTTGAATGTAACCTTTTCATTCTGCACCTGCATGGTTAATTCTCCGGCTTGTACATTGATTATCGCGTTGCCCATTGCTAGAAAAGGCCGACCGAGAATAATGGGTACGTCTCGATCTTCTTCATAACCAAAGATAATAAAATCTGCCGAAAAATGAATTTGTCCACCTTGACAAGGACATCCTCAATAATACCTTCCGGGTATGTAATGGATCGATCCGCCAGTTGCAGCGTCACGGTGGTAGGTTAAGCTTCCCCGAGGCCCAACTTTCTGAAAATGGACTTGGGCATGAGATTAATGCTGGCTCCCAAGTCGCATAATGCTCTCCCGAAGTACTGGTTGCCAATTGTGCACTGGATTGTGAAACTCCCGGGGTCCTTGAGTTTAGGAGGTAGTTTCCTCTGAACCCTCGCACTAGTTTCCTCTGTTAGCGCCACTGTCTCGAATTCCGTCAACCATCTTTTCATTGATAACACGTCTTTCATGAATTTGGCGTAGCTCGACATCTGTTCTAAGGCTTTGACGAAAGGTATATTAATGTGCAGCTGCTTTAGCACCTCGAGAAATTTCTTGAACTGGCCCTCCTTTTTAGATTTTTTTAATCGCTGAGGAAATGGAGGAGGCGGCCTTGGATTCATGGCGATTTCAGCATCTGATTGGTTCTAAGTTGCAGCCGGTTCCTTTATCTCCTGTGATTGCTGAATCAGAGGGTTAGTGGGTTCAGTCACCAATTCTGGTGGAGTTGGATCGGGTAACTGCCTTCCACTGCGCAATGTGACTGCTTAGACTTGTTCTTTGCCTTTGCCTTTCGGGTTTTGTTCGGTGTCGCTCGACAACGATTCTTGAGGTCGATTGTTAAGAGCTGAGGCCAGCTTGCCTATCAGAGCTTCCAGGTTTCTGTTCGTCGTGATCTGGGATTGTATAAACTGCATGAAGAGATTTTCCAGATCCGATTTCTTTTCTTCTCGCGGTGGTGGAGTGAACTGCATTGGTCTTGCAGGCTGTTGTTGCGGCTGCTGCTGTGGGAATCTAGGAGGCTGATTCGGCCTCGTCTGGTTGTTCCATGAGAAGTTAGGATGATTTCTCCAACCTGGGTTGTAATTGTTTCCATATTAATTACCTAGATTTCTCTGAAAATTTCCCACGTAATTAATGGACTCCGAGTTGGAGGCACATTCATCACTGGGATGGCCGAATTCACCAAACCACGTGCAAATGTCTGCTGCTGTCGACTGCTGTGGTGTTGACATCCCTAATGCACTAACATTGGCTGGCCTGGACAAGTTCTGAATTTGCCGAGACAAAGCGTCGATGTGGGCTTTTATTGATGAAACTGCGTCTAGTTGGAGTAGACCTGCACCTCTGCTTCCGTCTGATGGCAATTGATAAGTGTTGGTTGCCATGTTTTTGAGCAGGGCGTATGATTCCTGATAGCTTTTTCGTAGCAAAGATCCGTTCGATGAAGAATCCACCATGTGACGGGTGGAATCCTGGAGACTGTTATAGAAAATCTAAATTTGTACCCACGGTTGAATTCCATGATGCGGGCACTTTCGGAGCAGGTCTTTGGAATGATCCCATGCCTCTGATAGAGTCTCCTCACCGTGTTGCTTGAATGAGACTATATCCATTCTCAGCTTGGCTAACTTGGCCGGCGAAAAGTATTTTTCTAGGAATTTCTGAGCCAAGTCATTCCATGTGTTGACGGAGTTCGGTGGCAAAGAGTCTAGCCACTCGGAAGCTCGATCACGCAGAGAAAATGGAAAGGTTTAAAGTCTCATTGCTTCGTAGGAGACTCCGTTTTGTTTGAAAGTGTTCATAATCTATAGAAAATTCCGCAGATGGCGGTGCGGGTCTTCAGATGCAAGACCTCCGAACTACCCGATAGACTGGAGCATCTGGAAAATCACTGGTTTGATTTCAAAATTGTTGGTGTCGATCGGAGGAGGTGCAATGCTAGTCTGAACAGCATTTTGGCCAAGCGCAATCAGATCCCAAATTGGCTGGTCTAAATCATCTTGAGGTGGATGATTTGGGATCTCGATCCTCTGGTTTTTCAGCTGGTTTGCATGGACATTATCGTCTTGGTTCTCAATACGCTCCATCGTATGCTGTTGGCTTCTAGCCTCCTTGCTCTTTCGGCGCCTTCTCAAATAGGTTCTTTCGGGTTCTGGATCAAAAGGGATGACAGTCTCCTTTCCGGCTCTGCCTCGGCGCATGCAATATGAGATAATTCTGTAAAAACTAATGAATTTGAACTAGCAGAAAGAAAAAGAAAAAAGAACTTCTAGTCTAAAAGAAATAATGAAAATAAGATATTCTACAAAATTGTACAAGAAAGCAATAAAACGAAATATAATTGGTTAAGCAAATCCCCGACAACGACGCCAAAAACTTGACGACCTGCGTATATGACTATTAAATTGCTCGCTATTTACGCAAGTATACGTGTCGTGTCAAGTAATAAAGAGTGAGTAGAGTATCGTTCCCACGAGAATTTGTAGACCGGAATTATTATTTAGCTTAACTGCTTTCGAGGGTTGTGAAATTTTGAGTTTGTGGTCCTATTAAACTAATAATTGCAAGGGGAAATTAGAGTAGAGAAATGAGACTACTGGATACTAAAACGGGTTTACTCATTAGGGATGATGGATGGATAGATCGGAATCCTTGAATCTAAACTATATTGCTCTGGTTCTTGTTAAGCGGATTGCATATGAATTTGCTAGCCTAAGTTCATGTATCTTCATATATGTCTTCCAATAGTATATAAGCTAATTACACCCTATTTAAGTGCTATGTTCCCATGCCATTAAATAAAGTGAAATTGATAAGTTCATAACTTGTATAATGACTACACAGGGTTTAACGGTATATTCCTATCCGTTAAACAACTCTCCTTACACAAAGGTCCAAACCTGTGCTTTGCACATGGATCTGGCAAAGATCTCCCTTTTCTAAGGGTAAATCAAGCAATTAAATCATCTTACAAGGTAGCTAATCTTGTAAAAGCATTATACTCACACATGCAAAGGTAAATCATACACAACCATGTATATAAGCTTAAATATTCATTCCTGAATATTCTAAGAACCAAGAAACAATACAGTTTAGAATTCAATTCATCCTAACTATCCATCTAATGGAGGTTTAGTTCAAAGACATGATCTTAACAACCACTACATCCATATAAAATGTATCCATAGTGCAGAGAAAGAAAATTGGAAAATATAAGAAAAACTATTTTCCGACGGTTTCCACCAACGGGACTTGATTCCTTTCTTCAATCCTAGCTTTGATCTCGATTTCCACTTTCTTTTGCACTGTAGTTCGTACTCCGGCTCTCTTTTTTTCTCTCCGCGCGCGCGAACCCCTAGGAACTATATATATAGAGTCTACTTTTGCGCAGCTTACGCACTGAAATATTCGCATACAGATGCGTATTGGCTCCTAGGCGCCAACTCTCTGTGTGCTGAGCAGTTTGGACAATGTCTGGAGACCCTAGGAATTTCTACACTGGCGCCTAGGCGCCAACTCCCTGGATGTGGTTTCTAACTTGTGGTTTCAGCAATGTTTTCACTTGAGTTGCATGTTGATGAAGTGGCGCCAGGGGCGCCCTTGGGTGGCGCCTAGGCACCAACTCTCTGGACTGCTCTCTTCATGTTAGTTGTATGTGTTGCAAATGATTAAGGCGTGTCGCTAACTCTCTGGTTCTGGACGCCTCAACTTACATTCAATTCATCCGCTCTGCTATCATACGTCCCGTCCTTCCTACAAAAGATGAAAAAACTAAATAAATGAACTAAAAATGCTTAAATAATGCAAAAATTGCCTAAAAACTAATTATTGCTCCTAAAATGTAAAACGGATGAAAATTAAGCTAAATGAGTGCAAACTATACCTAATCTCTCGAACTAACATACAAATTAAGTCTAAAATGGGCCATGATAACTCGTAAAAATACGAGTTATCAATAATCCATGTGCACACTTCTCATCCACATTCATATGCTAGCATGATTTTATAAAACACCACAGACCACAGTCTGTGTCTTTTTCTGAAAACTTGATGCTAGCATGCTTTCATAAAACTAATACAAACCTTAGTTTATATCCCTTTCTAACTTGAAAACTGGGCACAACCTAAGTTAACAAGTTCTATACTTACAAATATTTTGTAAGAATGGCCAACCTTAAAATAAATTTGGAAACATTTATACAACATTTTTATAAAACATTTGAAATATTTGAAGATAGCATTTGAGCAATAATATTTTCAAAACATTGCTAAGATGGTTGTAAATAATTTTTAAACGATAAAACAATTTTGAAACCATTTTAATATTTTGAAAACAAAAGACTTCTTGAAAATATTTTTCTTCCCATTTATGGGTTTTAATGAACAAAGGATATATAAACATCATTTTCCCATCTAGTATCATATATATTGTCCACATGACATATTGTTTATTTCTATAAAGATAAGCTTACATCATCCTTTGATCATTACCGTTACTCAAATCATTTTGTACAATCGGTTTATCAGTTGGCCTTTCTTAAAATCTCCTTTACAAAATATTCAGTAATTTATTTCAAATTCATTTGATAAAATCAAATATTATTTCAAAATCAAAGTTTTCTTTTCTCCATCATGATGCAACCATTTCCACATTTCTCCATACTTTTATAATGATTTGCTTACAATGAAGCAATTCCAACATATTCCAAGGTTGCAACATAACATCATATAAAATCACATTTTAAAAAGGTTTGCTTTCTTACCTTTGTTTTGCTTTAATTTGGCTCTTTTATACTTTCATTTCCTTTTCCTATACAAGTGAAAAGGATATACATATTTTATCATACATGAGTCATATCCATTTATGACCTTATTTTTCTTCATAATTTCTTATAGAGGTTAACCTTAAAAATACTTGGTCATTATTTCCTTATATGGTTTTTTATCCATAAATCCTTAAAAATTCCATCTATACATCCTTAAAAATAAATCTCAATTTTTCCCAAAAATTGATATTTTTTCCAAAACGAAAAAATACCATGACATAGCTCTTAGTTAGTATATCATGGAAAAATTCATAAATTTTGAATTGATCATCATTTACTTGGCCAAATAAATCATTTTCTTCATATACTAAAATTCATCATAATTTCATTTAAGCATAATCCTTAAATCCAAAAATTATGAGATTAATATATCATCATTATAACATCATAACTATCATAAATATTCATCCCAAATCATCGTTTAGAAATTTTGGAGCATTATTCACACATTTTATACATAATCTTCCTGAATGCTGTATTTGCGCTCCAAATTTTTGTTGTTTTGGCATAATTCAAATTAGGCATTATAACTATACTTATTTTCTCATGCTTAGGAATTATCTAAGCAAGGTTTTATCCTAGTTAACATCCAAAAAAATTTAGGTAGAATCCCCTTACCTGAAGTGATGATATCATTCCTCCTTTCTCACTTTCTCTCTCTAACTTCCTTTCCTTCCTCTCTAAGGCAAAAAAAATGAATTTGGGAGGTGGGAGTGCTTGAATTTTTCAAGATTAAGGTTGGTTGGGTGTGCCTTGGATGTTCCCATGCACCCTTATTTATAGTTTTGCATTTTTCATAAAATTATAATTTACCCCTTGCTTGAGGTACTTAATTCTAAATATTTTTTCCAATTTCCATGATTTGTATTGAGCAATGTGCAGCCCCCTAGCTAATGTTCATGCCACCCTAGCTAGCCTTTTTAATTAATAATTTTTTATTTATTAAAATTAATTATTTTAAGCTAATTGAATCTTAACCGTTGATTCTTGATGAGGATAATTTTAGACCATTGGATTTGGGCCCCAAAAGTCCTCCCCCTTACACGCCCCTGCCCCCCTTGGAGTTTGTGCATTTAATTTTTTATTATTTAATTGATTAAGTTTAACTAAAAGTCAAACCTAATTTAATGAAAAAGTAAATTTGCTTTTTGATCCTCAAATGACGTTAAATCTTGACCCTTAATCCATGATTTTTAATAGATCTTGGATCACCTATAATGTTCATCATAAGATTTTGGCCATCCATAAAAAAAATTCAGCTCAATCCGACGTCCGGATTGCAAATTATGAATTTTTCTTCATTTTTTCTTCAAAACCACCCTTAAATCATAAAATTATTAAAAAATTCAAAAAGAATCATTATTCCTCTTTTGTCTTTTAGTGGGAAGCTTCCTTTTTCATCTTTTATGATCAAGTTAATCCAAAGTGATTAACTTAACATATTCCTTAGTCCCACGTTTACTATTCATGTTTCACTATTTATCCGAATTAACATTCCATAATTAGCTATTTAATCCTCTAATTCCACATATTGAAAAAATATCATCAATATATTTCATATAAAGATTAATATATTACCTAGGTTTATAACCATAGGATTTCATACATGGTCCTAAAATCGGGGTTTCACACTTAGCAACTTGGCCATATGTAGAGTGGGCCCCGGTCCATCTCTGACCGTGCTCTACAACCAGCCTATTCCTTGTATTGGTGCATCATACATCATCATCACAGACCGCAGTCTATGTGGTTTAAAGTATCATAAACCGCAGCCCGTGTCCTTTTAAACCATCTTGAAAAAGCGGGATCACAGACTGCAGTCCACATCCATTCTTGAAAAACATCATAGACCGAGGTCTATGTCTTTTTAAATCATTTTGAAAAAGAATATCACAGACCACAGTCCGTGTCAACTTGTAAAGCAAGTGCACCTACTTTAAACAAGTTTCATTTGAAATCTAGTTTTAGGATGACCTTCCTTAAATTCTTTTAGAAAAATTTTGAGTAAAATATTTTGATAAAAAATTGAAATGTTTGAGAAACAATAAATCTTAAAATCCTTATGATGAAAGAACTTCAAAGCTACTGAATTTTCAAGAATAAACCACATATTTTCCTAGCATCTTCTTGGTTTCCATTTCGGGGCCTTTTGCTCGCAAAGGTCATGCAATTGTATCATCCCTTTCTTAATCACCCTGATATCAAATCCTTGTCCACATATCCAATTTGCCATTTTTACATAAAGAGGGCTTGCATAGCCTTTTGCATGTCATTTTAGCAACCCAAAATCAAACCATTTTATGAAATCAACTTATCTGGTTGGCCATCCTTAAATCCCTTTAGAAACATCCACGTAAACATTTTTGAAGTATTTTCAAAATATTTTCCACTTTAAGGAAATCAAAACTTTTCTAACATCATTTCAAAACATATGGACTATGTCCAGCTCATTGTTTATATTCAAGCGTCATGGCATAGAAAAACCAATCTTTTTCATAAATCAAATTCCTTTTTCTTTTTCTTTCATAAACATAGTTGTTTATCACAAAATATCGTAAGAGTAAACTCAAAACTTATTTGCAAAAATTTCCTTTTTCTTATAAAATTCTTTTGAAAACAACATCATAAATAACTTGCTTGCTTGTAAGCAATTCTTAAAACCATTGGTATAAAACATGAACTCTTTTAAAAATATCATCATGAAGAACTTGCTTACTTGAAAGAAAATTCCTAAATCCATTAGCATAAAGCATTCCTAATCTTTGGAAACACTTGTGATAAAATAATTATCTTAAAAAGTGTTGTTTGCTTCCCACGAAGCAAACCTTGAGGTTTTTTTTATTAAAACCATCATTTTCCAAAACTTGTGACTTTTCATTAAATCCGTCATTTTCAAAACTTGTGCTTACCCGCTTCTAAAACATTCATAAAAGCATCGACATAACATCTTAAATCATTTCAACACATAGGGAGAATCAATAATTTAGAAAGTTCGCTTGCTTACCTGAGATAGCCTTAATCTCTTTCTTTCATTCTTTTCCTTGCTTTTTCCTAGATAAATGAAAATGACATTTCATTTATATGCATCAAATTCAAATGCTTGCATCCTTTAGGGTTTTCCAACCTATATGAATTCATTTGGATTTACGTTAAACTAACTTAACCCACTTGCCTTTCAAGTTGAGTATATATACATCGCACTCACTTGTGCATCATACCATCCATTTCATATTGTGTTTTAAACCCATATCTAGGGTAAACACATAACATTCATTCATAATTCAACATATGGGGATTTATATCTCCCATTAACCATTTTTCATCTATTTTTCATTCTGCCTACATCAATGCTCATTCTAAGCATATACGTGACGTTTTAAGCTTCATAAATAAATCTCAACATTTGAGATAATTCAATAATCATCCATACAGCAACTTTAGTATACATTTCATCACATATTAATACATATTTTTCATTTTATCAATTCCACATAAGTCATTTACTACTTATCTATACTTAACCTTCCACATACACCCATCTTACAACACATATCTTAGGTGTTTCTTAAAATTTCTCAAGTCAGAAACTTGCGTTGTTATTCATTAGAATTAAACCCCTTAATTAACATATAATTTAGGGTCAAATTTCGGATTTTCAATCCATTCATCATAGGGTTCCAAAACAGCCATGTTAGGACCCGTTTTTCATCCTTTCAACGCCTCTTTCAAGACTTAAATCATAATAGATTTTTAAGTCATGATTTAAAGAAACTAAACATACTTTTCTTAACCCAAATTTAGGGTATTATCACATATTCAAATTCCATAATTTATTTTCTTCCATAACAGCAACATTTTCATACATATAGGGCATCCATTGAACCCATTTTGACGTGTCCAAATATATAACCATAAAATCAGATTCATGGCATATCATTCCAAATCCTTTTTGACACTCAAAGTACCTTAAACATAAGGTAATTTACCCTCTATAACATCCGTAAATCATTTCATTACAAACAGCACCAAAAATCAAATATGTAGCACCCGTTTTGGCCCCCATTTGGACGTTCCATACACATACCTTAAAAAATCAGATTTAAGGAAAAATCATCCAGACCACTTAGGCCATTCAAAGGGTCCTTAATTTAGGGTAATTTACCCTATAATTCATCCAAAAACTATTTAAGCACTTCCTTGTATCATTTTTAACTCAAAAATGGAAAAATCGGGTATTACTTGAAACCCTAAGTTCCATTTTTACTAAAATCATTAACAAATGCTCAAATTAACATATGTAATCCAAAAAAACATGAATTACATCCAAACCATCATGCTTTAATCATACAGAAACTTAGTTTAGGGTTTTGAGAATTTCCAAGTTAGATTTCTTCTCAAAATTCAACCCTAACATCCATCTTAACCTCTTTAAACCCTTAAATTCATTCATACCATTCAATCCTCATTCAATACCCAAATCAAGGGCATCATGAATCATCCTTTAAGGGTTCATTATCAATCAAATTCATGATCCATAACTTGAGAGAAGTAACATAGGATTAAAACATCCAAAACTTGATCCATACTTACTTGATTCTAGGAAACTTTGAATCCAAGCTTCCCTAAATTGGTTTCTCCTCTTTCCTCCTTCTTTTCCTCTTTTTTTTTTCTTCTTCTTTTTCCTCCTTTTCCTCCCCCTTGGTCGTGCTCAAGGCTACTGCCTTTGTTTGGGGGTTTTCCCCCTTAAATTCTCTCTTTCTCTCTCTTTCTCTCCTTGCTGGCTTGAACGACCCTTTGCTACCACTTTCCTCTTTATTTCCTCCTTTCTTGCAGCCCAAGCAATCCATTTTTATTGTTTTATTTTTTTATAATTTTTTAAAATGCCAAATATGTCCCCATATGGACGTCCCATGTCCTCCTTATGCCCTTCATTTTCCAGATTTTTGAGCCCACTTTGCCACCTCATTTGCAGGGTAATTAATGGGCATCTTATCCCTTGATGACATGGCTCAATATTATCCTAGTAAAATGGGTAATTATCTTATATAAAATTCATCAAATCAAGGCTAAATTTAGCCCCCTAGCTGTCTACACATGTGACGTCCCATGTGGCTGCCCCTTTTGTAATTTTTCCAGAAAAATGCAGCTTTAATTTATGGACATTTAATTACCCTAGCTATTAGCTTACTTAGAGGTCCATTTAGGATTTTAAAAAATCACAAAAAATCCAAACAGCAGCCTGGAACGTCCACCTCTCCTAGCTCCACCTTGCTGTCCATATGGAGATGTCCACTTATCATGATCTTATGGCATTTTTTTGCCACAAAATTCTACCTTATTTAATGTCTATTTATTTACCCTATTCATATAGCTTATCTAGGTATGATTTTTGCATTTTTAAAATAAAAAAAATCATGTAACCAACCCTTGGACGTCCATGGTGTGCCACCCCTTCAAGCTCCTTTGAGCAAGCCCATTAGCTCCTTAAATTCTCTCATTAAACACCTGATATTATCATGGATTTTATAATTTTAAGAAATTCACAAAATTCACTTGTAATTGCCTCCTTTTGACGCCTCATGCAATTAATTATATAATTAATTACTTTAACTTTAACATAAATGCAAGCTAATGGTGCAAAAAGTCAAAGGTACACACTTTTTTAATTTAGGAATAATCTCATAATACTTAGCTTAATCCAATCCTTCCATAGCATTGATCTCATAATTTTAACCGACCATTTCAAATTTTTTTTCAATCCCACTTTTCTATCTCAAGTTATGATCATTTGAAATCATCTTTGGATTTTAGATGAAAATAATCAATTTCACCCTAATCCTATAAAAAAAATTTATAATCCAACCTTTCCATAAGATTGGGCACAAATTTATGTGCTTATCTTTCAAATTTCATCTCAAATTATGAAATTCTATCACAAATTTCATCTCAAAAATTCTATAGGCGTCAAGTTATGAATTTTCTATCATTTATCACCTTAAATCCATAATTATCAACATAATCTCCATTAGTTAAACCATAATATATGAGGTGATTATCCTCAATATATTCACATTCCCTAATCCTCATTAGGCCGCATTAATCATATTGACCCATATTGGCTTATAATCATCATTCATAACCATTTGCCTTAATTGCAATTAATCATCAAAATTGCAAAGAAGATCCTTCATAATTCAACTAAATCATACATGATTCATGTTTATATGCCAAATGCATATATATATAAGCCCTACTTGGGTCTGGGTATCACAATCCTCCCCCCCTTTATAACAGGTTTCATCCCGAAACCTATTATATTTCAAGTATCGGGATAAGGCTCATATGAAATAGCTAATCTTATCATCTTTTTCCAATACTTCCGATGACTCACCACGCTTCCACTGCGCTACTCTCTCTTGGTGGCGTTTTTGGCCTTGGTCAGTTAGACCTATTACTTATCTCTACTATTTCCTGTTCCCAGATGGGTTTCTCATTGCAATTGTCCTTTTCTTTGTGCCATCCATCTCTTATTCTTATGGTAGACATACTATTTTTTATATATACATAGAGAAATTCTATCTGTATAATCTCTCATCTTATCGTAGGGTAAGATTTAAGTTACCCATCCAATCATATCAAGTAGAGATCAACAGCAATCATCTTTTTTCCCTACACTTGCTATTCATATAACATAATACATTCATTTTTATAGCAAAGAGCAAAAGATGCTCTCACGTAAATTTTCATACATGTCTTAGCGAAAGACACTTTTGCTAAACCATTCATTCCTTCTCACCTCATAATGTCTACAACTAGGTTATACCAGCGTAGACTACTTAATAGGAGCACTAGTAATAAACCAGTCTAAAATATTTTCTTCCTTATCTTCCTTTCCAGTTTCCATAAACTAGTAAGGGTCCTTATCATTCTTTCTAATCTCATTTCTTATGAACATCATAGAGAGATAATTTCTCTCATACCTATCTTCCGATCACATCAGAATTGAAGAGAATCCCAACAATCTTTCTTGCCTTCATTTTTCTTCATCTATCTACCATCCCTTGCTATGATACATGATACCAAGCTTTGTGGTATCATATTTGTAATCTTCTTTTCCTTCCATCCACACTGACTAGACACGGTTTGCTAGACCTTTCTGCAACAATTTAGTAGAGACTTTCTATCAATAGGTAGCTATAATTAGCTTTGGTTGAGCTAGCCTTTCTTACTCATTTCTTTCCCTACACTAGGTTCCTTAGTCTTTAGGGTCAAGTTGTCCTTGCCCTGATTGTACATATTCACTATCAACATGCGTTATATCCTGGTGTCCTATTGGAAGATATTTCTTATTAAATTCTTCCATAAAAATTTACCACATTACCTTCCTTGGTTGTGGCATAATAGCCATTAGGATTTCCTATCACTCATAAGCATTATCAATCCATGCTTGCGTAACACATAAAACTACATGTACAAACTTTAAACATGTTCTTGGTTTCAGTCATCCACTGCTCAACCTGAATAGGATTTGATTTACCTGAGAACTTAGGTGGATACTGAGCTAAAAAGGTGTTAATAACCTTTCCATTTTCTTCTATCTTATTATTATCAACCCTTAAAGGTTTGGGTACTAGGTTAGGAGTTATTACCTGTACCGGTCCATCTCTTCCACCTTCTTCTAATTGGTCCTGTTGGGCTTTTTCTCAAAGGCCTTGTATTACTTTTGCTGCTCGGGCCACGCAATCTCGAGTGACCTACTGGACAGCTCCTTTTACAGCTGCAGTTATCCTTTCCTCCACTCTTTCTACCTGTGAGGTGTTACCTGCAGCGGCTCCACCTTCAACCTTTGACTCAAGGTTTATATTTTCCCGTCGTTGATGAGCCCTTGGTCTTACTTGTTCTCTTTGCCCTGGTTGATTAGATTTATTACTGGCTTCTCCTATTCCCTGTTGACTCATATTTGTAACTGCCTTTTTTTGTTCAAGAGCTAAGGTGATAGGCATGTTGTAGAAAGCAACATGTAAAATTATGTCAATATCATTTCTTATCTTAAAACAATTCATATCATACATTGTCAATTATATGATTTAGAAAGGTCAATGACCTTTCTTCTTTCATATGCACTTAGCATTTGAATGAAACTAAATGCACTTGTATTTTTATAATATTTCTTCATCAAACATCATACATTCATTTGTAATCTTCAGAATCAAATGGATCAAAAGAAAATTCTTTTTTTCCTACCTTTCTCATTTCTATCTTCGCCTTTCATAGTGTAAGGTTGCTTTTCCTTACACATTCAGACTACATTTGCATAATCTGTCATCTCATCATAACCATAAACTGTAAGCCAATAATCACTTAGAAAGTTGGCGGCTTGGTGCCTTCCAAATGGCGCCACGACGTCGCACCTTAAACATATGTAAAGTATAGCACAGTCTTGTGCTATCTTAAGTGAGGTGTGGTAAACCTTAGTTATGAGGGGTCTATATGTAGGGTTCCATTATTCAACCCATCATCTGTTCTTATTTCCTTCTATCCTTTGTCTTTTCTGAGATTCTCCTTACCTCCTTCTTCATCTCATCTGGCCTCGTATCATTTTTCTTTCATATACCATCTACGTCATGAAACATAGCAAACCTGCTACATTTCCTTAAATAGCCATATCATTGCGTCATAGTGACACACAGTAAAAGACAATACATATCGTATATGTCTTATAATTTCAATCTGTCTCTGTTATTTTTTTCCTTTACGTCTATCGATCAATCCTCGCTAAGATACCATTTTTGTGATATTGAGTCTTTTCTTTCCACGCCTATTTACCAATCCTTACTTTGATACCAAGCTCTGTAATGCCCTAACACAAGACGTCACATCCTTACTCCAAGACTTTATCGATTGGTAAATGTCAATCAGGATTGTTGCCCTGATCACGCTGCGGGTTCTTAATTTTATCTCATCCAAATTTTTTTTTCGTTTCATCATCATTTCATGTCTTTGCATTCCAAACAATTCATTTTACAAGCGACGTTACACTTGTAATAAATTATCTATATCAATCATAGCATCTCTTGTAACACCCAGACCCAAGTAGAACTTGTATACATGCATTTACAACAAATTTGTGATTTATATGAAACTTGATTCATTATGAGTGATTTTCATGATAATATTTTGCAATTAAGATTATAATTGGAAATGAATTGCTATGATCAAATGTGAATCGATATGTTCAAAATAGCTTGTTAGGAATTGTAAAAGGATAATATGTCATGAGTAATTATCTTAATTATCATGATTTAATTAATGGAAAAGAGAAGGGTAATTATGGAATTAATTTGGGATATATTAGGAAATTCATAATTTGACGCCGGTAAGGCGGATTGAGGTGAAAATTGAGAGACAGGCACAAAATTTCATGCTCAATCTTATGGATGGATTGGATTGAGAAAATGTGATGGGATTATGGAGATAATTATTTAATTTCATCCTAATCCAAGGATGAACTTCAAATGGCTATAACTTGAGATGGAAACGTCATTTTGAGGTAAAATTTGAAATGAACGGTTAAAACGACTTGCTTAATATTATGAATGAAATGGATTATGCTAATTACCATGAAAACATGCATGGTCACAAAAGGACAAAATAATTTTGACTTTTGTAGAAGCAATCATGAGTTGAAGATCCAAATCATGAGACAAAGTCAATGCTCATGTTAGATGTCAATCTTAGAGATTTTTGGCTTGATTTTCTTAATTATTAAAGATGATAAAATCTAGGATAATTGCAATGCATTAAAGGATGCATTAAGGAGCCAAGGAGGTGACATGCTTGGACGCCCATAGTGGAGTGATAATAGGATTTTTGGATTTTTCAAAAATCCCAAATAATACACCACACCACCTAAAGAGTATAGTGTAATTAAGGGAGCTGCAAATTGAAAAGATTTTTACCACAAATGACAAATGTTCAGCCACATGGTCGACCAAAGGTGAGACTTAAGGGATAAATTGATTTTTTTGAGATTTTATGAAAGATAAATATGTAATTTACATGGAGCTAGTTGAACCATGTCAATTGGGCCATAAATTACCAACAAATGACATGGAAAGTGGGTCCCACAAACCCAGCAAAAACGTCAAGGGGCAGGAGCTTAGGGATATTTATTTTGGAGTGAAAATCAAAAAGAGAAAAAAATCACAAAGGAGCAAAACAAGAAGGAGACGTCCACTTTTTGGAGAAGAAATCAAAGAGAAAATCCAAACTAAGAACACCCCAAGCATACCCAAATCCCAGCAAGGGAAAAAGGAGGAAAAAGGAAGAAAGGAGGAGGAAAAAGAGGAGCAAAGAGAGGAATCCAAGCTAGGAAGATTGGAACTCAAGTTTGGTTCAATTCAAGTAAGAATATCTTGAGTTTTGATTCATTAAAACCCAAATTCTCTACCTCTATTTATGGGTCATAAATATGATTCATAAAGAACCCTTAAAGGAGGATTAATGGTGCTCTTGAATTGAGTATTGAATAAGGATTGAATGACGTATATGAAATCATGGGTTCAAGAGAGAGAAAATAGAAGTTAGAATTGATTTTGAGATGAGAAGCTATCTTGAAAATTTTCTTATCTCTAAGACGAATTGCTAAATTAATTTAATTTCATGTTTAAATCATGAGTTATGCTTCTATGAATTGCATATGTCAATTTGGCCCTAAGCCATGAATTTTAAGAAAGAAGGGAAGCTAGGGTTCATATTTGAATGAATTTTCCAACTCTATGATAAATATTATATATGAGACAATTTGAATAAATTGTGGATGATTTAGAGGGTAAAATACCCTGAAATATATGTACTTTGGACAGCCAAAATGAATGGGGAAGAAAGACCCAAAATTTGGAATTTTATGTGAACAAGGAGGCAAACTGTGGCGCCCCGAACCGAGACGTCACTTCCTTACCTCAAGATCTATCTATTGATAAATGTGAATCAGGATTGTTGCCCAGATTACGCGGCGGGTTCTTAATTGGATCTCGTCCAAATTTTTTTTTTTCATCTGTCATCATTCATAACTTTATATAGCAATCATCACACATTGTGTGTGAAACCCCGACCGTATACGCATCATTTCGACCGTATACGCGTCATTTCAATATTTATAATTTTGTAATTATTTTATGAATAAATGAAAATTCATGAATTATATTGATAGATATGTGTATTGGAGATTGAAATAATGCAATTAGGAATTTAATCCCGTGAATAGTGCACGTGAATAGGAAACGTGCATAGTAATTGTGGATTAAGATATGAGATTAAGAGTTAATCACTTGATTAACCTAATCACAAAAAGTCAAAAGGAGAATTAATCACTACAAGACAAAATAGTATTACTTTTGGATATTTTAATCCAAATTTGGATTTTTGTGGAAAAATAGAAAAAAATTCATAAATTGCAATCCGGGTGTCGGAATTAGATGAAATTTTTTATGGATGGTTAAAAATTCATGATGGACATGATGAATGGGATAAGATGTGATGAAACTTACAAATTAATGGCCAAGATGGAGTGGCAAATAGATGTTGAAAAAGTAACTTAACTTTTTATTAAATATACTTTTGACTTTTTAATAAATAAATAATAAAAAATAAAAAAATTAAATGCAAATGCAGAAACATGGCAGGGACGTGCAGGGGGTGTGGAAAATGGGGCAAAACATCCAATGGCCACAAATTGATCATATCATTAATCAAGGGTTGAGATTAATTTGCTTAAAAATAATTAATTTTAATAAATTAAAAATCTAGGAAAAATAGGGCTGCCATAGGGTGGCTGGAGCAGGCCTAGGGTGGCTGCACAAAGCTCCATGCATTTTCAAAATTAAAAAGAAATACCAATTTATAATTAAATACCTCAAAGCTAGGGGGTAAATTCCAAATTGTTGAAAAATGCAACCCTATAAATAGGGCAGCAGGGTGGACGTCCAAGGCATCATATTCTAGCTCCACTTGAGCCATTCCAAGCTCCCAAAATCCTCCCACACGTCCAAGGAAGAAGAAGAAGAAGTTAGAGAGAGAAAGTGTGAGAAAAAGAGGCGTATCTCCACTTCGGGTAAGTGATTTCTACCCAAATTTCTTTGGGATATTAAGTAAGGTAAAACCATGCTTAGATAATCCCCAAGCATGAGAAAATAAGTATAGATATAATGTTTAAATGGAATTATGCCAAAACATCAAAAATTTGGAGCGAAGATAGGGTATTTGGGAAGATAGCCTATGATATGTGAAAATAATGCTCCAAAATTGATAAACGATGATTTGGGATGTATGATTATGATAAATATGATGTTGGAATAATGATATATTAATTTCATGATTTTTGGAATTAAGGATTATGCTTAAGTGAATTTATGTTGATTTTTAGTATATGGAGAAAATGATTTTTTTGGCCAAGTAAATGATGATAAATTCAAAATGTATGAAATGTCCAATGATATACTAGGCATAAGGTATGTCATGGTATTTTTTATTTTTGGAAAAAATATCAATTTTTGAAACCCATGAACAGTAACCACGTTGCTGTGAACAGTAACCACGGATGAACAGTGATCTGCTACAGTAATTTGCTACAGTGAACAACATGATTTTGGAGAAAATTTTAGATTTATTTTTATATTTTATGAGGATATATGGATTGAATTTTTAAGGATTTATGGATAAAAATCCATATAAGAAAATGATGATCACGCATTTTTAAGGATAACCTCTATAAAAAAATTATGGTGGAAAATAAGGTCATAAATAAATATAAAATATGCATGATAAAGTATGTATATCCTTTTCACTTGTATAGGAAAAGGAAAGGAAAGGATAAAGGAGTCGGATTTAAGCAAAGCAAAGGTAAGCAAGCAAACTTTTGAAAATGATTTTTATATAGTGCAACTATGGAATATGTCAAATTTGCTTGATTATAAGCAAATTCATATGGAAGTAAGAAGAAATGTTGAAGTATGTGGGAATTGCTTTATCATAAGCAAATCCTTATAAATGAAGAGAAAGATGGAAATAGTTGCATTATAATGGAAAAGGAAAAGTTTTGATTTCCAAAATAGTATTTTGTTTTATCGAATGAATTTAAAATAATTTATTAAAATGTTTTGAAACGGATTTAAGGAAGGCCAACCAATAACCGATTTAAATGAAGATTTCTTTTAAATGACCAAAGGATCATACAAGCATATCTTCGTATAGAAGAAACTTAAGTGTTATGTGGACAAAGAATATGATATATATATATAAAAATGAATTATGCATTAGTATATCCTTTGTTCAAGAAAAATCTAGAAACGAGAAGAAAAATGTTTCCAAAGTCTTTGGTTTCCAAATATTAAAATGTTTTTTCAAAATTGTTTTACCGATCAAAAATGATTTATAAACATTTTTTAGCAATGTTTCAAATTTATTATTTCTCAAATATTTCAAATGTTTTAAGAATGTGTCATTTAAATGTTTTTAAATTTATTTAAGGTTGGTCATCCTTACAAAATATTTTTATTAACTTGTTAACTCGAGCTATGCCGAGTTATCAAGTTAGAGATAGAAATACAGGCCGAGGTCTGTACTATTTTGAAAGGTTATGCTAGCATCAGATTTTGAAAAGGAAAAAGACACAGATTAAGGTCTGTGGGGTTTTATAAAAAGCATGCTAGCATATGAACGTGAAGAATGTGCACATGAGCTATGTACTAGGTTTATTGTAGAGGATATGCAGACCGGACGCGGTTGCAAGATGGGCCCCCTCTACATAGGCCAAGTCGCTTCAAAAGGCGAAATGCCGGCGGCGCCCTCCCTGAAATGGGAGAAGAACACGGATAACTGCTTAGCTCGCGAGTTATCAATAGAGATGGTTTCTCTCCTAAGGAGGAAAGGGTGATCACTTGGTAAGTGTCACCTACCAGACGGACAGAAACGTTATGCATGATGCATATGCTTGTTTTAAAAAGGTTTTATGAAAAATGTTTTAAGGACATGAGAATGTCCTTGGAGAAAGAAAGTTTTATGGAAAACGTTTTATGTTCGTGAAAAAGAGGTTTACATGTTAAGTTTGCAAGCATATGTTTTACGCAAGGTTTTATGAAAAGGTTTCCACTGGTTGATAGTAGATCACTTGATAAGTGTCTACTATTGAACGAGAGAAATGCATTTAAATGGAAAAAAAAACGCTTGCTTACTGAGTTTCGACTCACGTTTTGCTTTTCAAACCATAGACAGGTACAACACAGGTCAAGAAGAAAAGGAAAAAGAAGGTATGAAGAAAATTTTATGATATGCTGATCCATATATGGTATGACATGAACATATGATAAGGAGTTTTCAAATTATGTATGTATAAAATGTTCAGGTTAAAATAACCTGCATTGTACAAAAACAAGTATGAATGTTATCAATGATAATTGAGATTTGATGATAAGTATGTGTTTTTATGTGACGAAAGAAAAAAGAAAAAAATTTTTGACGAGATCGAATTAAGTACCCGCCGCGTGATCAGGGCAACAATCCTGATTCACAATTACCAATCGACAAGATCTTGGAGTAAGGACAAATGTGACGCCTCGGTTCGGGGCGCCACAGAAGTTGGTATCAGAGCAAGGATTGGTAAATAGGCGGGAAAAAAAGAGAAAACAATGAATGATGAAAGGATAGATTTTATACCATAGAAGATGATATCAAATTTTTGATTGATAAATAGAAGTGGAAAGAAGAAAAGTAAAGATGACTTGGTTGGTCTAGCACTAGCTAAGTAGAGTATATGTGGTAAGAAAGGGATAGAGAAAATAGCAAAAGTCTCTTTTTGACTTTTCAAATAATAAATGAATGTAGATCGTTTTAAATACAAGTGAAAATATTTTACACTTGTATGATAAGTATGCATGATTAATATGATTAATTATATTAATAATATGATTTTTGAATACATAGAAAGATGCCTATCACCAGAGCAGGAGCTAGGTTGAATAAAGGAAAAGTTGTCACAGATAATGAAGTTGTAAGTCAACGAGAAAAAGGAGAGACCAGTAATAGGTCTAAGCAACCAAGGCAGGAGGAACAATCAGGTTCAAGGACTCGTCAACGACGAGAAGAGGTTAGTTCTGAACCCCATATAGAAAAAGGAACTAACCAAGAAAGACAAATAGAAGAAATAGTAGCTGCAGCTGTGGAGAAAGCAATGCAGCAGTGGACAACACAAGCAATGGGCATGATCCGAGGACTATGGGAGGAACATCAACATGCCCAGCTAGGAAACAAGGATAGGGAAAGAATCGGCCCATTGGTCAACCCTACCCCTATAATGGAAGATAGCCTATTAGAAGCTGATAGAAGGGCTATTAGTGCTTTCTTAGCACAACATCCCCCTAAGTTTGCAGGTGAAATGGATCCTATTAAAGCCGAGCAATGGATAATTGAGATCAAGAAGTTATTTAGAATCTCCCCATGCATTGATCAACAGAAGTTATTATGCGCCACCCATTTATTGGTTGGGGATGCCTATGAATGGTGGGAAACCTTACTAGTTACTATGCCACACTCGGAGGAAGTAACGTGGCAAAAATTTTTGGAAGAATTTAATAAGGAGTACCTTCCGGCAGGTCTCCAAAGTCAAAAGGTGATTGAATTTGAACAATTATGTCAGGGCGAGATGACTATTACAGAATATGCTACAAAATTTAATGCCCTGGTAAGATTTGTTCCATGTATAGCAAATGTGCCTGAGAATAAGGCACAAAGGTTTCAGCAAGGGTTGAAGCCGTGTTTAAGAGAAGGTCTTGCACCTCATTTGATTAGAAATTATGCCTCAAGCATAGAAAGTGCAAGAGCCTTAGAATTAGAAACATTAAGAACCCAAGAAGAAAAAGAGCAATTTAAATTTGACACCAAGGAGCATGATATGGGAAAAGAAAGGAGCAAAAGATAGTAACAAGAATAATGAAGTCAAACTCCATTCCAGTAGGTGCTCCAATGTGTAGAAATTGTCAAAAATATCATTTTGGCAAATGCTTAAAGGGTTCTAACAAATGTTTTAAGTGTGGTCGGATAGGGCATATAGCCAAAAACTGCAGAAGTGCTGAGGCAAAATTATTAAAGTGCTTCATTTGTGATCAAGTAGGACACGTTGCCACTAAATGTCCAAACAAAGAAGCAAGAGGTCAAGGGAAATCTGCCCAGCAAAAGAATATGGCTGCTCATCAACAGGGTACCTCTACTAACCCAGTGCAGATGTATGCATTGACTCACGAAGAGTCACAAGAACAAGGAGAAGAAGAAGTTGCAGGTATGGATGATGATTTAGTTAATGACGACATTATATGATTTCCATACCAACTACTCCTGCACTGTTAATAGAAGAAATGAATAGTGTATAAAGGCGCAGCAGAAGTATGATGGGTTGTAACAGGTTTCGGGACGAAACCTATTGTAAGGGGGGGAGAATTGTGAAACCCCGACCGTATACGCATCATTTCGACCGTATACGCGTCATTTCAATATTTATAATTTTGTAATTATTTTATGAATAAATGAAAATTCATGAATTATATTGATAGATATGTGTATTGGAGATTGAAATAATGCAATTAGGAATTTAATCCCGTGAATAGTGCACGTGAATAGTAAACGTGCATAGTAATTGTGGATTAAGATATGAGATTAAGAGTTAATCACTTGATTAACCTAATCACAAAAAGTCAAAAGGAGAATTAATCACTACAAGACAAAATAGTATTACTTTTGGATATTTTAATCCAAATTTGGATTTTTGTGGAAAAATAGAAAAAAATTCATAAATTGCAATCCGGGTGTCGGAATTAGATGAAATTTTTTATGGATGGTTAAAAATTCATGATGGACATGATGAATGGGATAAGATGTGATGAAACTTACAAATTAATGGCCAAGATGGAGTGGCAAATAGATGTTGAAAAAGTAACTTAACTTTTTATTAAATATACTTTTGACTTTTTAATAAATAAATAATAAAAAATAAAAAAATTAAATGCAAATGCAGAAACATGGCAGGGACGTGCAGGGGGTGTGGAAAATGGGGCAAAACATCCAATGGCCACAAATTGATCATATCATTAATCAAGGGTTGAGATTAATTTGCTTAAAAATAATTAATTTTAATAAATTAAAAATCTAGGAAAAATAGGGCTGCCATAGGGTGGCTGGAGCAGGCCTAGGGTGGCTGCACAAAGCTCCATGCATTTTCAAAATTAAAAAGAAATACCAATTTATAATTAAATACCTCAAAGCTAGGGGGTAAATTCCAAATTGTTGAAAAATGCAACCCTATAAATAGGGCAGCAGGGTGGACGTCCAAGGCATCATATTCTAGCTCCACTTGAGCCATTCCAAGCTCCCAAAATCCTCCCACACGTCCAAGGAAGAAGAAGAAGAAGTTAGAGAGAGAAAGTGTGAGAAAAAGAGGCGTATCTCCACTTCGGGTAAGTGATTTCTACCCAAATTTCTTTGGGATATTAAGTAAGGTAAAACCATGCTTAGATAATCCCCAAGCATGAGAAAATAAGTATAGATATAATGTTTAAATGGAATTATGCCAAAACATCAAAAATTTGGAGCGAAGATAGGGTATTTGGGAAGATAGCCTATGATATGTGAAAATAATGCTCCAAAATTGATAAACGATGATTTGGGATGTATGATTATGATAAATATGATGTTGGAATAATGATATATTAATTTCATGATTTTTGGAATTAAGGATTATGCTTAAGTGAATTTATGTTGATTTTTAGTATATGGAGAAAATGATTTTTTTGGCCAAGTAAATGATGATAAATTCAAAATGTATGAAATGTCCAATGATATACTAGGCATAAGGTATGTCATGGTATTTTTTATTTTTGGAAAAAATATCAATTTTTGAAACCCATGAACAGTAACCACGTTGCTGTGAACAGTAACCACGGATGAACAGTGATCTGCTACAGTAATTTGCTACAGTGAACAACATGATTTTGGAGAAAATTTTAGATTTATTTTTATATTTTATGAGGATATATGGATTGAATTTTTAAGGATTTATGGATAAAAATCCATATAAGAAAATGATGATCACGCATTTTTAAGGATAACCTCTATAAAAAAATTATGGTGGAAAATAAGGTCATAAATAAATATAAAATATGCATGATAAAGTATGTATATCCTTTTCACTTGTATAGGAAAAGGAAAGGAAAGGATAAAGGAGTCGGATTTAAGCAAAGCAAAGGTAAGCAAGCAAACTTTTGAAAATGATTTTTATATAGTGCAACTATGGAATATGTCAAATTTGCTTGATTATAAGCAAATTCATATGGAAGTAAGAAGAAATGTTGAAGTATGTGGGAATTGCTTTATCATAAGCAAATCCTTATAAATGAAGAGAAAGATGGAAATAGTTGCATTATAATGGAAAAGGAAAAGTTTTGATTTCCAAAATAGTATTTTGTTTTATCGAATGAATTTAAAATGATTTATTAAAATGTTTTGAAACGGATTTAAGGAAGGCCAACCAATAACCGATTTAAATGAAGATTTCTTTTAAATGACCAAAGGATCATACAAGCATATCTTCGTATAGAAGAAACTTAAGTGTTATGTGGACAAAGAATATGATATATATATATAAAAATGAATTATGCATTAGTATATCCTTTGTTCAAGAAAAATCTAGAAACGAGAAGAAAAATGTTTCCAAAGTCTTTGGTTTCCAAATATTAAAATGTTTTTTCAAAATTGTTTTACCGATCAAAAATGATTTATAAACATTTTTTAGCAATGTTTCAAATTTATTATTTCTCAAATATTTCAAATGTTTTAAGAATGTGTCATTTAAATGTTTTTAAATTTATTTAAGGTTGGTCATCCTTACAAAATATTTTTATTAACTTGTTAACTCGAGCTATGCCGAGTTATCAAGTTAGAGATAGAAATACAGGCCGAGGTCTGTACTATTTTGAAAGGTTATGCTAGCATCAGATTTTGAAAAGGAAAAAGACACAGATTAAGGTCTGTGGGGTTTTATAAAAAGCATGCTAGCATATGAACGTGAAGAATGTGCACATGAGCTATGTACTAGGTTTATTGTAGAGGATATGCAGACCGGACGCGGTTGCAAGATGGGCCCCCTCTACATAGGCCAAGTCGCTTCAAAAGGCGAAATGCCGGCGGCGCCCTCCCTGAAATGGGAGAAGAACACGGATAACTGCTTAGCTCGCGAGTTATCAATAGAGATGGTTTCTCTCCTAAGGAGGAAAGGGTGATCACTTGGTAAGTGTCACCTACCAGACGGACAGAAACGTTATGCATGATGCATATGCTTGTTTTAAAAAGGTTTTATGAAAAATGTTTTAAGGACATGAGAATGTCCTTGGAGAAAGAAAGTTTTATGGAAAACGTTTTATGTTCGTGAAAAAGAGGTTTACATGTTAAGTTTGCAAGCATATGTTTTACGCAAGGTTTTATGAAAAGGTTTCCACTGGTTGATAGTAGATCACTTGATAAGTGTCTACTATTGAACGAGAGAAATGCATTTAAATGGAAAAAAAAACGCTTGCTTACTGAGTTTCGACTCACGTTTTGCTTTTCAAACCATAGACAGGTACAACACAGGTCAAGAAGAAAAGGAAAAAGAAGGTATGAAGAAAATTTTATGATATGCTGATCCATATATGGTATGACATGAACATATGATAAGGAGTTTTCAAATTATGTATGTATAAAATGTTCAGGTTAAAATAACCTGCATTGTACAAAAACAAGTATGAATGTTATCAATGATAATTGAGATTTGATGATAAGTATGTGTTTTTATGTGACGAAAGAAAAAAGAAAAAAATTTTTGACGAGATCGAATTAAGTACCCGCCGCGTGATCAGGGCAACAATCCTGATTCACAATTACCAATCGACAAGATCTTGGAGTAAGGACAAATGTGACGCCTCGGTTCGGGGCGCCACAGAAGTTGGTATCAGAGCAAGGATTGGTAAATAGGCGGGAAAAAAAGAGAAAACAATGAATGATGAAAGGATAGATTTTATACCATAGAAGATGATATCAAATTTTTGATTGATAAATAGAAGTGGAAAGAAGAAAAGTAAAGATGACTTGGTTGGTCTAGCACTAGCTAAGTAGAGTATATGTGGTAAGAAAGGGATAGAGAAAATAGCAAAAGTCTCTTTTTGACTTTTCAAATAATAAATGAATGTAGATCGTTTTAAATACAAGTGAAAATATTTTACACTTGTATGATAAGTATGCATGATTAATATGATTAATTATATTAATAATATGATTTTTGAATACATAGAAAGATGCCTATCACCAGAGCAGGAGCTAGGTTGAATAAAGGAAAAGTTGTCACAGATAATGAAGTTGTAAGTCAACGAGAAAAAGGAGAGACCAGTAATAGGTCTAAGCAACCAAGGCAGGAGGAACAATCAGGTTCAAGGACTCGTCAACGACGAGAAGAGGTTAGTTCTGAACCCCATATAGAAAAAGGAACTAACCAAGAAAGACAAATAGAAGAAATAGTAGCTGCAGCTGTGGAGAAAGCAATGCAGCAGTGGACAACACAAGCAATGGGCATGATCCGAGGACTATGGGAGGAACATCAACATGCCCAGCTAGGAAACAAGGATAGGGAAAGAATCGGCCCATTGGTCAACCCTACCCCTATAATGGAAGATAGCCTATTAGAAGCTGATAGAAGGGCTATTAGTGCTTTCTTAGCACAACATCCCCCTAAGTTTGCAGGTGAAATGGATCCTATTAAAGCCGAGCAATGGATAATTGAGATCAAGAAGTTATTTAGAATCTCCCCATGCATTGATCAACAGAAGTTATTATGCGCCACCCATTTATTGGTTGGGGATGCCTATGAATGGTGGGAAACCTTACTAGTTACTATGTCACACTCGGAGGAAGTAACGTGGCAAAAATTTTTGGAAGAATTTAATAAGGAGTACCTTCCGGCAGGTCTCCAAAGTCAAAAGGTGATTGAATTTGAACAATTATGTCAGGGCGAGATGACTATTACAGAATATGCTACAAAATTTAATGCCCTGGTAAGATTTGTTCCATGTATAGCAAATGTGCCTGAGAATAAGGCACAAAGGTTTCAGCAAGGGTTGAAGCCGTGTTTAAGAGAAGGTCTTGCACCTCATTTGATTAGAAATTATGCCTCAAGCATAGAAAGTGCAAGAGCCTTAGAATTAGAAACATTAAGAACCCAAGAAGAAAAAGAGCAATTTAAATTTGACACCAAGGAGCATGATATGGGAAAAGAAAGGAGCAAAAGATAGTAACAAGAATAATGAAGTCAAACTCCATTCCAGTAGGTGCTCCAATGTGTAGAAATTGTCAAAAATATCATTTTGGCAAATGCTTAAAGGGTTCTAACAAATGTTTTAAGTGTGGTCGGATAGGGCATATAGCCAAAAACTGCAGAAGTGCTGAGGCAAAATTATTAAAGTGCTTCATTTGTGATCAAGTAGGACACGTTGCCACTAAATGTCCAAACAAAGAAGCAAGAGGTCAAGGGAAATCTGCCCAGCAAAAGAATATGGCTGCTCATCAACAGGGTACCTCTACTAACCCAGTGCAGATGTATGCATTGACTCACGAAGAGTCACAAGAACAAGGAGAAGAAGAAGTTGCAGGTATGGATGATGATTTAGTTAATGACGACATTATATGATTTCCATACCAACTACTCCTGCACTGTTAATAGAAGAAATGAATAGTGTATAAAGGCGCAGCAGAAGTATGATGGGTTGTAACAGGTTTCGGGACGAAACCTATTGTAAGGGGGGGAGAATTGTGAAACCCCGACCGTATACGCATCATTTCGACCGTATACGCGTCATTTCAATATTTATAATTTTGTAATTATTTTATGAATAAATGAAAATTCATGAATTATATTGATAGATATGTGTATTGGAGATTGAAATAATGCAATTAGGAATTTAATCCCGTGAATAGTGCACGTGAATAGTAAACGTGCATAGTAATTGTGGATTAAGATATGAGATTAAGAGTTAATCACTTGATTAACCTAATCACAAAAAGTCAAAAGGAGAATTAATCACTACAAGACAAAATAGTATTACTTTTGGATATTTTAATCCAAATTTGGATTTTTGTGGAAAAATAGAAAAAAATTCATAAATTGCAATCCGGGTGTCGGAATTAGATGAAATTTTTTATGGATGGTTAAAAATTCATGATGGACATGATGAATGGGATAAGATGTGATGAAACTTACAAATTAATGGCCAAGATGGAGTGGCAAATAGATGTTGAAAAAGTAACTTAACTTTTTATTAAATATACTTTTGACTTTTTAATAAATAAATAATAAAAAATAAAAAAATTAAATGCAAATGCAGAAACATGGCAGGGACGTGCAGGGGGTGTGGAAAATGGGGCAAAACATCCAATGGCCACAAATTGATCATATCATTAATCAAGGGTTGAGATTAATTTGCTTAAAAATAATTAATTTTAATAAATTAAAAATCTAGGAAAAATAGGGCTGCCATAGGGTGGCTGGAGCAGGCCTAGGGTGGCTGCACAAAGCTCCATGCATTTTCAAAATTAAAAAGAAATACCAATTTATAATTAAATACCTCAAAGCTAGGGGGTAAATTCCAAATTGTTGAAAAATGCAACCCTATAAATAGGGCAGCAGGGTGGACGTCCAAGGCATCATATTCTAGCTCCACTTGAGCCATTCCAAGCTCCCAAAATCCTCCCACACGTCCAAGGAAGAAGAAGAAGAAGTTAGAGAGAGAAAGTGTGAGAAAAAGAGGCGTATCTCCACTTCGGGTAAGTGATTTCTACCCAAATTTCTTTGGGATATTAAGTAAGGTAAAACCATGCTTAGATAATCCCCAAGCATGAGAAAATAAGTATAGATATAATGTTTAAATGGAATTATGCCAAAACATCAAAAATTTGGAGCGAAGATAGGGTATTTGGGAAGATAGCCTATGATATGTGAAAATAATGCTCCAAAATTGATAAACGATGATTTGGGATGTATGATTATGATAAATATGATGTTGGAATAATGATATATTAATTTCATGATTTTTGGAATTAAGGATTATGCTTAAGTGAATTTATGTTGATTTTTAGTATATGGAGAAAATGATTTTTTTGGCCAAGTAAATGATGATAAATTCAAAATGTATGAAATGTCCAATGATATACTAGGCATAAGGTATGTCATGGTATTTTTTATTTTTGGAAAAAATATCAATTTTTGAAACCCATGAACAGTAACCACGTTGCTGTGAACAGTAACCACGGATGAACAGTGATCTGCTACAGTAATTTGCTACAGTGAACAACATGATTTTGGAGAAAATTTTAGATTTATTTTTATATTTTATGAGGATATATGGATTGAATTTTTAAGGATTTATGGATAAAAATCCATATAAGAAAATGATGATCACGCATTTTTAAGGATAACCTCTATAAAAAAATTATGGTGGAAAATAAGGTCATAAATAAATATAAAATATGCATGATAAAGTATGTATATCCTTTTCACTTGTATAGGAAAAGGAAAGGAAAGGATAAAGGAGTCGGATTTAAGCAAAGCAAAGGTAAGCAAGCAAACTTTTGAAAATGATTTTTATATAGTGCAACTATGGAATATGTCAAATTTGCTTGATTATAAGCAAATTCATATGGAAGTAAGAAGAAATGTTGAAGTATGTGGGAATTGCTTTATCATAAGCAAATCCTTATAAATGAAGAGAAAGATGGAAATAGTTGCATTATAATGGAAAAGGAAAAGTTTTGATTTCCAAAATAGTATTTTGTTTTATCGAATGAATTTAAAATGATTTATTAAAATGTTTTGAAACGGATTTAAGGAAGGCCAACCAATAACCGATTTAAATGAAGATTTCTTTTAAATGACCAAAGGATCATACAAGCATATCTTCGTATAGAAGAAACTTAAGTGTTATGTGGACAAAGAATATGATATATATATATAAAAATGAATTATGCATTAGTATATCCTTTGTTCAAGAAAAATCTAGAAACGAGAAGAAAAATGTTTCCAAAGTCTTTGGTTTCCAAATATTAAAATGTTTTTTCAAAATTGTTTTACCGATCAAAAATGATTTATAAACATTTTTTAGCAATGTTTCAAATTTATTATTTCTCAAATATTTCAAATGTTTTAAGAATGTGTCATTTAAATGTTTTTAAATTTATTTAAGGTTGGTCATCCTTACAAAATATTTTTATTAACTTGTTAACTCGAGCTATGCCGAGTTATCAAGTTAGAGATAGAAATACAGGCCGAGGTCTGTACTATTTTGAAAGGTTATGCTAGCATCAGATTTTGAAAAGGAAAAAGACACAGATTAAGGTCTGTGGGGTTTTATAAAAAGCATGCTAGCATATGAACGTGAAGAATGTGCACATGAGCTATGTACTAGGTTTATTGTAGAGGATATGCAGACCGGACGCGGTTGCAAGATGGGCCCCCTCTACATAGGCCAAGTCGCTTCAAAAGGCGAAATGCCGGCGGCGCCCTCCCTGAAATGGGAGAAGAACACGGATAACTGCTTAGCTCGCGAGTTATCAATAGAGATGGTTTCTCTCCTAAGGAGGAAAGGGTGATCACTTGGTAAGTGTCACCTACCAGACGGACAGAAACGTTATGCATGATGCATATGCTTGTTTTAAAAAGGTTTTATGAAAAATGTTTTAAGGACATGAGAATGTCCTTGGAGAAAGAAAGTTTTATGGAAAACGTTTTATGTTCGTGAAAAAGAGGTTTACATGTTAAGTTTGCAAGCATATGTTTTACGCAAGGTTTTATGAAAAGGTTTCCACTGGTTGATAGTAGATCACTTGATAAGTGTCTACTATTGAACGAGAGAAATGCATTTAAATGGAAAAAAAAACGCTTGCTTACTGAGTTTCGACTCACGTTTTGCTTTTCAAACCATAGACAGGTACAACACAGGTCAAGAAGAAAAGGAAAAAGAAGGTATGAAGAAAAGTTTATGATATGCTGATCCATATATGGTATGACATGAACATATGATAAGGAGTTTTCAAATTATGTATGTATAAAATGTTCAGGTTAAAATAACCTGCATTGTACAAAAACAAGTATGAATGTTATCAATGATAATTGAGATTTGATGATAAGTATGTGTTTTTATGTGACGAAAGAAAAAAGAAAAATTTTTTTGACGAGATCGAATTAAGTACCCGCCGCGTGATCAGGGCAACAATCCTGATTCACAATTACCAATCGACAAGATCTTGGAGTAAGGACAAATGTGACGCCTCGGTTCGGGGCGCCACATTGTGACATTTCACTTGTAATAGAATTCATCATTTCATTCATAGCATCCTTTTATGCCTGCCATTATTCACTCAATCATTGTACACATCATACTTTCATACATTTAGTCATTGACTCACATGAAACTTAGAATTCTAACTAAGTTCATATACACATAAACATGGAACTTAGAATTCTAACTAACTTCATATACACAATTAGCTTACCTTAGCATATTCATGCTTTTCCATTCCTCATAGCCTTTAAAGCTATCATCACGTACCTTCCTCCACGTCTTAGGTTTGCAACCTTCTGAGTTTCCTCGGTACCTATCTAA
Organism: Annona cherimola; assembly: GCA_030490835.1. Taxonomy (NCBI): domain Eukaryota; kingdom Viridiplantae; phylum Streptophyta; class Magnoliopsida; order Magnoliales; family Annonaceae; genus Annona; species Annona cherimola. The sequence continues at coordinate 97,151,267 of CM059974.1, read as the reverse complement.
GGGTTGGGAAAACAAAACATGAGTGACAACTCAGTAAGCAAGCATTTTATCTTTAGGGCAAGGCTTCTTGAAAACCTTTTTCATAAACATCGGGAATACCTTTTTCCTGAGGACATGTATATGTCCTAAAATATTATCGTGACATCCTTTGTTTATGAGGACAATTCCATGTCCTTGCATGTTTTCATAAGACATTCATTCTTAAAATCACTTACGAGCTGCGCCTGGGCTTATTAAGGCAAAACATATACGTTTTACCTTCTCTAATGAGTTCCCTTTAATCTTATATGAACTTTTTTAATGTTCATAGCCATTACATGAAATCATCAGTTGCCAGTGGATGTTTTACATCCAAAACATTTTTCTTATAAATCCTTAGGCAAAGGAGGACATCTTCATGTCCTAAAACATCATTAACATAAGCCATCATAAAATTCTTTAGCCAAGAGATATTTTAAGTCTCAAAACATTTTTTATATAGCTTCCTTTGGCAATGGACATTCATATATCCTAAAACACTTTTTATTTCCAACACATTAACATTGGACATTCTCATGTCCATAAACCCTTATCATTTAGGCTCTTTAGGAAAGGACATTCTTATATCCAATCCAAGTTTCACATAAATCTTTTTCATAATCCCTATATTGGGGCTTGTTTATAGCAAACAAGGCAAATAAAATACATAAACCATTTTCATAACTGCATTTGCATAAAAATATTTCCTTTTATTCTTGTTATTTACACTTTTGTGTAAAACACCCTCTCTTTTAGGGTAACTTATGCATATTAGCTCATAAAAATCCCTTTTAGAATAACTTTTTGTATTGATGCTTTTATATCCCAATTTTTGGGCTTTTAAAAAGCAAAACGTATGCAAATGCATTTCTCCCCGTCCAGTAGTGACACTTAGCAAGTGATCATGCTACCTTTTGGAAGAGAATCCTTAACAACATGCTAGCCCAGCGGCTGTTTATTCATCCGGCTCCCATCTCAAGGAGGGCGCCGCTGGCACTCCTGCCATCCCTTAGCGACTTGGCCTTATGTAGAGTGGGCCCCAGTCATCCCAACCGTGCTCTACAACTTGCCTATTACTTGTACTGGTGCACCGTACGTTATTATGACAGATCACAGTCTGTTTGGTTTGAAGAACCACAGACTGCAGCCCATGTCCTTTTAAACTGGGATCACAAACCGCAGCTTGCATCCATATGCACAAAAATCTTAGACCGAAGTCTATATTTAAGAATAATTTTCAAAATCACATCACATACCGCAGTCCGTGTCAACTTGTAAGTGAGCGCACCCACTTTAACAAGTTGTTATTTGAAATCTAGTTTTAGGATGACTTTCTTAAATTCCTTTAGAAACATTTTAAGTAAAATATTTTGATAAACATTTGAAATGTTTGAGAAACAATGCATCTTAAAACTCTTTTAATAAAAGAATTTCAAAACTTTTGGATTTCCATAAATAAATCATATTTTTCTCTAATATTTTCTTGGTTTCCATTTCAGGACCTTTTGTTTACAAAAGTTATGCAATTATGCTATACCCTTGTCCATAGCCTAAAAATTTAATAATTGTCCACATATCTATTATTTTTACGCATTGGAAAATTGCACAGTCTTTTGTATGCCATTAAGCAACTTGAAATCAAACCATTTTATGAAATCAATCATAGGAGGTTGGTCATCCTTAAATCTCTTTCAACACATCCGTAGAAATATTTTTTTCCAACATTTTCAACATAGATTTCCTTGTCTAAAGGAAATCAAAACTTTTCGAATATCAGTTCAAAACATATGGACTATGTCCAAATCATCATTTACTATTTAATTATCTTGACCTAAGAAACAAATCTTTTCATAATCATCATTGTTTATTACAAGTTACTGTAAAAATAACTCAAAACTTATTTACAAACAATATTTTGTGAAAAAGGGTAAAATTCCCTTTTTCTTATAAAATGATGTTAAAACAATATCATATAGAACTTGCTTGCTTAAAAGCAAATTCTTAAAACCATTGGTATCTAACATGAAATCCTTAGAAAAACATTAGCATGGAGAACTTGTTTACTCATAAGCAAAATTTCTCAATTCCATTAACATGAAGCATTCCCATCCTTGGCAACACTTAGGATAAATTATTTATCTTAAGAAGTGTCGCTTGCTTCCCATGAAGCAAACCTTAAGACTTTTCATTAAAGTCATCATTTTTCAAAACTTATGACATTGCATTAAATCCGTCATATTCAAAACTTGTGCTTGCCCATTCAATAAAACATAAACATTAACATTTCAAACACAAACATAAACATTTCAATCATATCAATCCCGTAGAAAGAAAATGACATTTTAGGTTCGCTTGCTTACCTGAGATCGCCATAATCCCTTTTCCTTCCATTCTTTTCCTTGCCTGCATGAAAATAATATGATTTTTCATATATTTCTTTTCCTTGCATTCCATTTAGTTTTCCAACCCATTTTATTCACATATATCATTTATTCGACTTCTTAAGTCACTATGCGTACATTTAGTATATACGTGCACATTTTTACACATTCCATCGGCTAATCATATAACATTATTAACCCCATAATCAAGGTATCCATTCTGTTAGTCCCGAGTTGATGGCAATTACCCAAGAGGGGAGGGGTGAATTGGGTATTTAAAATTTTAAACTTGAATTAGAGATTTTACCCCGGTTTAGTTTAATCTCCTTTAATAAGACAAATGGAAAGCAATAAGATAATGAAAGCGGAAATGAAAAAGCAATAAATAAGATTTATAGTGGTTCGGGAAACCTTCCCTACTCCACTCTTCCAAGCTCACACTCCCTTGTGACTTGGGTGCCACTATGTATTCTGCGAATACAACTAGAGTCTCCGCTCTCTTCTAGATTCTAGCTCTAGGGGGAATATATAACCAGAGCCTCCGCTCTCTTCTAGATTCTAGCTCTAGGGGGAATATATAACCAGAGCCTCCGCTCTCTTCTAGATTCTAGCTCTAGGGGGCACATACAATAAATAGCACAAGTAGGTGATGAGTTCCACTTCAATCACAACACTACTTTGTTATAGCTTGGTTTGAAACACCAAAATCAAACCAAACATCAAAAACCAAATAATAAGATGAAATAGAAGAAATCTACACTTTACAGATTTGTGTACCAAGTTCCAGCTCGAGGAAGAATCTGTAGAAGCAACGAATCGTTTTACGTTGAAGAAAACAACAACTTTGAAGCTTGTTCTTCCTTTGAAAGTGTATAGATCACTCAATTGTAGAGAAAAGTTGATTGAAACTCTTAGTAGCACTTCTTTCCTCTTTTTCAGCTCTATCTTGTATGTTTCCACGTTTGGTTGAGTGTCTATATATAGAGGAGGGAGAAATTTGAATATTATAGAGTTGGTTGGTGCGTAATAAATGGTAGCCAAAGGGTATTCCCAGGAAGAAGGAATTGATTTTGAAGAATCATATGCACCTGTGGCTAGATTAGAAGCCATACGTATCTTACTAGCATTTGCTTCTCATATGAATTTCAAATTGTTTCAAATGGATGTAAAAAGTGCATTTCTGAACGGATATTTGAATGAAGAAGTATATGTTGAACAACCCCCAGGATTTGAAGAAAAGGATCAATCGAAATATGTTTATAAATTGACCAAAGCGTTATATGGATTAAAACAAGCTCCAAGAGCTTGGTATGAAAGGTTGAATAAATTTTTGATTGATCATGAGTTTCAAAGAGGGAAAGTTGATACTACTTTGTTCATTAAATATAAAAGTAAAAATATTTTAATTGTACAAATTTATGTAGATGATATAATATCTGGAGCTACTGATGAAACTTTATGCCAAGAATTTTCTAAGATCATGCAGAGCGAATTTGAAATGAGCATGATGGGAGAATTAAATTTCTTTCTTGGACTACAAATCAAGCAGCAAATAGAAGGGATATTCTTAAATCAGTCCAAATATGTCAAAGAAATTCTCAAGAAATTTGGAATGCAAAATGGTAAAGGAGCAAATACACCAATGAGTTCTACGATCAAGATCGACACAGACGAAAACGGTAAATGTATCGATCAAAAGCTCTATAGAAGCATGATAGGATCATTGCTATATTTAACTGCTTCTAGACCAGATATTTTATTCAGTGTTTGTATGTGCTCTAGATTTCAAGCATGTCCTAAAGAATCACATCTGTTGGCTGTAAAAAGAATTTTTAAATATTTAATAAATACTACTAATCTTGGACTATGGTATCCAAAGGGGTCAACATTTGATTTAATCGGCTATTCGGATGCGGATTTTGCCGGCTACAAAGTAGATAGAAAAAGTACCAGTGGAACTTGTCAACTTCTTGGAAATATGTTCATGGTACTCAAGGAAACAAACCAGTGTTGCCCTATCTACTGCGGAGGCCGAATATATAGCCGCCGAAAGTTGTTGTGCCCAACTACTTTGGATGAAACAACAGTTAAAAGACTATGGCATTGATTACTTCGACATTCCTATTAGATGTGATAATACAAGTGCAATATGTTTGACTAAGAATCTTGTACTGCATTCAAGAACCAAACATATAGATGTAAGACACCACTTTATTAGAGAACATGTTGAAAATCATGATATTTGTTTAGAATATGTGAAAACAGAAGACCAAATTGCTGATATCTTTACCAAACCTCTAGCTAAGGAATCATTTTATAAAATTAGAAATGATATGGGGATGATAGAATTAAATTAAGAAAAATTAAATTGAAAATTAAAAAAAAAAAATCGTGAGTCAAGTCGACTCCATGGGAGCCAAGTCGACTTGGGAAAAATGAAGTCGACTCCGCTTCTGTAGCGAAGTCGACTCCACAGGGTCGAAGTCGACTCTGCCCTAAGGCGAAGTCGACTCCAAGGGACCGAAGTCGACTTCGCCTAGGGCAAGTCAACTCCACGCGCGCGACCGTCCGACTTCTCTCTCCCTCTTTCTTTTTCTTCTCTTCTTTCTTCTTTCTTTCTCATTTTTCGCTGACCCTCTGCTTTTCTTCTCTTTCTCCGGCGAAACTCTACCTTCCCATTCCTCTTTTCAGCAAAAAATTTCTCCTTCCCAGCAAAGCCTCTACCTCTCCAGCGACCTGTCCGATCCTTTTCCCGTCCGACCAGGAAACAGTCCGTTTCTCTCTCTCTCTTCCTCGCCATTTCCGGCACTATCTCTGTTTTCTGGCGACCGGCACCATCTTAGTTTTTCTCCCTTCCTCCCAATTTCTCTGTCTCTCTTTAAATCTCAAATCTCAAAGTCTTCCTGCCTCTCTCTCTCTTACACTGCCCAGCTCTCTCCTTTTCTCCCTTTCTCTCTCTCACTTGCTCCCTCTGTTTCCAACATTTTCTCTCTCAAAACTCAGCTCCTCTTCAAGTTCTCTCTTTCTCGTTTTATTTCTATTCTCCAGCACAGATTTCCTCTTTCTCCCATTTGACTCAGTCACCTTCCTTCTCTTGAATCCAATTCAAAATGGATCCAAAATCTAGACTCCCAAAGCTAGCAGTCTCAAAGCCTTCACTCAAACCTATTCCTAGACCTTCAAGGTCAACTACAGAGGAAGAAGTTCCCAGAAGGCAAAGAACTTCTGGAAAACGAGCCAGAGAGGAACCATCAACATTGACGGGTAGAAGGGTCAGGTTTCAAACCGCTACCCAATCTTCAGATCGAGCTCCGAGGTCGGAAAGTCGACCTCAAAGCTCCAATTCAGCAAGAATCCCGATCACGAAAGGGCAAGTCCTGAAAATGCCCACAACATATTTCAGTACAGAGCTTCAACACAGTTGCTTCTATAAGCACTTCTACGAAAGAAAGGTATTCATTCCAAAGATTATCGATTTCAAATTTCTAAACGATTATGAATTCGATATAGAAGAGTTATTGGATTTTCAAGGATGGACACAGTTGCTGAAGACAGATGAAAGGATATATCCCGATCTGACAAGGATGTTCTATTATCTGTGGGATGACAATAAGTTTTCAGCTTATGTCAAAGGAACAGAGATGTATTTTGGGACTGTGAATTACCCAGATCCGAATGAAGCCATAAAGAGAATAGGAAGAATTCTTGAAGTTCCATTTGAAGAAGAACGACTACCCAAAGATCTTACAATGGAGAAGATCTACAATGAGCTGACAAAGAGCAACAAGTACCATGCAGGGACCAAATTCCTACACTACATGGATCTTTCTCCACGGCTGAGAGTCCTTCGCTTACTCATTGCACACTGCATCTATCCGAAAGGCGGCGGAAGAAATCAGCTCAACCCACAGGAGGCCATGATTCTTTGGAAATTGGTCAACAAGGTCAAGATCAGTCTCCCAAGACTATTTCTCGAAGCCTTGGCCTGCAGAAAGGACAACCCGAGAGGTGTTCTACCCTACGGGACTTGGATCACAAGGATCCTAGAACACTTCGAAGTGGATATTGAAGGGGAACCATTTGAAGTTCCTAAAACCACAAATGCCATTAACAAGGCATTGCTCCAACGAATGAAGATAAACTTGGAGCAGTTCAGAGATGACAGGATACGAGAAAAGCTGGGCGAACCAGCTCGTGAGCAAGAAGGCCATGCACAGACTGAGGGGGAGCAGCCTCCCGGGGCACCATCTGCTCCACCCCGAGACGTTCCCGAGGAGCCAGTATCTCCTATGACGCACGGATCCTACTCTCCACAGGGATCTGCTGCACCTGATCGGGCGCCTCCACCGTCATCTCAAGAGGTCACATTACAGAGCATCAAAGAAGAGATATCTACTCTACTAGAGAAAATGGGTCATCAAGAGGATCGAATGACCAGTCTCGTGACCGAGGTTCTCACTGCTATCAATGATATGCATTCCCGACAAGATCGAATCGATCGGGAAATGCGTACCATTCGATACCATCTTGCATCAGGGCGTCACAAAAATCGACCCATACCTGAACTTGATCCATTCGATTCAGGATCAGTTCATAGAGATCCGACTCCCACTCCAGTTTCCTCCTTCTATTCCTCTGCTCATGTTCGTCCTATCAAACCCATTCAATCGTCATATCCCATTTCCCAATTTCAATTCACCAAATCCTTGGTGATTGAACCATTTTTGAAAGATTGACAAAAAGGGGGAGATAAAATAGGAATAGAGTTGTTTTTGAGAGTTTTTAGAGCATTTTGGGTCGGGTAGTTTGTATCTAGGTTTCATTTTTGCTTTACAGTGTAATCTGTATTGATTTATGAAATTGTTTATGCTCATATATGTGTTTCATGCTTGCTATATTTACTATACTCTGTTTGAAAGATATGATCTGCTTCGAAAACTATATAAATATGATTATCTTGAAAGGTACAAGCTCAATTTAGTTTTATCAATCATCAAAAAGGGGGAGATTGTTGGAAACAATGTTTAAAGCAAAACAAAATTGACCAAAGCATGAGTTTTGATGATTAACGAAGTTAAAATTGAGTATAAGGTGATTACTGATGATTTTGCTTAATGATTTAAGGAATGAATTAGCCAAGTCGATATCCAAGTCGACTTCGACTTCGACTTAGGGTGAAGTCGATCCCAAAGTCGACTCCATATTTGACTCCAAAACAGACCACACAGCAAAATTCAAAATGGAAAGAAAAGCAGGTGAAGTCGCAGACCAAGTCGACTCCACTTACGACTTGGGTAGCCAAGTCGCAAACGAAGTCGACTCCAACATCGACTTGAGACTGGAAAAACACTCTAGAGCTGATTTTGGGGCACAAAAATGCCGAAGTCACAGACGAAGTCGACTCCAGGTGCGACTTGGGTGAAGTCGCAGATGAAGTCGACCCCGAGATCGACTTGAGTTCTTCAATGTCCAAAATACAAACTCAAGCTCATTTTCAAGATCAACTTGGGATTTTTTAGATCCAAATCAAGGATATAAGCTCACTATCAACTCAAGTCTCTCAAGTCCAAGGCACAGCTTCGAACGTAGTTGAAGATAAAGAAGTTCAAGTCATGAAGACCACTATCAAAAGCAACTAAGTCAAGTTCTTCAAGGAGTTTTGCAAATATTAGAAGCCATTTCAGAAGTAAATGATTGAAGAAGGAAAGCTAAGCAAGCTAGAAGAAATCAAGCAAGGACCAAACAAATTTCAGCACAAGAACAGGTCAAGTCGCAACCCAAGTCGACTCCAAGATCGACTTGAGGTCAAGTCTGAAACCAAGTTGACCTAATCTCAGACTTGGAACTGAAGTCGCAAACGAAGTCGACTCCAGTTGCGACTTGGGAAGCCAAGTCGCAGACGAAGTCGACTCCACCTGCGACTTGGGGAACCAACATTCAAATTTTTGAACGTTGGAACATTTATTGCGCGCCAACCACTTCTATAACGTTCAAATCTTCCCCATTCTATAAATAGACACTCAAGCAAACGAGAATATATACACTACATTGTCTAAAGAGAGAAAAGAAGTGCAAACAAGAGCTCCCATTTACTTTTCTCTAAATTTGAGTGATCTATACATTTTCAAAGGAAGAAAGAGCTTCAAGTTGCAAGTAGCTTCAACGACATACAACCGGTTGCTTTTACAAGTTCTTCCTCAAGCTCAATCTTGCCTACACAATTCTGTAAAGTGTAGATCTTCCTTATTTTTATTACTCTTTATTATTGGTCTTGGTTTGAGTGTATTGTAACAAACCAAGACGTTGCAAGTAGAGTTGTGATTGGAGTTGAACTCATCACCTACTTGTATCAAGTGTACAAGCCGCCTAGAGCTAGAATCTAGAAGAGAGCATAGGCTCTGTTTGTGTATGCCCCCTAGAGCTGGAATCTAAAAGAGAGCGGAGTCTCTAAGTGTATTCGCGGAATACATAGTGGAACCCAAGTCACAACGGTGTGTGAGCTTGGAAGAGTGGAGTAGGGAGAGGTTGCCCGAACCACTATAAATCTTGCCCACTGTTTACCTTATTGCCTTCACTATTTCATTGCTCTCTATTTATTTTAATCAAGGGGATTAAGCTTTCATGGGGTTAAGTTTTAATTTACCGAAGAATTTTATAAGAACCCAATTCACCCCTCCCCTCTTGGGTTTTGCCATTAACTCGGGACCAACACGGGAAACCTTCCCTACTCCACTCTTCCAAGCTCACACCTCTTGTGACTTGGATTGCACTATGTATTTCACAAATACAACTAGAGTCATTGCTCTCTTTTAGATTCCAGCTCTAGGGGGCATCAACAATTCACTGCATAAGTAGGTGACGAGTTCCACTCTACTTTGCTTACACTTGATCTTAGTTACCCAAACTAAATCAAGTTCAATACAACAGGAAGAAGTAGAAGAAAGTTTCTAAACGTTACTGATGTGTAGAGGCAGATTTGGCCCAGAGAAGAACTTGTACAGTAGTATTAATGATTCAGCAAACAGCTCTTGGTAGTTTGAAAGCAGAGTTCTTCTTCTATATGATGGCTTGATCACTTAATGCTCTTAGAGAGGCAGTTGTTCTTAATCAATGAATTCTCAGCTACCCTCCACGTTCATATTGAATGTCTTTTATAAATGTTGAGGGAATCCGAACATTTGGAAGTAGGTGGCACACATTTAATGCTCCAACATTCAAAAAATTTCCGACTGTTGCGACCCATGTCGCAGGTGGAGTCAACTTCGGGTACGACTTCGCCCAAGTCACAGATGGAGTCGACTTCGGGTGCGACTACGGCTGTCCGTAACTTCTTCAAGTTCCAGTCTAGTTTGACTTGGTCCTCGACTTGACCCAGGTCACAGGTGAAGTCGACTTCGGGTGCGACTTCACTTCCTCAACTTGCTAGTTGAACTTGAAATTCTTTGGAATGACTTGCTTGCTTGAATTTCTTCATGTTTGATTGTTCTTCCACCATTTTATATTACTTAAGACTCTTTATGATTCTTCTATCTTAAAAGAAAAACATTTGATTCCATATCTTGAGTCTTGAGTCTTAGAGTGCATGGAAGATGTCCGAGTATGTGTTCATAATCCAACATGATGGATTCATGCAACCCTGCTTGCTTTGGTCTTCATTTGATCTTCATTTGATCCAAGTCGAGTGTTTGAGTCAACTTGGCCTTCATCTTCACTGGAGTCTAGCATTGAGTCGACTTGTTCTGCAAGTTCCGCACTGAAGTCGAAGTTGGAGTTGACTTGGTCTGCGACTTCACCCAAGTCGCATGCTGAGTCGACTTGGGATGCGACTTCGGCAGCTCTCGTTCTCGATTTCAACTCTGGACAGAAAATCATGGTTGAAGTCGATGCTGGAGTCGACTTGGTCTGCGACTTCACCCAAGTCGCATGCGGAGTCGACTTCGTTTGCAACTTCGGTAGCTTTGCTCCCCAATTTCAACGCTGGACGAAAAATGTCACTTGAAGTCGCTGCTGGAGTCGACTTGGGAATCGACTTGGCCTAAGTCGATGCCTGAGTCGACTTGGAAATCGACTTAACCTGTCATGCTTCATTTTCTTCATTTGTATATCCTTTAATCATTTTGACAAACATGTTAGTAACCAAAACTTACTCAAATTGATTTGTTAATCATCAAAACATAGACTTGACTTATTTTCCACATGTTTCCAACACTTGCTACTGCCCCTTTGTGGAGAAAATTTTCTCTCTCTAACCCTCTCTCATGGACGTCCACGCTGCCCCTTTTATTATTGGTCCCGAGTTTATGGTAGTTACCCAAGAGGGGAGGGATGAATTGGGTATTTTAAAAATCTTTGCTCAAACGGAACTTTCCCCTTTTTGAAGTTAATCCCCACAATGAAACAATTAGTAGGATGGAGAGAAATAAAGCAATAAAATACAAGTAATCAAGTCACAACAAGAGACAGATTTATAGTGGTTGGGGCAACTTCCCCTACTCTACTCATCCAAGCACACACCCGTTGTGTCTTGGGTTCCACTATTGTATTTCAATTCAACTAGAGCAGCATCTCTCTTCTAGATTCCCATTCTAGGGGGCTTGTACAAATTCATCACAAGTAAATGACGAGCCTCACTCTAGTCACAACACTGCTTTGCCTTCATTTGGTTTCGATTTCCAATATCAAGCCAAGTGGGAAAAATAAATAATTAACAAAAGAAAGATCTACACTTTACAGATTCGTGTAAGCAGTTTTTAGCACTTAAAAGAACTTGTAGAAGTAGTAGATGATTGAGCAAGGTAGCTTTCAGCAGTTTACAAGCACAGTTCTTCTTCAAACTCTTTATAGAACACTTAAATGCAAAGGAGAGTGGAAGTTGAGCACATTCAATGTTTCTCTAACTACATTCATGTTCTCTTGATGCTCTTTAAATAATGGGAAGTAAATTCAAACATTTGGTGATAGATGGCGCGTATTTAATGCGCTAAAGTTCGAATTTTTCCTACCATTGTGAACCAAGTCGCATCTGGAGTCGACTTGGCATGCGACTTCGTCCAAGTCGCATGGTGGAGTGGACTTCAGGTGCTACTTCACCCAAGTCGCAGACTAAAGTCGACTTCAGGTGCAACTTTGGTCTTCGGATTTCACTTCCAAGTTCCAGCTTTAGGTCGACTTGGTCTCGAATTTGACCCAAGTCGCAGGTGGAGTCGACTTCAGGTGCGACCTCCCAACCATTTGATTATCTTGGAACTTTGGGGTCTTGAAAGTGATCTTAATGTTGTGTATTTCCTTTTCTTCTTTTATTCTTCATTAAATGTTCTTGGTATGCATTGTTTTGCTCAAAAACTAAGCAATGTGCTCTTCTCTTGAGAAATTCTTCCTTATGGCCTTGATTCATGATGATTGTCCTTCTTGATCTTGTTGTCCAAACTTCAATATAATATTTTTGGATCATTAAGGGATGGCCACATGCTTGAGTCGCATGCTTGGTTCGACTTGGACTTCGACTCTACCCAAGTCACATGCTCAGGTTGACTTGAGATGAGACTTCACTTAAGTCACATTATAGAGTCTACTTGGAAAGCGACTTGACTCTGAGAACTCGAAGTCTTCGGCAAGGCTATACCCAAGTCGCATCTGGAGTCGACTTGGGTTTGCGACTTCACCTAAGTCGCAAGCGGAGTCGACTTCGACTACGACTTCACCTGCCTCTGAGTCCCAATTTCAGCTTTGTCGAATTTAACGCACTTGAAGTCGATTCTGGGATCGACTTGGGGATCGACTTGACCTAAGCCGATGGCTAAGTCGACTTGGGACTGCGACTTGACCTGCTATCTTTTGAATCTTGAATTTTTAACCTTTGAAACACTTAGCAATGTCATTAGTGCATAATTAATTCTCAAATTGAGTTGTTAATTATCAAAACATGGATTGTGCTTAATTTGCCTTGAATTCCAACATTTATGACATTTCATTTTTTAGATTTTTGGGCCCACTTTGCCGTATCATATGTAAGGTAATTTATAGGTATCTTATCCCTTGATGTGGTGGCTTAATAATATCCAAGTAAAATATATAATTATCATACATAAAAATCATCAAATCTTAGCTCAATCTAGCCCATATAGCTATCCACTATTGGACGTACACATGGAATGGGTTTTGTGGCATTTTTTGCCACAAAAATCAACCAAAATCACTGCCCATTACTTACCCTAGCTATCTAGGTTAATTAGATACATATTTTAAATTTTTGAAAAGTCAAAAATCCAAGCTTATCCCACCTTGGACGTCACTTGGGCATGCCACATATGTGGCCTCTTAAAGCTACATCACTTAGCCATGATTCCATGCATTTATACCATGGATAACTCATGGATTTTTAGCATTTTAGTTAATTCACATAATCACTCAAAATTACCCTCTCTTGCCACCTTTCACAAGTCATTAATCACCCCATTAAGTCACTTGCTTTTTCATAAATGAAAATATCACTTTATGGAATAAAAGTCAAAGTATCTTGTCCTTTTGTGATTAAACATCTTCTCATGATTATTAGCTTAATCAAACCCCTCCATAACGTTAGTCATATCGTCTTACCCGTTCATGTCAAATTTCATCTCAAAATGAACTTTCTATCTCAAGTTATGGCCATATTGAGCTTAATTTGTGGATTTGGGATGAAAATAAATAATTATCACCCTAATCTCATCATAATTTTGATAATCTAATCCATCCATAAGATTGGGCACATATCATGCGCTTACCTTTCAAATTTCATCTCATTCCGCCTTATAGTCGCCTAGTTATGAATTTTCTAACATTTATCACCTTAATTCCATAATTATAATCATAATCTCCATTAATTAAATCATAATGAACGAAAAAATTATTCATTGCACATTGACATTTTCCAATACTCATTAGGCCACTTTAATCATATTGAAGCACGTTGGCCTATGGCGATTAATTTAATCACCATTCTTAATCATTAGCCCTAATTTCAATAAATCGTCAAATCATTGAAATCATTCATAAATCAATGAAATAATACATAAATCATATTTACATGTCAAATGCACATGTATGGTCCCTATTTTTTTCCGGATATCACATTTAATTTACTACTTTCACCTTTCTCAAATGTGGAATACGCAAGTCCTCTTTTGTTGTGTTGGCTGGTCATGTTTAAAAATATTTTCATACTTTCCCTGGGTTTGAAAACTTTTCTAATGATTCATTTTCCTTCTTCAGTCTTTCCACCTTGTCAGTTAAGACATTGTTTTCATTTGTTAAGTGGTTGACTCTTTCTGCTAGTTTTTCATTCACAACAATAACCGAGTCACACCGTCGTTTCTTTAATGTGAATTTACTTCTCGGCATTTTGATTTCATCATATAATGAATCATACGCTTGTTGCAATTCATCTAATTCAGCACATTTGAGACAATCATATGTAGAGGAGTAGATAGACTTGGTATTTGAGTGATTGAGTTTGGAAGTTATCTCTTCACTGCTTATGCAATTTGTTGACGCAGTTCTTCCATCTATAATTTCAGTTGCAGTGAGGCAGACCATGTTGTTTTCTTCCTCAATCCTTGTCATGCAGCATATTCAAGCACAATTTTCTGCTTTATTATCTTCATTTGATGAGCTGCTTGTTGTAGATATCTCCTCATTTACGTACATTCTTCTTCCTTTTGATTTTTGAAATTTTCTATTTTCATTTCTTGTGGCGCCCCAGCCTGAGCGTCACAACATTAGCCTTACTCCGGAACCATTATTGATTGGTAAACGTGATCAGGATTGTTGCCCTATCACACGACGGGATTTATTGGATATTTATCCACTTAATCTTAACTCTTTAAGAGTTTATACTATTTAATCACATTTCCATTTCCATCAAATGCCCTTTTAGGTCATTATAACAATTGAGAATACACATGTTATCTCATAAAATTCCTATTCATTCATAATATTATAATTCATACTTTCGCATTTGTCCATAAAAAAATTTTGCCATCCATAGTCACATAATAAAACATTATTCTCATACAACATCAAAATAATCATTTAGTATCATCATACAACCATTCATTTATATAGTCATATATAGGTGTTCATAAAAATTCATTAATCTTTGAAGCTCCACCTGTGCTCCATGCTTGGTGCTTCCTTTCACCTATCTTTAGGGTTTGGAAAACAAAATCATGAGTCGAAACTCAATTAGCAAGCTATAAGGTTTTCAGGCAATTCATTTTCATTTAAAACATCTTGGAAAGTAATATTATACCCTCTTGAGGGTATAAAAATATGATTTATTATTCTCATCAAGAGTATATTATAAACAATACAATGCATTATTTTTAAATATGACATCATAGGATAGTGGCTAGCTAGGCAATCATCTGTCTCCAACGTCTCTCCCAATCCAGGGAGGCGTTGCCGGCCCGAGGCCTATCTTAGCGACTTGGCCGCACCAAAGGGGGACATTTGGTTCACTTACACCTTTGAGGTGGACCTCATGCTCTGTGCACATGAATTCTTTCATAAACCTCATTTTTTACATGCTAGCATGATTTTCTATTCATAACTTCTTAAAACATAATTTTCATCAATATTTGATAAAGCATAACATAAAACATTTATCATAATTGAAATTATATTTCAACACATATTAAATTAAAGGAATGACGATCCTTAAATAACTTGGAAATAATTTCATCAATCAATTGTAAAATGATTCAAACATTTAAAACATCATTAGCAATCATTTCATCATATTTTGATCAAACAAGAAGCATTTAGAAAATCGCTTGCTTACCTCTTTCGCTTTAGCTTTCCAAGTCAATTTTCCCTTTGCCTTTGCCTATACACAAGAATGGCATTGCATTCATAAAAATTTCATTTGCTTGCATACATTCAGTTTTCCAACCCATAATTTATTTCACACAACCAACTTGAATTTCAAGTCGGGTACATATACATAGCACTCACTTGTGCATCGTACCATCCATTCCATATTGCGTTTTAAACCCATATGTAGGGTAAATATATAATAATCATTCATTAATCATCATGTGAGGGTTTTTTCCTCCAATTTATCATTTTTCATCTATTTTTCATTTTTCTACGTCGATGCTCATTCTAAGCACATAGTTGACGTCTTACGCTTCATAAATTAATCTCAAAATTTGAGATAATCAATAATCATCAATACAGAAACATAATCATGCATTTCATTACATATTCATGCATTTTTGCATTTTAGCAATTCATATAAGTCATTTATCATCCAACCATACATAACCTTTCATATATACCCATCTTACAACACATAGATCATGTGTTTCTTAAAATTTTTCAACACGGAAACTTGTATCTTATTTCAGAATGATTAAACCCCTTAATTAACATATAATTTAGGGTTTAATTACCAAATTTTAATCCATTTATCATTGGATTCCAATACAGCAACGTTAGGACACGTTTTTCACCCTTTCAATGCCTCTTTTGATACTTAAATCAATGCAGATTTTTAATCCATAAATTTCAGAAACTAATCAGGCTTTTATTAACCCAAATTTAGTATAATATCACATGTTTAAAATCCATATATTGGTTGCTTCCAAAACAGGAACATCTACACATGTTTTGGATACTTTTTGCACCTTTCTTTGGACACCCTTTTACATACCCTTAAAAATCAGATTTAGGGCATACCTTTCCAATATATTATGGCCATCCAAAGTAACATAATCCTAGGTTATTTTACCCTCTAAATCATCCATGATTTAATTATTTATAAAACAGCAATATAACA
This sequence comes from Annona cherimola, assembly GCA_030490835.1. NCBI lineage: Eukaryota > Viridiplantae > Streptophyta > Magnoliopsida > Magnoliales > Annonaceae > Annona > Annona cherimola. The sequence continues at coordinate 97,135,049 of CM059974.1, read as the reverse complement.
TACATGTAGGGTACCCGTTTTTGCCCCATTTGGATGTTCCCATGCATATGCCCTAAAAATTAGATTTAGGGCTACCTCTTCCACCCCATGTAGTACGTCCAAAGGGTCCTTAATTTAGGGTAATTTACCCTCAAATTCACCCATAATTCATTTAAGCTACTCCTTGCATCTTATTTAACATAAAAATGAAAAAATCGGGTAATACATGAAACCCTAAGTTCCATTGTTGCTAAAATATTTAACATATAACTAAATCAACATGTGTAACCCATAAGAACATGAATCATGTCCTAATTATCATGCTTAAACCAAACAGCAACTTAGCTTAGGGTTCCACAAAAATTCAAGATAGGTTTCATCTCGAAAATCAACCCTAGTTTCCATTTTCTCCCTCTTGAATCCTTGATTCCATATATAACATTAAATATTCATTCAATACCCTCATCAAGGCATTATAAATCATTCTTTGAGGATTCTTTATGAATCATATTCATGATTCATAAATAGAGGTAAGAAAACTTAATTTAAATGATTCAAAACTCAAGATTCACTTACTTGAATTGAATCAACTTTGAATCTAACTTCCTTAGCTTGAATCCCCTTCTCTTTTTCTCCTCTTTTCCTCTTCTTTCATTGCTGAATTTGGGAACATCCAAGGCTGCCTTGCATGGGATTTTTTTGAGGATTTCTCTCTCCTACGTAGCATATGGACATCCCTTGGTACGAGCTCCATATTTTATATTTTTTACCACCGTGTGGGACTCACTTTGCTACATCTCTTGAGGATAATTTATTTCCTTCTTATCCCTTGTTGACATGGCTAAATCTTACCCAAGTAAATTAGGTAATTATCATATATCAAAAATTATCAAAATCGGCTCATAAATGGACCATGTTGTTGTCCACTTTGGGAACATCCCATGCAGTAGCTTTTTTTTGCATTTTGTGCCTCAAAATTCTACTTGGTTTAATGGCCCATTACTTACCCTAGGTGCTTAGGTAATTAGATGCATATTTGGCAATTTTTAAAAATAAAAAATTGCATGTTTATCCCCCTTGGGCGTCACCATGCTTTGCCACATTTCCAAGCCTCCTTGAGGCTACGCCTTAGCCATTTAAACCATACATTAAAGCTCTTGATTATTCATGGATTTGAACATTTTAGATAATTCATAAAATTCACTTAAAATTACCCTTTTGTGACACCTCATTTGTGCCATTAAGAATGCATTTAATCTCTTTACTTTTACATAAATGCTATGGTACTTTATGATGCACAAAGTCAAAGCTATGCGCCTTTTTTTGATTAAGCATATTCTCATAATAATTAGCTTAATCCAATCCTTTCATAACGTTAATCATACAATTTTATCCACCCATTTCAAATTTCGTCTCAATACGACTTTCCTATCTCAAGTTATGATCATTTGAAATTAACTTTTGGGTTTGAGATGAAAATAAATAATTATAATCTTAATCCCATCACATTTTCCTTAATCCAATCCATCCATAATATTGGGCATAAAATCTTGTGTTTACCTTTCAAATTTTATCTCAATCCGCCTTATAAGCGTCAAATTATGAATTTTCTAGCATTTTTCAACCTAATTTCATAATTATCATTCTAATTCCCATTAATCAAATCATGATAATTAAAATAATTATTTATGAAATATTAGCATTTTTCAATCCTCATTAAGCTCCTTTAGTCATATTGACTCACATTGGGCTATTGCAATTAATCTTAATCACCATTCTTAATCATAACCCTAATTGCAAAATTCGCCAATTCATGAAAATCATCCATAAATCAACCAATTCATACATAAATCATAATTACAGTTTAAATGCACTTATATGAGCCCTAATTGGGTCTGGGTATTACATTTCTCTCCTTCTTATCTTGTCGTTCTTTTGTTTTGCTATCTTCTGGTGTAGGACACTAAGATTGTATATGTCATACTCCACCACACCCATAGCATTTGGTTATTTCTTTTTTTTTTTCTCCTTTCTATTTCTCTCCTTGAATCCTTCGAAGTTTTTCCCTTTTCTTACGAACTTTCTAAATCTCTGAGAGGATCATGTGGATTCATCTGAGTTCTGTGTAGCCCTCAAAGCAATAACTCTTTTTCCTTTATGCTGCTCCTTGTTCCTTCTCTTTATCAGTTTGTGTGACATAAGAGAACTGATAAGATCTTCTAGTCTTAATGTATTCAAATCCTTTACCTCTCCAATAGCTGTGATCTTTGGAGTCCATGACTCAGGTAGAGCTCTTGTGGCGCCCCAAACTGAGACGTCACTTCCTTACCTCAAGACCTTATTGATTGGTAAATGTGAATCAGGATTGTTGCCCTGATCACGCGGCGGGTTCTTAATTGGAACTTGTCCAAAATTTTTTTTCCGATTCATTCCTTTTATCTATCATCATTCATTTCATTCCTCACTACATCTTTCATCATACAAGCACCATTACACTTGTAATAAAATTTCATAATCTCATTCATAGCATCTCTTAATACTATTCTACAATAGCATTTACATTCCTTACATACATACATTCAATCATTAAATCACATAGAACTTATAATTCTAAATAAGTTCACATATACGTTAACATACCTTAGAACCTTAAACCATACTTTCCCATTCCTTATAGCCCACATGGCTACCATCATGTACCTTTCTTCATTGCTTAGGTTCGCAACCTCTTGAATTTCCCAGCACCTATCTAAGGTTTGGAAAAACAAAACGTGAGTGACAACTCAGTAAGCAACCTCCTGAGTTTCCCGGCACCTGTCTAAGGTTTGGGAAAACAAAACGTGAGTGACAACTCAGTAAGCAAGCATTTTATCATTAGGGCAAGACTTCCTTGAAAACCTTTTTCATAAACATCTTGAACACCTTTTTACTTGAGGACATCCATATGTCTTAAAACATTGTCATAAAATCCCTTGTTCATAAGGACAGTTCCATGTCCCTGAACATTATCATAAAACATACATTCTTAAAATCATTTACAAGCCACATCTGGGCTTGTTAAGGCAAGACATATGCGTTTTACCTTCTTAATTAACTTTCTTTAGTCTTGTATGAACATTTCTAATGTTCCATGACATTTACATAAAATCATCTTTTACCAGTGGACATTCTATGTTCAAAATATTTTTCATCATAAAATCCTTTAGCCAAGAGACATTTGATGTCTCAAAAAATTTTTCATATAGCTTCCTTGGCAATGGACATTCGTATGTCCTAAAACACCTTTCATTAAAACACTTTGACATTGGACATTCTCATGTCCATATACATTTTTCATTTAGGCTCTTTAGTAATGGACATTCTTATGTCCAAAAATGAGTTTAACATAAATCCTTTTCATAATCCCCGTATCTTGGGGCTTGTTTATAGCAAACAAGACATATAAAATACATAATCCATTTTCATAAATGCATTTGCATAAAAATATTTTCTTTCATTCCTGTTATTTACACTTTTGTATAAAACACCCTATTTTTAGGGTAATCATTTCATGAAAATCTCTTTAGGATAACTTTCATTAAAACATACTTTCATGTCCCAATCTTTGGGCTTTTCACAAGCAAAACATAAACAAATGCGTTTCTCTCCATCTAGTAGTGACACTTAGCAAGTGATCATGCTATCTTTTTGAAGAGAATCCTTAACAGCACACTAGCCAGGCAGCTGTTCATTCATCCTGCTCCCATCTCAGGGAGGGCGCCGCTGGCACTCCTGCAATCCCTTAATGACTTAGCCTTATGTAGAGTGGGCCCCTGTCATCCCGACCGTGCTCTACAACTGGCCTATTTCTTGTACTGGTGCACCATACATCATCTTGAGAGACCGCAGTCCGTTTGGTTTAAAGTATCACAGACCGCAGCCCGTGTCCTTTTAAACCAGGATCACAGACCACATCCTGCATCCATACTCACAAAATATCTTAGACCGAAGTCTATATCTTTAAAAATTATTTTCAAAAACACATCACAGACCGCAATCCGTATCAACTTGTAAAGCTAGCGCACCTACTTTAAATAAGTTGTCATTTGAAATCTAATTTTAGGATGACCTTCCTTAAATTCTTTCAGAAATATTTTCAGTAAAACATTTTGATAAACATTTGAAATGTTTAAAAAATAATACATCTTAAAATCCTTATAAAAGAATTTCAAAACCTTTGAATTTTCAAAATTAAACCATATATTTTCTAACATTTTTTTGGTTTCCATTTCGAGGCCTTTTGCTCACAAAAGTTATGCAATTATGCTACCCCTTCTCAACCACCCTAATAATCAAATTATTATCTACCTATTTATTATACCATTTTTACATAAGGGGGCTTGCATAATCTTTTGCATACCATTTAGCAACCCGAAATCAAACCATTTTATAAAATCAACATATGAGGTTGGTCATCCTTAAATCCCCTTCAACACATCCGTATAAACATTTTTTAAGACATTTTCATCATAGATTTCTTTATCTAAAGGAAATCAAAACTTTTCGAATATCATTTTGAAACGTATGGACTCTGTCCAAATCATCGTTTATATTTAATTATCATAACATAAAAAAATCAATCTTTTTCCATAAATTAAATCACTTTTTCTTTTTCTTTCATAAACTTAGCTATTTATCATAAATCATCATAAGAGAATACCAAATCTTATTTGCTAAAAATTACTTTGTGAAAAAGGAAAAAATTCCTTTTTTCTTATAAAATACTTTTGAAATAACATCATAAAGAACTTGCTTACTTAAAAGCAAATTCTTAAAACCATTGGCATAAAACATAAAATCCTGTAAAATTAACATCATGGAGAACTTGCTTACTCATAAGCAAATTTCTCAATCTTATTAACATAAAGCATTACCAATCCATGACAACACTTGTGATAAATTCTTTATCTTAAAACATTGCTTGCTTCCCATGAAGCAAACCTTGAGGCTCTTCCTTAAAGCCATCATTTTTCAAAACTTATGGTTTTGCATTAAAGTCGTCATTTTCAAAACTTGTGCTTGCCCATTCGTCAAAACATAATCATAAAAGCATTGACATAATCATCATTTCAACATATAGAGAAAAAAAAACCATAATTTGAAAAGTTCGCTTGCTTACCTGAGATCACCTTATTCCCTTTCTTCCATTCTTTTCCTTGTCTTTGCCTAAATAAATGAAATAATATTTCATTTATTCACATCAACTTCAAATACATAAATCCCTTAGGTTTTCCAACCTACATAAATTCATTTGGACTTAGCTTGACCCACTTGTCCTTCAAATCGGGTACTCATACTTAGCAAATAACCTATACATATCAATCATTCATTCATTCATTTTAATACCCTTATCTATGTTTTCTAAAATCACATCTTAGGTACTTAATCACTCACTTAGTGATCACAAATTTGTACCACTTTTGTAAACCCTGTTTACACATTATAATGAAAATAAATTCCATTAAATATTCTGGATCTTATTATTAAATTCCAAAACAACCATTCTCTTCTTATTTTAACTAAGTTTCATCTTCTTATTTACCCATTAATTCTATATACAAATAATAGCATCAATTATCAATCACCCTTGCTATCCTTAATCCTTTATTACACTCTTACCTAACATATATATCAATTTGGATCATTTCTACATAGGTTTCATATTTTGTTTTAATTTTTTCTCAAACTGTCCACATATCCTGAAATCAGGCGTACTGATTTCTCTAAATCTTGATTTATAATCAAATCAAGGTATTTAATTCTTAAATTTATATCATACATCAATAAATACATGAATTAAGCATCATAAATATTTCATCACGAAATATTTACATTATATATTTATTTTGGCATTTTCACTGTGCTGGACAGTGTTATGAGTTTAGGGTCAGCCCTAATCACATGAATTATAACCCATACTAATATCACCAAAAAATAATTTTTGATTTTTTTCGTGTTATATTCATGATGGCTTATACATCATATAAAAATTTTATATAAAAAATCATTCTACAAAAATTATTAAAATTCGTTTACTACAGATGATCCAGTCACCCGTTCTACCCTGTTTAGGTTGTCTTCTGAGATTTTTAATTTGAAATCTGCTTAATATTTCAATCTAAAATTTTGGTCGTACCTTAATTATCATATAATGAGCTTGTAAAAAAATTTTCATATTTTGATTTATAACATCATATAACTTCCAGATTTGAAGTATAAAATCAAAATTAATATATACTTACTTGATTAATTGGTAATCCCTCCTTTGGGCACTTGAAATTCCATTCTTTTTTCATGGTTTCTTCCCTTGGATTGTTCCAGCAACTACCCCTTTGATTTTTATTATTTTTTCTCCCAAACAAAAGTTTGGAACGTCCACACTGCTTGCTTATATAGGCATTTATTTTTCAATTTTTCCTTCACAATTTCGACCCAAAATGGAGGGTAAAGTTTTGAAAATTTATCCTATAGTTTACTCAAAACTTTTCAGCCACATATTTAATCTTTTAATATTATTTTCGAATTTTGTTTTCTACAGCTATATCCAGCTTTTAAGTAAAGTTGTCCACTTAGTCAACCCTAATTAGCAGCCCTATTTTTCATATTTTCTTAATTATTTTGGCTGCCAAAATTCCACTTAGGACATTCCTTATCCCATATCCCAATTATCATATATTTTTGGATTTTTTTAAATAAAAAAATGGATTGAAAACTATGCATACAGCCCCTTGCACGTCCACTTTATGGGCTGTTGACCTTGTAATTTTTTTAATTTTTTTAATTAATGTTAATGACCCTCAAGGCCACTCTTAGCCCAATCTAATGTGACCCCTTGTGGTTCCTTGGATCAAGTCAAAATCACTTGACTTTTGAATTTTTTTTAATTATTTATTGATAATTAAGATTAACCCTTAATTATCCATAGCGATTAAGCATAATGCACTAGGTTTTGATAATCTTAAATGGGCTATATTATAAAACATATTATCATAGTTATCCAAAAATAATCATTATAGATTGAGCTATTGAATATTGAAGTTAATTTATCAATTAATTATAATAATAATAATTTTATCCAAGATTTTAAAATTTCCACCGTTGATTATGTAAGTTACCTCATGATCAAATTATCCTTAAAATTTCATCTCAATCGGACTTCAAAATTGCCCGATATGAATTTCCTAAAAAATTTCGGATTTAATCATATTTTTGAATTTCCAAAATGACGTGGAAATTATTTTTTTTGCCACGTCAACATTCTCTACGCACTTTCTATTTAGAAATTAACCCTGATTTCACTTCTTACTTAACCATCCTTATTAATACTTAAATTTATAATTTAATCCTCCCATTGGGTAGAATATATTTAAATAAACCTACCCTCCAAATTTCACATTAATCCGACTTGTATTTTACAAGTTACGGATTTTTTAATAAATTTTCAACCACTTAGGGTTAATTATTAATATTAGGGTTTGTATAACTCTAATTAATTCATTTAATGAGATTGTTTAAATCTCCAAATTTTTGGGTTCCACAGCTCTTAAGTCTTCATGACCTGTTCAGATTCAGATATTGCTTTTCTAAGATTTAATGCATTAGTAATCTTGAAAAATCTTGCAAATATTTCAGATATATTTTGAGTGTCTAACATTTTAAAGCTTTCTAGCTCTCCAATCAATATATTTCTTCTTATACCTTGGAATTGAGAAGTTCTCTCATATATTGATGTTAGTGTATCCCATATTTCTTTGGCTATTTGACAAGAGGATACCCTATCATACTCTACACCTGTTAAAGCACAAAAGAGGGAGTTCATGGCGTTGGCATTGCTCTTTACAGTTCTGACTTCTTCTTCAGTCCATTCGGAGGCTCTTTCACCAATTGGTAGAGTTACTCCGTCTTGGATAGCAATCCTAAAGTCTATATCAGTGGGGGCTGGAAAATGCTCAAATAGAGCTGAGATTTGGAATGCCTTGGACGTCCACCCCTCGGCCCTATTTATAGGGTTTGATTTTTCATGAAATTGGAATTTACCCCCAATTGCTTCAGGTATTAAATTGTAAATAGATTTTTTTTTAATTTCAAAAAGGTGCATGGAACCATGTGCAGCCACCCTACAGCAGCTCCAGCCCCCCTATGGTAGCCCTATTTTTATTTATTATTTATTATTTTTAAAATGAATTAATTTAAGCTAATTAAATCCTAGCCCTTGATTTATGATGATGATGAATGTGGACCATTGATTTTGGTCAAGGATCACAACCACCCCCTACTGTAGATCTGATTTTCATTAATTATTTTTATTTTTAATTATTTAAATTTAATAAAAAGTCAAATTTATAATTAATGAAAAGTAGAGCTACTTTTTGATCTCCAAATGACATTTCATCTTGACCTTTGATTCATGATTTTTATCAAATCTTAAACCATTCATCATGATCATCATAATATTTTGGCTATCCATAAAAAATTTAATCTCAATCTGACGTCCGGATTGCAAGTTATGAATTTTTCTTCAATTTTTCACTAAAATATGAAATTCCATTAAAATATCAAAAAGTATTGCTATTTCGTCCTATAGTGATTAAATCTTCCTTTTTTGTCATTTTGTGATTAGGTTAATCTACGTGATTAACTCTTAATCACCTCGGTTACTATTCACATTACTATTCACGTGGTTTAATCCCACAATTGCATTTCTTTAACCTCTAATATACATGTTTTCATACTCATGAATATATATTTTATTAATACATTACCTAGGGTTTACAACCCTAGGGTTTTGTACACGTGTCTAAGATCGGGGTTTCACAATCCTCCCCCCTTACAATAGGTTTCGTCCCGAAACCTATTGCCCTTGAAATACTCTATTACGCTTTTTTTTGCATAATTAGACATCTATATCCAAAAACATATTAGATTTTTTTGGCTTTTGCTAATTTTCTATTTTATATGGAGGAAATTCCTTCCTTTTCCTTGCCTGTCTTTAAATGCATTGAGTTTGGAAAATAATTCCAAACAATTTCTTTTCTTTCTTAATCTATGACATTACAATTCTATATCATGATATATAAATATCATGATTTCTATTCCTTCCGTTCCTTTATTCTTTCTACATCTATCTCCCAATCATTGTTATGATATAACTTCCTGTGGTATCATACCTTTTCTATCTTTTTGTTTACTCTTTCTATACTCATCTACCATTCTTTGATATGATATCATTCTTGTCTCATCATAAAAAGCATCATAGCTTCATAAACATATAGATCTAGGCATTATCTTTTCATATTCTAATACCAACTTCTCTGGTATCGCACCTTTCCTATCATCCATAATTTTTCTCTTTCTACGCCTATTTACCAATCCTTGTTCTGATACCATCTTCTGTGGTATCAGACTTATCCTTTCATCATCCTTTATTTTCTCCTTCTCCCGCCTATTTACCAATCTTTGCTCTGATACCAATTTCTGTGGCGCCCCGAACCGAGGTGCCTAGAAGCCTTACTCCAGGATCTTGTCGATTGGTAAATGTGAGTTAGGATTGTTGCCCTGATCACGCGGTGGGTACTTAATTGGATCTTGTCCAAAAAAAATTTCTTTCTTTTTCTTTCATCACATAAGCATACACTTTTTTCATAATAGACTCATTCATATCATCAAAAAACCATTTATATCTTCTTTTTATTGAAATAATTCACAAAAGTACAATCATGTTCGTAATATCCATAAAACATGTCTTTAACATGATTATCATACATTTGTCCCTTCGGACGCATACATAGAACTACAATTAATTTTACAGGTCATTTCTGTTGGTCCCGAGTTAATGGCAATTACCCAAGAGGGGAGGGGTGAATTGGGTATTTAAAAATTTATAACTTAAACAGAAACTTTACACCGGATTAATTTATTCCCCCTTTATGAAGAAACGAAATGGAAAGCAATATAATGTTGAGAGCAGAAATATAAATCAAACACACAAGATTTTATAGTGGTTCGGGCAACCTCCCTACTCCACTCTTCCAAGCTCACACTCCTTGTGACTTGGGTTCCACTATTGTATTTCGCAAATACAACTAGAGCCACTGCTCTCTTCTAGATTCCAGCTCTAGGGGGCTTCAACAAATCTCAGCACAAGTAGGTGATGAGTTCCACTCCAATCACACACTACTTTGCTTACACTTGATCTTAGTTCCTCAAACTAAATCAAGTTTAATACAAACAAATGAAATAACAAAGGAATCTACACGTTACAATTGTGTAGAAGCAGTTTGGCGCAGAGAAGAACTCGTAGAATTGGCTTTGAAGATTCAGAAGTTGAGCTCTAGCAGTTTGAAGCAAAGTTCTTCTTCTTTGGATTGGCTTGATCTCTTTAATGCTCTTGAAGATGGGAGTTATGCACACTTAATGATTTTCAACTTCTTCCCTCGTCCACAATGAATGCCTTTTATAATTGTGGAGGGAATCCGAACGTTTGAAGGTAGGTGGCGCGCATTTAATGCGCCAACGTTCGAATAATTTCCGACCGTTGCGATCCAAGTCGCAGGCGGAGTCTACTTCGGGTGCGACTTCGCCCAAGTCGCAGATGGAGTCGACTTCGGGTGCGACTTCGCCTTTCGTAGCAACTTCAAGTTCCAGGTTGGGTCGACTTGGGCATCGACTTGACCCAAGTCGCAGGTGGAGTCGACTTCGGGTGCGACTTCACCTCGGCAGATAGCTTGATGAACTTGAAAAACTTCGGGATGCTATTTGTTTTGCTTAGGCTTTTCTATGCCTTTAGTTCTTTTGCATTTTTCATTTCTTTTTGAATCATTGTGTCTTCACTTTAACTTGCTTTCATTTGCTTCCAAGTTTTGCAAGTCTTGACTCCATTGGATTTGAATCATGTAATCTTTTGACTAATCTACTTGGTTGAGTTTATGCATCTTGCTTGAACTTGGATTAGTCTTCAAATGTTGTAGACCTTGTGAATCTTGGAGAGCTTGAAAACTTGTAAGGTTGATTTGCCTTTGCACCTTGCTCTCTTTTGATATTAATCTTCATATCTTGGATTTCTTCACCTTAAAATAAGTTTGAAGTTGTGCCTTGGACTTGAGAAACTTAAGTTGATAATGAGCTTGTACCCTTGATTTGGTCTTGAGAAAACTCCAGTTGATTCTTGGAATGAGCTTGAAACTGCATCTTTGAACTTTGAAAACCTCAAGTCGAACTTGGGGTCGACTTCGTCTGCGACTTCACCCAAGTCGCAAACCGAGTCGACTTCGACTGCGACTTCGGTATTCTTCTGCCCCGTATTCAACTCTGGAGTGATTTTTCCATCTGAAGTCGATGCTGGAGTCGACTTCGTTTGCGACTTGGCTTCCCAAGTCGCAAGTGGAGTCAACTTGGCCTGCGACTTCACCTACTTTTCTTCCCATTTCAACTCTGGACGGATTTGACTCCTTGAAGTCAATGTTGGAGTCGACTTGGGGATCGACTTAGCCTTAAGTCGATGCCTGAGTCGACTTGGAAATCGACTTATCCTTCCATGCTCTATTTTCTTCAAAAGTATGTCCCTTAAGCATTTCCACAAACATGTTAGTAGCCAAGACTTACTCAAATTGATTTGTTAATCATCAAAACATAGATTTAGCTTATTTTCCACATATTTCCAACGATCTCTCCCTTTTTGATGATTGACAAAACCGATTTGAGTGTATACCTTTCAATTGCTTAAAAACATATTTAACTTGCATTTTTGAAATGTTATCATACATATGCTTATGCAAAACATTCAAGTTGAAAACATTCAACAAACATTCAAGCTAAACACAATCATAAAGACTTATCCTCTTAGCCTATTTAGACTTAAATCAAATCCTACTCTTCTCCCCCTTTTTGTCAATATATCAAAAAGTTAGAGGGTAAAGAAAGAGACAGGTGGAGTTGCTCCTCCTAAACAGGTGCTCCCCCTCAGTTTGTGCTAAGATAATTCAATCATTCCCATGTCATTTCTAATCTTATAAAATTGTTCTTTTGCTAGAGGTTTTGTGAATATATCTGCAATTTGATCTTCAGTTCTTACATATTCCAAACATATGTCATGATTTTCTACATGTTCTCTAATAAAATGGTGCCTAAGGTCTATATGTTTGGTCCTAGAATGCAATACTGGATTTTTGGTTAGACATATGGCACTAGTATTATCACATCTAATGAGTATATCTTTAAAATCCATGCCATAGTCCCTAAGTTGTTGTTTCATCCAAAGCAATTGGGCACAACAGCTCCCGGCGGCAATGTATTCGGCTTCCCCCGTAGATAGAGCAACACTAGTTTGTTTTCTTGAAAACCATGAAACCAACATGTTCCCAAGAAATTGACATGTTCCACTAGTGCTTTTTCTATCTACTTTGTAACCGGAAAAATCCACATCCGAGTAGCCGATTAGATCAAAATTAGAGCCCTTTGGATACCAAAGTCCTATATTGGTAGTGTCTACTAAATATCTGAAAATTCTTTTCACAACTACCAAGTGTGATTCTTTTGGACATGACTGAAATCTAGAGCACATACACAAACTAAACAATATATCAGGCCTAGAAGCAGTTAAAATAAAGAACCTATCATGCTTCTATACAATTTCAAATCAATTGTTTTTCCTTTTTCATCTTTGTCGATTTTGATTGTTGAGCTCATAGGCGTGTTTGCCCCTTTGCTATTCTCCATGCCAAACTTCTTCAATATTTCTTTGATATACTTGGACTGGTTAATGAAGATTCCTTCATTTAGTTGCTTGATTTGCAGTCCAAGGAAGAAATTCAGCTCTCTCATCATGCTCATCTCAAATTCTTTCTGCATAAGCTCAGAAAATTCTTGACAAAGAGTCTCATTAGTAGCACCGAAAATAATATCATCAACATAAATTTGAATAATCAATATATCCTTTTCTTTGTATTTTATAAACAAAGTGGTGTCTACCTTTCCCTTTTGAAAGTCATGATCAATCAGAAATTTACTTAATCTATCATACCAAGCCCTTGGAGCTTGTTTTAATCCATATAATGCTTTAGTTAATTTGTATACAAATTGAGATTGATCTTTTTCCTCAAATCCAGGTGGTTGTTCAACATACACCTCTTCATTTATATATCCATTCAAAAATGCACTTTTAACATCCATTTGAAACAATTTAAAGTTCATGTGAGATGCAAAAGCTAGTAAGATGCGAATTGCTTCCAATCTAGCAACCGGGGCATAGGATTCCTCAAAATCTATTCCTTCTTCTTGTGAGTATCCTTTTGCCACAAGTCTAGCTTTGTTTCTCACTACAAGTCCACTTTAATCTAATTTGTTCCTAAAGACCCACTTGGTGCCAATAACAGTACAATCGTTTGGTCTAGGAACAAGGTGCCAAACTTGATTTCTTTCAAATTGATTTAGCTCTTCTTGCATTGCTATGATCCAGTTTTCATCATCAAGAGCTTGATCAATAGTGGATGGTTCAATTTTAGATACAAAAGCATATTGTCCACAAATATTTTGTTTTGATCTTCTAGTTTTTACACCTTCATATACATTTCCTATAACTTGTTCAATTGGATGAGCATGTTTGAATTTTAAATCAGTTGGAGGTTTGTAGGAATTATTACCTTCACTTACCCTTTCCTCCATGGAATCTTCTTGCTTTTCCATATGCAGTTTTTCAAAACTACTTCCTATATCATCTGCATCACTTAAATCATCTTTTCTTTTGAAGCATGGGTTAGTTTCATAAAAAACAACATGTATGGATTCTTCTACAACTTGGTTTCGTTTATTGAATACTCTATATGCTTTGCTATTTGATGAGTAACCAAGGAATATTGCCTCATCATTTTTAGCATCCAATTTTCCCAAGTTGGTTTTCCCATTGTTCAAAACATAGCATGTGCAACCAAAAGCATGAAAGTATGAAATATTTGGTTTTCTAACTTTCCATAGCTCATATGGGGTCTTTTTCAAGATTGCTCTAATGGTAACACGGTTCAACACATGACAAGCTGTACTTACAGCTTCACCCCAAAATTTCTTGGATAATTTACTCTCATATAGCATTGTTCTAGCCATCTCTTGTATGGTTCTGTTTTTCTTTTCAACCACTCCATTTTTGTTGTGGAGTTCTTGGTGTAGAAAATGTGTGATAAATTCCTTTTTCATTGCATAATTCTATGAATCGTTTATTTTCAAATTCACCACCATGATCACTTCTTATAGTCATAATAGTACTTTGTTTTTCATTTTGCACCAAATTGACAAAAGTTGCAAACATAGAGAAGGCTTCATCTTTGCTGGCTAAGAGAATTACCCATGTGAATCTTGAAAAATCATCAACTATTACAAACACATATTTCTTTCCACCAATGGTTAAAATGTCGGATGACCCATATAGATCCATGTGTAGCAATTCAAGTGGCCTAGTGGTGGAAATTTCCTTTTTGGTAGAGAAAGGCATTTTAGGTTGTTTTGATAATTGACATGCCTTGCAAATTTTGTCTTTGTCATATTTCAACTTTGGCAAGCCTTCTACCAAACTCTTCTTCCATAGAGTCTTTATATTTCCCATGTTTATATGTCCAAGCCTTTTATGCCAAACCCATGGATCATTATCAATGGCCATTAGACATTGACCATCTAGTTCATCAAGTGAAATCAAATATACATTTCCATATCTTTTTCCACTAAACATGATATGTTCTCCATCAAATACATTACATATAGATGATTCAAACACAACCTTGTATCCTTTGTCACATAATTGACTAATGCTCATTAGATTGTGCTTGAGTCCTTCAACAAACAAAACATCTTCCATGCATGCATTTGAAATACTATATATGTTTCCTTTACCTTTAATTTTACCTTTCTCATTATTACCAAAGGCAACCGTTCCATCGTTGCAAGGCTTAAGTTTATGAAATAAATTTCTTTCTCCGGTCATATGCCTTGAACAACCGCTATCCATGAACCACACGTTGTTTGCCTTTGCCTTGAAACATATCTGAAAAATAAACAAGTAGATCTTATCTCTTTGGTACCCATTTTATGGGTCCATTTGGGTTAGTAATCCGATTCAATCTTTGTTTTTCTAACTTAGAAAGCCCAAATCTTTTTTTTCTTAGAACCCAAACTAGTTTTGCACCATGGTCATACAGTTTCTTAAAATTACATTTATAGATTTTATGACCCATCTTATTGCAAAAATTGCAAGCCATTGGTAGTCTAGGAGTAGGCCTCCAAGTATTTAATGGTTCAAAAGTTGCCCTTCTAGTCCACATAATATTTTTCCTTTTAGGCTTGTAGATAGGTGCAGTTTTGGTTTGATTTTTCCCAAGTATTGGCACATTCGATTTGTCACTTTCTCTTTGCTCAAATGTGGAGTATCCAAGACCTCTTTTATTTGTTTGAGAGGTCATGTTCAGAAACATTCTCACATTTTCTCCCGGATTAGAGAATTTAGCTAATGATTCATTTAAGGATTCATTCTCCTTTTTCAATTTCTCTACTTCTTTCAAAAGCAATTCATTTTCATCTTTCAGTTTTGATGTACTTTCAGCTAGTTTTCCATTTACAATAATAATGAAGTTACATTGTTGTCTCTTTAATGATAACTTATTTCCTAGCTTTTTGATTTCCTCATATAATGAATCATATGCATGTTGTAATTCTTCTAATTCAGCACATTTGAGACATTCTTGAAAAGAAGAATAAGTAGATTGAGAATGGAAAAATTTGGAAGTTACCTCTTCATTACTTATGCACTTTGTTGAAGTAGTTTGTTCTTCCAAAACTTCCATTGTGTTCGAACACAACAAATCTTCCTCTTGCTCAATCCGCGCCATGCAGCATATTCTTGCACAATTTGCCGCTTCAAAATCATCGGTTGAGGAGCTACTTGTTGATGAAGTTTCTTCATTCACGTACATTCCTCTTCCCTTTGGCCTTTGAAATTTTCGACTTTCATATCTTTCCTTTCTTTCTTGTTGATCCTTTGATCTCTCTTCCGGTGTAGGACATTGAGCTTGCATATGTCCCGTACCGCCGCATCTATAGCACTTTGTAGCCTCCTTCTTCTTCTCTTTTCGTGATCTCTCTTTGAAATCTTTGAAGTTCTTTTCATTTCTAACAAACTTTCGAAATCTACGTGTGAGTAGAGCAATGTCTTCATTGTCATTGTGAGATGATGAGGTGGATTCATCCGAGTTATGGGTGACTTTTAGTGCAATTGCTCTTTTTCCTTTGTGGTGGTCTTCATTTCTTTTCTTGATTAGCTCATGTGACATTAGTGAGCTAATAAGGTCTTCTAGCTTCAATGTGTTCAAGTCCTTTGCTTCTTCTATTGCAGTAATTTTCGGAGTCCATGATTCGGGTAGCGCCCTTAGAATCTTCATGACCTGCTCCGATTCAGAAATTGCTTTTCCAAGACCTTTCAAAGCATTAGTAATTTTAGAGAATCTAGCAAACATTTCAGAAATATTTTTTGTATCTAGCATTCTAAAGCTTTCCAACTCTCCAATCAAAATATTTCTCCTTGTCCCTTGGACTTGAGCAGTTCCTTCATATATAGATGTTAAAGTATCCCATATTTCTTTTGCGGTTAGGCAAGAGGTACTCTATCATATTCAGAAGCTGTAAGAGCACAAAATAGTAAATTCATAGCTTTAGCATTGCTCTTTACAGTTCTTACTTCCTCTTCGGTCCATTTGGAAGCTCTTTCATCAATTAGCAAGATTACACCGTCTTGGATCGCAATCCAAGAGTCCATTTCGGTAGCCATAATGAGTTGCTTCATACGAAGCTTCCAATAGCCGAAATTGTTCCCATCAAACAACGGTGGCCTAGTAAATGATTGGCCCTCGGCAAATGCGGGAACGGAAGTCGATTGGGATGCCATATCAATGAATCTCTTTGGTTTAATTCAAAGACCTGCTCTGATACCACTTGTTGGTCCCGAGTTAATGGCAATTACCCAAGAGGGGAGGGATGAATTGGGTATTTAAAAATTTATAACTTAAACAGAAACTTTACACCGGATTAATTTATTCCCCCTTTATGAAGAAACGAAATGGAAAGCAATATAATGTTGAGAGCAGAAATATAAATCAAACACACAAGATTTTATAGTGGTTCGGGCAACCTCCCTACTCCACTCTTCCAAGCTCACACTCCTTGTGACTTGGGTTCCACTATTGTATTTCGCAAATACAACTAGAGCCACTGCTCTCTTCTAGATTCCAGCTCTAGGGGGCTTCAACAAATCTCAGCACAAGTAGGTGATGAGTTCCACTCCAATCACACACTACTTTGCTTACACTTGATCTTAGTTCCTCAAACTAAATCAAGTTTAATACAAACAAATGAAATAACAAAGGAATCTACACGTTACAATTGTGTAGAAGCAGTTTGGCGCAGAGAAGAACTCGTAGAATTGGCTTTGAAGATTCAGAAGTTGAGCTCTAGCAGTTTGAAGCAAAGTTCTTCTTCTTTGGATTGGCTTGATCTCTTTAATGCTCTTGAAGATGGGAGTTATGCACACTTAATGATTTTCAACTTCTTCCCTCGTCCACAATGAATGCCTTTTATAATTGTGGAGGGAATCCGAACGTTTGAAGGTAGGTGGCGCGCATTTAATGCGCCAACGTTCGAATAATTTCCGACCGTTGCGATCCAAGTCGCAGGCGGAGTCTACTTCGGGTGCGACTTCGCCCAAGTCGCAGATGGAGTCGACTTCGGGTGCGACTTCGCCTTCCGTAGCAACTTCAAGTTCCAGGTTGGGTCGACTTGGGCATCGACTTGACCCAAGTCGCAGGTGGAGTCGACTTCGGGTGCGACTTCACCTCGGCAGATAGCTTGATGAACTTGAAAAACTTCGGGATGCTTTTTGTTTTCCTTAGGCTTTTCTATGCCTTTAGTTCTTTTGCATTTTTCATTTCTTTTTGAATCATTGTGTCTTCACTTTAACTTGCTTTCATTTGCTTCCAAGTTTTGCAAGTCTTGACTCCATTGGATTTGAATCATGTAATCTTTTGACTAATCTACTTGGTTGAGTTTATGCATCTTGCTTGAACTTGGATTAGTCTTCAAATGTTGTAGACCTTGTGAATCTTGGAGAGCTTGAAAACTTGTAAGGTTGATTTGCCTTTGCACCTTGCTCTCTTTTGATATTAATCTTCATATCTTGAATTTCTTCACGTTAAAATAAGTTTGAAGCTGTGCCTTGGACTTGAGAAACTTAAGTTGATAATGAGCTTGTACCCTTGATTTAGTCTTGAGAAAACTCCAGTTGATTCTTGGAATGAGCTTGAAACTGCATCTTTGAACTTTGAAAACCTTAAGTCGAACTTGGGGTCGACTTCGTCTGCGACTTCACCCAAGTCGCAAACCGAGTCGACTTCGACTGCGACTTCGGTATTCTTCTGCCCCGAATTCAACTCTGGAGTGATTTTGCCATCTGAAGTCGATGCTGGAGTCGACTTCGTTTGCGACTTGGCTTCCGAAGTCGCAAGTGGAGTTGACTTGGCCTGCGACTTCACCTGCTTTTCTTCCCATTTCAACTCTGGACGGATTTGACTCCTTGAAGTCGATGTTGGAGTCGACTTGGGGATCGACTTAGCCTTAAGTCGATGCCTGAGTCGACTTGGAAATCGACTTATCCTTCCATGCTCTATTTTCTTCAAAAGTATGTCCCTTAAGCATTTCCACAAACATGTTAGTAGCCAAGACTTACTCAAATTGATTTGTTAATCATCAAAACATAGATTTAGCTTATTTTCCACATATTTCCAACAATTTCTATTTGGCATCCTTTATGAGTCAGCTCCGTAGCCTATTTATCATTTTGAAAACACATATGAGTAATAATACTTAGTAAGCAAGCCTTTTTCTTTGGCAAGTAAACATTTTCCTTTCATTCAAATGCATTTCTCCCCATTTGGTAAGAGACACTTACCAAGTGCTCAATTACCAATGGGACAAAAACCTTTTCATGCATTTCATGAGAATGTGATGCATTCATTCATTCATGACTTTCCTTGTGCCTCCAACGTCTGGGAGGACGCCGCCGGCACACAGCCCTTGCGACTTGGTAATAGTAAAGGGGGACCCTCTGATCCACTTACTACCTCCACCAAAGTCTCTTCCTTGTGCACCATGTTCATACACATGCCGGCATGACATGCTCCATAAAACTTAATAAATCATTTAGAAAGTAATTTAACAAGCAGTTATCAATCATTTCATGTAAAGCATTATAGGAATGGTCATCCTTAAATTTAATTCATAAAACATGTAAGCAAACAATTTGCAATCATTTAAAAATATTTTAGAAAGCATATAACTTGTTTACCTCCTCAGTCCGTGTCCTCCACCTTTTCCTTTTCTTTTCCTATACAAGGAAAAATGATATTTTATCTATATCATTCCATGTCTTAGATTGCTTCCCATGCATCATTCATTACCACTTTTCTATAGAGGTTAATTTTATAAAGATATTTGGTCATTACCTCCTTATATGGATTTTTTATCCATAAATTCCTTTAAAAATTTCATCCATATATCCTCATAAAATATAAAAAATAAATTTCCCCAAAATCACGTTGTTCACTGTTCATAGCTATTGTAGCAGATTACTGTTCATCATCATGTTCACGATCACTGTTCATGGGTTACTGTTTACATTTACTATTCACAGCGTGTTTGTTACTGTTCATGGGTTCCAAAAATCGACATTTTTCCCAAAAATAAAAAAATATCATGACATAACTTATGTTTAGTATATCATGAAAAAATTCATGAATTTTGAATTTATCATCATTAACTTGGCTAAATAAATCATTTTCTCTATATACTAAAAATGAACATAATTTCACTTAAGCATAATCCTTAATTCAAAAAATCATGTGATTAATATATCATCATTCCAACATCATATTTATCACAATAATTCATCCCAAATCATCATTTATCAATATTGGAGCATTATTTAAACATATCATATGCTATCTTCCCGAATGCTCTATCTTTGCTCCAAATTTTTGATATTTTGGCATAATTCCGATTAAGCATTATAACTATACTTATTTTCTCATGCTTAGGAAATATCTAAGTATGGTTTTACCCTACTTAATATCCAAAAGAAATTTGAATAAAATTTACTTACCCGAAATGAAGATATCCTTCCTCCTTTCTCACTTTCTCTCTCTAACTTCCTTTTCCTTCCTCTCTAAGGATAAAATGTGGTGGGGGTGAAAAATGCTCAAATGGAGCTGGGATTTGGAGTGCCTTGGACGTCCACCCCTTGGCCCTATTTATAAGGTTTGATTTTTCATAAAATTGGAATTTACCCCCCTTGCTTGAGGTATTAAATTGTAAATAGATATTTTTCTAATTTCAAAAAGGTGCATGGAGCCATGTGCAGCCACCCTACAGAAGCTCCAGCCCCCCTATGGTAGCCCTATTTTTATTTTTTATTTTTTATTTTTAAAATTAATTAATTTAAGCTAATTAAATCCTAGCCCTTGATTTATGATGATGATGATGAATGTAGACCATTGATTTTGGTCAAGGATCCCAACCAACCCCTGCTGTAGCTCTATTTTCATTAATTATTTTTATTTTTAATTATTTAAATTTAATAAAAATTCAAATTTATAATTAATGAAAAGTAGAGCTACTTTTTGATCTCCAAATGACATTTCATCTTGACCTTTGATTCATGATTTTTATCAAATCTTAAAACAGTCATCATGATCATCATAATATTTTGGCAATCCATAAAAAAATTAATCTCAATCCGACGTCCGGATTGCAAGTTATGAATTTTTCTTCAATTTTTCGCTAAAATCCGAAATTCCATTAAAATATAAAAAAGTATTGCTATTTCGTCCTGTAGTGATTAAATCTTCTTTTTTTGTCATTTTGTGATTAGGTTAATCTACATGATTAACTCTTAATCACCTCGGTTACTATTCACATTACTATTCACGTGCACTATTCACGTGGTTTAATCCCACAATTGCATTTCTTTAACCTCTAATACATATGTTTTCATACTCATGAATATATATTTTATTAATACATTACCTAGGATTTACAACCCTAGGATTTTGTACACGTGTCTATGATCGGGGTTTCACAAGAAGCGAGTTAACCGATCTGTGCCTCTAAATTCTAATTGCTTGTAATCTATGATTGCATAAACTGCATGAACATGTCCTCCAGATTTGATTTCTTTTCTTCTCGTGGTGGTGGAGCAAGAAGAGCTGGACGCTTGGGTCATTGTTGTGGCTACTGAGAGAACCCTAGTGAGTGGCTTGGTCTCACCAACTGCGGCACAGTTAGTTTATTCCATGAGAAGTTCAGATGGTTCCTCCACCCTAGAATGTAAGTGTTTGAATAGGGATTTCCTTGGTTTCGAGGGAAGTTACCAACATAACTGATTGACTCTGGATTAGAGTCACATCGCTCACTAAGATGGTCAAATTTGCCACACCACGTGAAATATTCTTTTGATATGAAGATGATGAAGGCCCAACCGCACGAACATTGGCAGATATAGATAAATGCTGAATTTGCTTTCACAAAGCATCAATGTGGGCTTTACTTGTGGCGCCCCAACCCAAGCATCACAATATGAGCCTTACTCCAGGATTGTTTATTGATTGGTAAACGTGAACAGGATTGTTGTCCTGATTACACGACGGGTTTATAACATGTACATACATTTATGATTCACCCCATAGGGATTTATCTCATGGCACGTGTTCGTTTATACATCAAATAGCTCATTTAGCCATCATCCTACTCTGATATATACATTTATCATCCTCTTTCAACATATCATTTTCATCATATACTATAAAATTTCAATCATTCATGTCATATCACAATCATATATATCAACAACCCTTCATTTTTTTCAAGATAATAACATATCTCAATTCACATCAACATTTAAAATGTTTAATTCCATCGAAATGCAACAAATTTGCAAACATCCTTTCTATAGAACTTCACATTTCATATTGATGCATACAAAGGAATACAAGAGTCAAATCTCTTCATTTAAACTTGTGTTTTTCCTCCATAGTCATCTTGTACTTGTCTTAGGGTTTGGAAAACAAATCATGAGTATTAACTCAGTAAGCAAGCTGCATAGTTTTCAAGCAAAGTTTCCTTTGTAATAACTTTTTAAAATAGCCAATATCATACCCAACAAGGGTAATTCATGAATAATGCAAATGCATTATCGTCAACATAATTTGAACATCATAATGTTGGTACACTAGCTAGGTGACCATCCCATCATCCTACTCTCATTTCAGGGAAGGCGCTTCCGGCTTTTGGCCTATTTTAGCGACTTGGTCATACTAAAGGCGGACAATTTGACTCCTTACACCTCTAAAGTGGACCTAATTCCTTGTGTACCATGAACATAGACATGTTAGCATGATTTTTCATGAATAGACATTTGAACCATAATTTCTCAACATCATTTTGAATGAAACAGTATTCAAGTTAATTCGCAAGAGTTATAGGAATGGTCATCCTTAAGTAATTCCAAAAGCATTTAAAGATCAATTTGCAACATAATATTAACATTTTGAGAAAGCAAGTTTTCAAAAGTTTGCTTGCTTACCTGTAATCACTTTATTCTCTTTCCTCTACTTTTTCTTTGCCTTTGCCTAGATACATGAAAATGATATTTCATTCATATATATATATAATTTCATATGCTTGCACATCTTAAAGTTTTCCAACCCACATAAATTCACATCAACTTACTTAACCCATTTTACTTTCAAGTTGGGTGTCAATTTTTCAATTCATACATTGATGTGATTTATGATTCCATTTTGACCATTCTTTCCATTTTAGTACCCTTATTTAGGGTAGATTTTCAAGCTCATTATAACCTTTAGATTTAGCTCAACATATGAAAGTTTAACACCTCCCATTTATCATTTAACACCATTCTTTGCATTTTCACATTGGTGCTCATTCAAGGCATCTATTTATGAGTTAGGGCTACTAATTTAAATCTCAAAATTTTGAGATTTTATAACTTTCTCAAAACTCCCCTATATTTTCTCATTTTTCCGCATTTTCCTTTCATTTTTGCATTTAAACTAATTATACATGATCATTCCCCCTCCTTACCATCCATACCCTTCATGTGCACTCTTTTATTCACACTTACATCATGTGATAAGTAAGTTCATATGAAACAGAATTTTTCATTCAATTATAGCTTAGCTTAGATACTTATTTGCATATTAATTAGGATATAATCATGAAAATAAAATCCCTTAATTAAATGGTTCAAAAGAGCAACTTTTCTCCACGTTTTCTCCACCTTGGACGTCCCTATCATCAAGGTCATATAAAACAGATTTTTGAATTTTCATTTCCACCATTTGGACATCCCATCTCATTCATAAATGGGGTATTTTACCCATATAATTATCCATATAACTTGTTGTTTAGGTCATTGTGATACCCGGACCAAAATAGGAATCATACATGTGCATTTGACATGTAAACATGAATTATGTATTATTTGATTTATTTATGAATGATTTAAATAATTTGATGATTTATTACAATTAGGGCTAATGATTAAGGATGATGATTAAATTAATCGCCATAACCCAATGTGGGTCAATGTGATCAAAGTGACCTAATGAGGATTGAAAAACATCAATATGTAATGAATAATTATTTCATTTATCATGATTTAATTAGTAGAAGTTATGATGACAATTATGGAATTAAGGTGATAAATGTTAGAAAATTTATAACTTGATGCCTATAAGGTGGATTGAGATAAAATTTGAAAGATAAGCACATGATTATGCGCCTAATCTTATGAATGGATTGGATTATGAAAATTATGATGGGATTAGGAAGATAATTATTTATTTTCATCCTAAATCTACAAATTAAACTCAAATGACCATAATTTGAGATAGAAAGGTCATTTTGAGATGAAATTTTACATGAACGGATAAAATTTTATGGTTAACGTTATGGAAGAATTTGATTAAGCTAATTATCATGAGAACATGCTTAATCACAAAGTGACGAAAGGCTTTGACTTTGGGTTCCATAAAGTGGCATTGCATTTATGAGAAAGCAAGGGGATTAATGGTATAAGTTATGGCACTTGTCAAGTGTCAAGGGAGGGTGTTTTTGAATTGATTTTATGGATTAATTTAAATGATAAAACCCTTGAAAAATCAAGAGGATTAATGCATGAGAAAAAGGATAATGGTGTAGCCTTGAGAGGCTTGGAAAGGTGGCAAGCATGGTGATGCCCAAGGTGGGATAAACATACTAATTACCTAGGAAGCTAGGGTAACTAAATATAATTAAATTAAAGTTGAATTTTATGGCAAAAAAATGCCAAAAAGGGAAGTTGCTTGGGACATTCCTAAATGGACAACAACATGATGTTTTAATGAGCTAAGATTTGATAATCTATATATATGATAATTTCACATTTTACTTGGGTAAAATTAAGACAAGTCATCAAGGGATAAGATGACATTAAATTACCCTCTAAATGATGTGGCAATGAGGGCCCAAAAATCAGGAAAATGATGGGCATAAGAAGGGGACTTGGACGTTCCAAGTGAGAGGGTTAAAGAGAGAAAATTTTCAAGGAGAAAAATCTCCAAAAAGAGGTAGCAGCTGGGACATACCCAAACAAGCAAGAAAATAAAGAAAAAGAGGAGAAAAAGAGAAGGAAAAAGAGGAAGAAAAGAGAAGAATCCAAGTTGGGAAAGATTGGATCAAAGGTTGCTTAGATTCAAGTAAGTATGGATTGAGTTCTGGATCCTTGAACTCTAAGTATCTTACCTCTATTTGTGGGTTATGAATTTGATTCATAATGAATACTTAAAAAATCATTTATGATGCCCTTAATTAGGGTATTGAATGAAAATTGAATGATAGGAATGAATTCAATGGTTTAAAGAGGTTAAGTACGATGTTAGAGATGATTGTGGGTTATTAACCTAGCGGGAATTTTCTTAATTCTTCATGTGAAGTTTTTGTTTTGATTAATTCTATTGATTGAATTATAATTCTTGATAAAATAAATTATATATGTTAATTTGGGTATAAGATATGAACCTTAGAAATCATGGAACTTAGGGTTATCTATATGACCCGATTTTCACTTATTATGATATGTATGATGCATGAATTAGCTCAAATGATACATGGAAGAATTAGAGGGAAAAGTATCCTAAATTAAGGTTACTTAGGACGTCTAAACAGGATTGGGAAGGATTGCCTAAAATCTGAATTTTTAGGAATACATATGTGGACGTCCAAAGGGGTGCAAAAGGGTACCCAAAACGTGTATGGAAGTTGCTGTTTTGAAAGAAAACAATGTATGGACTTTAAATATGTGGTATTACCCTAAATTTGGGATAAGAAAGCATGATTAATGGCTGGAATTAATGGGTTAAAAATCTGGTAAGTTTTAAGGGTCAAAAGAAACATTGAAAGTGTGGAAAAGGGGCCCAAAGTTGCTGTTTTGGAACCCTATGATTAATGGATTAAAATTACATAAATATACCCTAAGTTATGTGGTAATTAAGGGTTTTAATCATGCCAAATTAAGAGGAAAGTTTCTGTTTTGAAAATTTTTAAGAAACACATAATATATGTGTTGTAAGATGGGTACACGTAGAAGGGTATGTATGAATAAATGATAAATGACTCAAATGATTTGTAAAATGAAAAAATTCATGAATATGTGATGAAATGAATGATTAAGGTACTATTTTGATAATTAATTATAATCTCAAATTTTGAGATTAATATATGAGGCCTAAAACATCAGATATGTGCCTAAAATGAGCACTGACATATAAAATGTGAAAAGTATGTGAAAAATGACGAATGGAAGGTAATAAACCTCCATATGATGAATTAATATGTATATGAAAAATTACCCTACATACAGTTATAGAACATGGTATTAAATGAATGGATGACATGACACAAGTATGTGCTATGTATGATACTCAACTTGAAATTCGAGTGGGTTATGTATGTTAATGATATGTGGGTTGAAAAACTTAGTATGCAAGAAAATGTGAATTATATGAATGCAATGTCATTCTTATGTGTATAGGAAAAGGCAAAAAAATAGTTAACTCGGAAAGCTAAGGTGACATAGGTAAGCAAGCAGTTTTCAAAAGGATTTTTGCTTTCTTGAAATTATGATAAAATGTTTGCTAATGAAATTCTAAATGTTTTGAATTATTTAGCAAATGATTGTTGAAATTATTTCTAAGTTTCTTAAGGATGGTCATTCGTTTATCTCAATATGTGTTGAAATGCTGTTTTAACTTGTGATAAATGTTTCGCACAATGCTTTATCAAATGTTGATGAAAAATGATGATTAAAGAGTTTATGTATGAAAAATCATGCTAGCATATTAAAAATTATTTTTATGATAAGTTCATGTGAATAAGGCATTAGGTCCACCTCAAAGGTATAAGCGGATCGATTGTCTCATTTTGATGTGACTAAGTCGCTAAGATTGGCCAAAGGCCGGCAGCGCCCTCCCTGAGATTGGAGAAGACGGGGACGGATGGTCGCCTAGTTAGCTTTTATCCTACGATGTTCATAATTTATGATAATGCATTACATTATTTATGATGTACCCGTGATGGATATAAAGCTCATGTTTTTACGATATACCCACTCGTGGGTATAATGATGTTTTCCAAAGATATGTTTAAATGAAAAAATTTTCCTTCAAAATTATGCCGCTTGCTTATTGAGTTTTGACTCACGTTTTGTTTTCCAAACCCTAAGACAGGTGAAAGGATGGAGATGGTAGAGGAGCACAGGTTAAACGATGAAGAAAGATAATTTTATGATTTCTAGTGTATGGCATTATGATTGAATGAATGTATGAAATTTACATTATTGTTTGCAATGTATTGACGGAAGAATTTTATGGACAAATGTTAGGTGCATGCTTTGCCATGTTGTGAATAAATATGGATTTTACATGTGGCGCCCCAGCCCGAGCGTCACAACCTTACTCTAAGATTTATCGATTGGTAAACATGATCAGGATTGTTGCCCTGCCACACGGCGGGCTTATTGGATATTTATCCACTTAATCTTAACTCCTTAGGAGTTTATATCATTCCACTTGTTTCAACTTTCCATCAAATGCCTTTTTAGGCCATTAAACCATTTGAGAATTACACATGTCATCTCATAACCTTCATACTTCAACATATCATGATATTCCATGCCTTACCTCCTGAGTTTTCCGGTACCTGTCTGTGAAACCCACCTATTTTAAAACCTAGTAAATGTAGTCTAAAGCTTGTATCGAGATGGAATTAGAGAAATTAATTTAAACAAGGTGATTAAGTTAATCTCCTATGGTTATATGATAATTATGCACATGGAAGGATGAAAAAATGAATATGTGGAAAGCACAATTAATGCTATTTATCAGTTTATTTATTGATTTAATATTTGATATATTTATATCTTAAGATTTAAAAGGTAGAATGACTTGAAAACTTAAGAGATAGCCTAAGATGGTATGATGCCTTAATCTATGAAGGGCTTTCGAGAATGCCATAGGCATACAAATATGATTCATGAGAGATTTAAATAGATTATGAATGATTTTGTTATTTTGAGAATTTATCACAATTAGGGCTAATAATTATAAATGACGATTAAATTAATCGTTATAAGCCAATATGGGTCGATAGAATTAAAGTGGCTTAATGATAATTGGAAACCATGAATATATCGTGAATAATTATTTTAATTTTTCATGATTTGATTTATGGAAATTAGGATGATAATTAATGAGGTAAGTTGAAAAATTGTTAGAAAATTCATAACTTAACGCCTATAAGGCGAATGGAGGTGAAATTTGAAAGACTAGCATATAATTATGGGTCTAATCATATGGATGGATTGGATCATAAAAATTATGAAGGGAAAGGGATTAATCGACTAAGATTATATGATATTTTATGAATTAAATTATTTTGCTAATAACTTAGCCTATATTCATGTTTTGAGATGAGATTTTTATATGACTAAGCTAAGGTGCATATGTGGCACATGGTGGGGACGCCCATGGTGATATGCATTAGATTTTAATTTTTTTATTAATGATAAATATGTAATTAAATTACCTATGCAATTAGGATAAATAAATGGCCATAAATTCGAGTGAAATTTTATGGCATAAAATGAAATAATATGAAGTCAAATTAACATGCATAGTATGACAGCTATGTGTATGAATTTTGAGCAATTATTATTAAAAAAATGTAAAAATCTACATGGAAATGCAGCAACCTAGGGATGTCCACAGCTATGAAGTAAATGGGCAGATTATTTAAATGGTGAAAACGTGCAGCAACATATAAATAAAAGGAACAGCTTGGACGTCCAGTTTTTGCAGCAGCCAATTAATACAGTGGACAGCATGGATGTCCATCTATTTTCAGCAACAATTAAATATTTTAAAAAATATTTTCTAGCAGCTATAGGGTGGAAAATTAGGGCAGCTAAGTAGGCATAGGAGCATGGGAAAACTTGGGCAGCAAGAATAGGAATGGACGGTCCAGATTTGATGATAAAATGAAGAGGTGGACGGTCAATCTGTTTACAGCACATTAAATGGATTATTGCATGAAAATCGGTGGCATAAAAAGGGGCAGGTTTAGCTCCTTATAAATACCAAATGGGCAGCAAGGGAGAGGAGGTTTAACGGGCTGAAAGAAAAAAAAAATGGAAGATGCATGGAGGCAGCAAGGATGTCCAAAAATGCAGGTATGTTGCTAAGTTTATTTTATTCATTTCCTGCCCAAATTCACGTCCAACATGTTGCAATAAATTTTTATGTCATGCCCCAATTAACGTCCAGCAGTATATGGAGAAAAAAATATTTTTGCTATGATAATTGGACGTCCAACCTGCATAAGAGAAAATGTGAATTTCTATTTTAATAGGAACGTCCAAATTTGCATATGAGAGAAAATAAATTCTGCCATTTAATGGAATGTCCAATTTCAGATATGATGCAAGGATTTTCATATTATTTATTCCCTGCTTAAATAATGTGCAGCAAGTATATGAAAAAAAATAGATATATATGTCATTTAATGAACGTCCAAACTGCATAAAAAAATAAATAAATTTCTACCTAATTAATGGGAACGTGTAATCTGGATGAAAGGGAGGAGTTTCTGGTTATTTGGATTTAATTCAATAATTAAATAATTGCTATATGATGAATTATTAGTTCCAAGGGTTAAT
This sequence comes from Annona cherimola, assembly GCA_030490835.1. Classification (NCBI taxonomy): domain Eukaryota; kingdom Viridiplantae; phylum Streptophyta; class Magnoliopsida; order Magnoliales; family Annonaceae; genus Annona; species Annona cherimola. The sequence continues at coordinate 97,105,681 of CM059974.1, read as the reverse complement.
GAATTAAAAATATGTCATATATGGGTATACCTTCAAGTGGACGCCCAAATCATGTATAGATTAAAATTTCTGTTATATTTAAGTTCAGAAATTTTATGTGAATTTAGAATATTATGAATCATAAACAAGCTCTACAAATGGCTATAAGAATGGTTTATGCATAGCACGTTAGGTATGTATCGTTAAAGTGCAAATTTCATAAATGAAATTTGGAAATATGAGAGTATATAAGGTTGTTTTGGTAAAAGGGGGTAAATTCCAGAAATTTTGATTTAAATTAACTTGCTATAGATTCCATATAAACCCTTAAGTTGATTATAAGAATTGTTGGTTGATAATTCTTATATATGTACATGCAAAGAAATGAAAGGATAGGAGTAATATATGACAAATATGTATGTATATGTGGATAAATTGAAATGTATTACCTTTCGAAAATTTAATGTGAACTTGGCTTTCTAAAGGTTGGGCACAAGCTATTTGAAGGATTTCTTAAGCTTAGAACTCTAAACATGGAAATTAAATGAAGCAATAAATAACCACTAAATTGTAAATGTATGTGGTTGTTAAAAAGATAAATGTAAATTTAAGGAGTTGAATATAAGCAAAGTTCCTTGAAAATTTAAGTGAATAAATACCTTAGACATGGGTATTTAATAAAATAAATGAGCAATTGCTATACCTATATAGGTAGGTATGTAATATGTCACTATTGAGGAAAGTGAATATTAATGGTTATTAAAAAGGGTATATATGGTTAAATAAGAAATGTGGATAATCATTCCAAATAAAGTTTTGATACAAAATTTGTTTGTTATGGGATATGAAAGGATACCTTGAATAATTTCAAGAAATTTCTACGTAAAATATAAGTATAGAAGGAAAGAAACAACCCATGTATTAAACTTGTATGAATATGTGATTATAGGGAAATATAAGTGCTAATGTCAAGGAAAGAATGATTTACAGTTAGCACGTTACGGATCATATGGGATTAAACCCATGCGACACGTATGTGTGAAGGGAAGGAAAAAGCAAGGGATGGAAAGCACAAAGGATCAGCTCAAGTAAGCAAGCAACCTTTTGAAAATATTGATTTCATTTGGAAAGTTGAAAAGATTACAAATGCTTTATAATGATGCTTTAGTTAGCATTTTTGAATGCTATTTTATTATTAAATGTTGAAATGATTTGAACATGTATTATTAAGATGTTTCAGGATTGCTTACAAGGTGAGCAAGCGAACCTTCATGAATATTGATTTTGTTTCAAGTACATGTTTTGTTGATTTTAAGTTTTGCTTGCAGATCAAGCAAATTTAATCTTTGAAAATATGACTTTAATGAAAAGTCTTAGCATTGCTTTAGTATAAGCATGCTTAAATTTTGAAGGTATGATTTTACTCCGTATTAATGATATACTTAAAGATGGTTTCTGGATAAGTCAGTTCTTAGAAATGCTATTTCAAAGGCATTTATGATAAAATAGTTTTAATTCTCTTTCAAGATGATATTTGAAATTAAACATTGGGAATTCTATTCCTAAAGGGTTTTGAGAAAAAAAATTACACGATTTTTCATATAACGACATTTGTAAATAAATAGGGCATTTGAAATGACTTATAAATGTTTTAAAATGATTTATATAGATGCTTTGAAATAAATTATCAAAATACTTTCAGTCTCTTTGAAGACTGAAATACTTTGGAAAAATGTATTGTACTCATATGTTTATTTCTAAAAGAGTTTTAAGAATGACCCACTCAATAAGTGATGTTATAAAACGATTTGATGACTATTTTGAAATTCAAAAGATAGTGCAAACACTTCTCTATGTCAATGTGGTAAGAATGGTATGTGGACAAGGCATATAATGCTAATAAAATGGAAGAATATGTGTTTGCCTATCCTTTGTTCATAAAAAGCCCAAAAAAGGGAATAAAAATATTTACAGGAAAAGTCTATTCTTTTCAGTTACTGAAATGTTTCGAAATCGATTTACAAGATAATTCAAATATGGTTTATCAATAAACAAGAAATATTCTTAAAAGTGACGTTTTCTCAAGTATTATAAATATTTTGTAAAAGTGATTTATTAACGTGTTTTTAAAATTCTTTAAGAGTGGTCATTCTAACATTATTATTCGAAGACGGTTTATGAAAATGTTTTATTTTTGAAAAATAACTATGTCCAGTTCTCAATTTGAGATGGACTTAGTCTGAGGACTGCAATGGATCATGATATCAAGCTTTTATTGGAAAATCACATAGATTTAAGATTGTGTTGATTTTATGAAATCATGATAACATAACGATGCGAATACAAATGAGTGTGCACAGGAATCACGTACTAGGCCCATGGTGGAGGCGGGTGCAGACCGAGACGGTTGCATACCAAGGCCAACCTCTACCTATGGCCAAGTCGCTAAGGGAAGGCAGGAGGCCGGTGGCGCCCTCCCTGAAGTGGGAGCAGGATCATGGATAACTGCCTAGCTAGCGGTGTAGTCACATGAAGGGTTTCTTTCCTATGGAGAGATGATCACTTGGTAAGTGTCACCTAACAGAGGGTTAGAAATGTATATGCATATAATTTGTTTTAAAAACCCCAAAAAGAGGACAAGAGGATATGTTTTGGACATGATAATGTCCACATGAAATAATATTTATTTAATAATATTTCAGGACATAACAATGTCCACAGAAAAAAATGTTTACTCATCTATTTCATGACACTTTTTACATATGCATATGTGTTGTAATGAAAAAGATTTATACGGAATTGTTTCAGGACATATAATTGTCCTTATATAATAAAGTTTGTATGCAAATGATTTAGGACATAATATTGTCCTCATGAATATAGATTTATATGAAAATAATTTAGGACATACATTTGTCCTCTTATGAAAAGTTTATATGAATAATTGATAGGAATGGTTTTTCAGAATGGTTTATATGAATAGTTGCCATGTATGATTTAAATGAAAGGTTTTATGAAGGATTTAAATGAAAAGTTTTATGATAAGTTTTCATGAAAGGTTTCTTTCTGTTAATAGTTGATTATTGATAAGAGTCTTCTACCGAACAGAGAAAAATGCATTTATATGAAAATGCAAAATGCTTACTTACTGAGTCCATCACTCACGTTTTGTTTTCTCAAACCTTAGACAGGTATAAGGAAGCTCAAGAGATGGAGAACATGGTGTAATTAAGGAAAGGTATGAAATGGTATTCATGGGTGTGTTATATGATTAGTTATATGTATCGAATGATACGATTGGAATTTTTAAGATGTGATAATGTATGTACAAGTGTAAGTGTTTAGCATTCAATTATGAATAAATTTTATATGGTTATGGTTTGGCCAGGTTGTGTAAACCAAGGATGTAAGAAAACGAGATGAAGATTTTATGAATAATATATACAAATGTGACAACTGCCAGGTGATAAGATTATGAAAAAGGGTTATAATGAAACCATGTAGTATGTTAAAATGCTATGTGTAACGAAATTATAAGTGTATCGTTGTTTACAAGAGAATAAAGTGAGATACAAAGAAAAGAAATGAGGATGGATAAAGAATCGAATTTTTTTTTTTTGACGAAACTCAAGTTAAGATCCCGCCGCGTGATCAAGGCAACAATCCTGTTTCACATTTACCAATTGATTAGGTCTTGAGGTAAGGAAGTGACATCTCGGTTTGGGGCGCCACACTATCTAAGGTTTGGGAAAACGGAACGTGAGTGACAACTCAGTAAACAAGCATTTTATCATTAGGGCAAGACTTTCTTGAAAACCTTTTCCATAAACATCTTAAACACCTTTTTACTTGAGGACATTTATATGTCCTAAAATATTTTCATAAAATTCTTTGTTCATGAGGACAATTCTATGTCCTAGAATATTTTCGTAAATATTCATTCTTAAAATCATTCACAAGCCACGTTTGGGCTTGTTAAGGCAAAACATATACGTTTTACCCTTTTCAAGTAACTTTCTTTGGTCTTGTATGAACATTTCCAATGTTACAAGACATTTACATAAAATCATCGTTTGCTAGTGGATGTTTAACGTCCAAAATATTTTTCTCATAAATCCTTTTTAGAGAAGGACATTCTTATGTTCCAAAACATCATTCACATAAGCCTTTTTCGGTAAGAGACATTTTTATGTCCAAAAATATTTTTCATCATACATTCCTTTAGCCAAGGGACATATGATGTCCCAAAATATTTTTGACATAACTTTCTTTGGCAATGGACATTCATATGTCCTAAAACACTTTTCATTTAAATACTTTAGCATGGGACATTCTCATGTCCATAAACACTTTTCATTTATGCACTTTAGAAATGGACATTCTTATGTCCAAAACCATGTTTAACATAAATCCTTTTCATAGTCCCCATCTTGTTATTTAAAACGCATAATCATTTTCTTAAAAACATTTTCATAGAAAACATTTTCTTTCATTCTTATTATTTACACTTTTGTGTAAAACACCCTATTTTTAGGGTAATCATTTCATAAAAATCTATTTAGGATAACTTTTCGTAAAAATACTTTTATGTTTCATTCTTTAGGCTTTACAAAAGCAAAACATATGCAAATGTATTTCTCTCCATCCAGTAATGACACTTAACAAGTGATCATTCTACCTTTTAGAAGGGAATCCTTAACAGCACACTAACTAGGCGGCTGTTCCTTCATACTTCTCCCATTTCAAGGAGGGTACCACTGGGCTCCTGCCATCCCTTAGCGACTTGGCCATATGTAGAGTGGGCCTCGGTCCATCTCCGACTGTGCTCTATAATCGACCTATTCCTTGTATTGGTGCACCATACATCCTTATCACAAACTGCAGTCCGTGTGGTTTAAAGTATCACAGATCGCAGCCCGTGTCCTTTTAAATCGGGATCACAGACCGCAGTCCGCATCCATTCTTGAAAAACATCTCAGACTGAGGTCTGTATTTTTAAAAATTATTTTGAAAAAAAACATCACTTGTGCCTTAATCCAATCCATACATCATGTTGAGCCCAAGATCATGAGCTTGCCTTTAAAGTTTCATCTCATTTCGCCTTACAGGCGTTAAGTTATGAATTTTCTATAATTTTCGACAAATTCCATAATTTTCATTTTAATCTCTATTAATTATATCATGGAAATTAAAATAAATATTCATGTCACATTAGCACATCCTAATCCTCATTAATCCTCTTTAGTCATTTTGACTCACATTGGGCTTTGTCAATTAATCTTAATCACCATTCTTAATTGCAAACCCTAATTGCAAAATATCATTAATTCATAAAAGTCATAAATCATCCATAACTCATTTAAATAACACATGTGTCATATTTATAGTAGGTCTGGGTATCACAATCCCCCCCTTATAATAGGTTTCGTCTCGAAACCGTTCACTTTTCAAATAACTGAGGGGTACTTCTTTTCAACATTTTCCCTTTAATAATCAAGTAACCTTGCTTTCGGAATATTGGTTCTATTGAACCCTAACATATTTAATTTCTCTATTCTGAAACTTCTGTACTTTATGATCGAGGATCCTTATCCTAATCAATCATATCCTCCATACTTAGTTAACCTTAGCTAACCTACATACAGGGAATTCCACCTGTATTATCTTTTCAATTTCCTCTACAGGCAGTGCATGCGTGGTTACATATTAGCAAACTATGAATAAATGGTTATTATTAAAATCAAACAAAGTCATTGCCAAACTTCCTAAAATTTAATCCATACCTGTTGTGAAATCCCAACCTATGTAGGACTCAATGGTATGCATTGAACATATATATGTGATTTATATGTGATTTAAATGAATTTTGAATGATTTATGGATGATTTTATGATTTGATGATATTTTACAATTAGAATTTAATTAAGAATGGTGATTAAAAATTTAATCGTCGGAGCCCAAAGTGAGTCGGTAGGACCCGAGGAGCTTAATGAGGATTTAAGGATGACAAGGTGTCATGAATAATCATATTAATAATCATGATTTAATTTATGGAGATTAAAGTGTAATTATGGAATTAAGATGAAAAATGGTAGAAAATTCATAACTTGACGCCTACAAGGCGGAGTTTGATGAAATTTGAAATGATGGAATAAAATTATGAAATCTATGAGATAAATGGAATGGATTAAGCTAAGTATCATGGGAAGTTGCTTTCTTGGAGAGCAAGTAAGAAGTTACTTAAGAGCTAAGAAATGAGGGCAAATTGGGAAAGATGAAAATGGAATTTACTAAAATGCCATAGGGGTTGCTTAAGCACCAAGAAAAGTAGCATATAAAAAGAAAAAAAAAGGAGAGCAAGCTGCTGCACGTCCCAGCAAGGGGAGAAGGAGAGAGAGAAGGAGAGAGAAGGAGAGAGAGAAGAGAGGAAAAAGGGAGAAAAAAAGGGATTTTCTCCAAAGGCAGCAGCTAGGGCACGTCCAACCTAGCAAGAAAGAGGAGGAAAAGAGGAGGAAAAGAAGAATGAAAAAGGGAAGGAGAAGCTCGGGAAGCTCGGGTAAAGAATCAACGAAATCGGGTAAGTACCCATTGAGTTAAGCCTTCCAATTTTCAAGTTTTCTTCTTGATATTGGAATCATGGTTTTGAATCATAATAAACCTCTAAATAAATATTAATAAAATTCTGGAATTAAGTATTGATTGAGGGTTTTGCATATGTATTGAAAAGAGATACAAATATGGGAGCAAAACCTAGAAGAAATGAGGCAGAAATCTAAACTATGGAAGAAATAGTTAATGAACTATTTTCAGAATAAAAATTTGTGGGACGACTCATGATGGTGATATTAAATAACTATCACATTTTAAGATTAAAACGATAAACATGTTGGAAATTAAAAATCTGGGAAAATCAACCTGCACACGGTTGCACGGGTGTCAGGATCAGATGCACCAAATTATTTTTAATAATTTTTATACACGTAATTTTGGACTAAAAGTTTTACAGGATATATAATACATGTTTATTATCACAATAAAAAATTAAAAATTAGGTTTTTATGTGTATAAATATACCCAATAATTTACGTGATTAAGGATGTCTGAAAAGGAGTGCTGCTGTCTAGCAAAGTAAAAATACAAAAATAAATAGAAATAATAAATATTTCATGTTTAAAATATTTATTTTGTTTAATTAATGTAGTTATTAAGTTTTTTTAGAAATTTAAGATAAAAAATACTTGATTTTATATTAATTCAAGATTTTGAAAATTCAGTGTGCCTGAATTCAGCATTATGGACAACTTAAGAAATAAATCAAGATAAATGTTAAATTCCAGGTTTTTGTGATGTAATTTGACTTATAATGGTATATAAATCATTATTTAGTGTAATTCATATGATGATTTATGAATAGGTCGCTGATTTTATAAGGTATGGAGCCTAGGGTTGCATATATGACCTGATTTTTCCATTTTTATGTTAAAAATGGTATGGAAATGAGATTAAATGATTTATGGAAGTTATGTAGGGTAAAATACCCTAGGATTAGGGTACTATGTATGCCCAAAAGTATTTTGGAAGATAAGCCCCAAATCTGATTTTTTGAATTTTATGAATAGGTGTCCAAAAGGGGTGAAAACGGTACCCGCAATAGGGAAATAAGTTGCTGTTTTGAGAGGAGTTAATATATAGATTTTAAAAATATGTTAATACCCTAAATTTGGGTTAATAAAATAATGGTTTAAGGCTGGAAAATGTGGATTAAAAATCTGTTTAAACCATGTTGCTAAAGAGCGCATTGAAACGACGAAAAACGGGTTCTAAAGTTGCTGTTTTGGGAACCCTATGATAAATGGATTATAATCACGCTGGAATTGGAGACAAGTTGCTTTTTTGAGAAATTTTAAGAAACACATGATTTATGTGTTGAGAAATGGATAATTTGATATGTATAGGTTATGATACGTATGAACACCCGACTTGAAAGACAAGTGGGCTAAGTTAGTGTAATATAAGTCCAGATGAATTTATGTAGGTTGAAAAACCTAAGGAATATAAGTATTTGAAGATGCTGCAAGTAAATAAAATGTTATTTTCATTTATCTAGGTAAAGGCAAGGAAAAGAATGGACGAAAAGGATTATGGTGATCATAGGTAAGCAAGCGAATTTTCTAAAATAATGTTTTCTTTCTATATGATGATATGTGATTGAAATGTTTACATTTATGTTTTAATGAATGGGCAAGCACAAGTTTTGAAAATGATGGCTTTAATGAAAAGCCACAAGTTTTGGAAAATGACGGCTTTAATGAAAAGTCGTAAGTTTTGGAAAAGAATGGCTTTAAGGAAAAGCCTCAAGGTTTGCTTCATGGGAAGCAAGCAATACGTTTTAAGATAAGGATTTTATCATCAGTGTTGTCAAAGATTGGCAATGCTTTATGGTAATGGAATTGAGAATTTTGCTTATGAGTAAGCAAGTTCTCCATGATAATGTTTTCAAAGGATTTCATATTTGATGCCGATGGTTTTAAGAATTTGCTTTTAAGTAAGCAAGTTCTTTATGATGTTGTTTCAAAAGTATTTTATAAGAAAAAGAAAATTTTGCCCTTTTTCACAAAGCAACAAATGTAAATAAGCTTTGAATTTCTCTTATGATGTTTAATGATAAATAATCTTGTTATAAAAGAAAAAAAAAGAAAAAGTGATTTGATTTATGAAAAAGATTTATTTTGCTTGGTCTTGATAATTAAATAATAAATGATGATTTGGACATAGTTCATATGTTTTGAAATGATATTCGAAAAGTTTTGATTTCCTTTAGATAAGGAAATCTATGTTGAAAATATCTTGAAAAATATTTATACGAATGTGTTGAAGGGTATTTAAGGAAGACCAACCTCCTATGTTGATTTTCTTAAAATGGTTTGGTTTCGGGTTGCTAAAGTAGCATACAAAAGACCATGCAAGGCTCCTTTATGTAAAAATGACAAAATTGACATGTGGACAAGAAATTGATTTTAAGGTGGTTGAGAAGGGGTTAGCCCAATTGCATAACTTTTGTGAGAAAAAGCCCCGAAATAAAAACCAAGAAAATGCTAGGAAAAATATATGATTTATTCTTGAAAATCTAAAATTTTTGAAATTCTTTTCTTAAAAAGGGTTTTAAGATGTATTGTTTCAAAAAATATTTCAAATATTTATCAAAATATTTTACTCAAAATGTTTCAAAAAGAATTTAAGGAAGGTCATCCTAAAATTAGATTTCAAATGACAACTTGTTTCAAGTGGATGCGCTCGCTTTACAAGTTGACACGGACTGCGGTCTGTGATGTGTTTTTGAAAAAAATTTTTAAAGATATAGACTTCGGTCTAAGATTTTTTGTGAGTATGGATGCAGGTTGCGGTCTGTGATCCCGGTTTAAAAAGACATGGGCTGCGGTCTGTGGTTCTTCAAACCAAACACACTTCGTTCCGTCATAATAATGTATGATGCACCAGTACAAAGAATATGCAGGTTGTAAAGCATAGTTGGGATGACCGGGGCCCACTCTACATAAGACCAAGTCACTAAGCGTGGCAAGAGTGCCAGCGGCGCCCTCCCTTAGATGGGAGCAGGATAAATAAACAGCCGCCTGGCTAGCGTGCTGTTAAGGATTCTCTTCCAAAAGGTAGCATGATCACTTGCTAAGTGTCACTACTGGATGGAGAGAAATGTATTTGCATACGTTTTGTTTTTAAAAGCCCAAAGATTGGGATATAAAAGCATTTATATGAAAAATTATCCTAAATTGGGGATTATGAAAAAGGGTTTATGTTGGAAAATGTTTTGGACATAAGAATGTCAATTTTCAAAAGGTTTATGTGGGAAAAATGGTTAGACATGAGAATGTCCATTTCCTAAAGGAATTTATGTTGGAACATGTGTGTACATAAAAATGTCCGTTTCTAAAAGAGTTTAAGGGATAAAAGTGTTTGTGGACATATGAATGCCCATTGCCAAAAAGGCTTAAGGGAAATGTATTTTTGACATAAAAATGTCCATTATCAAAGTGCTTATGTGAAAAACATTTTAGGACATATAAACGTCCGTTTCCAACAAGGTTTACATGGAAAAATATTTTAAGACGTATGAACGTCCAGTGCCAAAATGATTTGTGGAAAAAATTCTTTCGTGGACATGAGAATGTCCATTGACAAATATGGTTTATGTCAAGATGTTTTAGGACATAAAATGTCCCCTAGCCAAAATGATTTATAAGAAAAATATTTTAGGACATATAAATGTCCTCAAGAAAAAGGTGTTCAAGATGTTTAATGAAATGATTTTCAAAGAAGTCTTTCCCTAAAAGATACAATGCTTGCTTACCGAGTTGTCACTCACGATTTGTTTTCCCAAACCTTAGATAGGTACCGGGAAACTCAAGGAGATGAAAATCTAAGCAATGAAGTAAGGCACGAGATGATGGCCAGGTAGGCTATAAGGAATGGAAAAGCCTGAATATGCTAAGGTATGCTAATGTGTATGTGAACTTAATTAGAATTTTAAGTTTTATATAATTCAATGATTGAATATATGGATGTCTGGATGTATATGTTATGATTTAGTCAAGAAGACTTTTATTGTAGAAAAGCATGATGAATGCTATGAGTGAAATAGAATTTGAAATTTTATTACAAGTGTATCGCCACTTGTTTGATCAATGATGTGAGATATAAAGATATGAACTCAAAAAAATTTGGACAAGTTCCAATTAAAATCCCGCCGCGTGATCAGGGCAACAATCCTGATTCACATTTACCAATCTATAAGGTCTTGAGGTAAGGAAGTGACGTCTCGGTTTGGGGCACCACACCTGTAACCACCTGATCCTCTAGCTCTTATGACTCAGTTTGAGTCAGGGCATGTATGTATAGCGGGTACGTAGAGGTATCCTATCGGTTAGCTGCTCCGGTTATCCTTGGTTGGGCTGTTCTTCCATGCCCTTGCAACATTTGTGCCTTATTCAGACAATTTGGGGCGATGTGCCATACCTGATTACCAACGTAGCATCTGATACCGACTTCTATGGTATCATACCTATCCTTTCCTCATCCTTTATTTTCTCTTATTCCGCACTCTTTGGCTACATGACCCGTCTGTCCACACTTGTAGATTATGTTTGATCCTTTCAAACATTCACCTTAGTGATGCTTTTGACACTTTTTACATAATGGAGAATTTTCCTTCTTAGAGGTACCTTTACCTTTTTCCATTCATCATTTCTTACTCTTTTTCTGTCCCTATTTCCTCTTCCATATTTCTTTCTGGGCTTAAATTTCCTCATCTTTGACGAGTCCTTGGGTTTTGCCCATGTGATTGTGGTCTACTCCTTTTGGGTCTACTGGTTTCTCCAACCTCATGCTGGCTAAGAACTTCTGTAACAATTTCCTTTCCCTTGTTCTTTCTTATTCTTGACCTTGTATCTACCATGATGTTTTTTCTGAATATCAAAAGCATATAACCTTCATTCATGGTTAGGGTTAGGTCATAACATATGCATCTCATCATCATATGGTTAATTTAACATAACCAGATCACATAATCTTAATCATGTCAAATTCCATCATTCATCAACATAAACATCCATAGACTTTCATGATCATTCATGAATATCCAGACTCATAGTCATTCATAGTTACTTACCTCATGCATAGTTATGCCATCATAACTATTCATAATCCATCATTCATGTATTAACACCTTTCACATAATTCAAGCATTCCATTATGTAGCTAGAATTCCAACACACATGGCATAGCACATTTATACAGATCACACTTATGTACATGCCAAAACATCATAGCAAACTATAGCATCATCAACCATGCTTGATACATGCATTTATACTTACATGTACAATCATAAAAATATAGAAAAACTCATCATCTACCGGGACCCTTATATCATGCCTCCTACTTGGCGAAACTTCTGTGGGTTCCTTGGTAATAGTACTAGTATCGGACCATGTAGGGGGATCAACATTAACGTTACCACCCTCATCATCATCATTTTCCTTCCATCCATGCTAACCTAACAAGATTTATTATATATTTCTGCATTAATTTTGCAGAGACTTGTATCAACTGGTAGCTACGATTAGCTTTGGTCGAGCTAGCCTTTCTTACTCCTTTCTTTCCCTACACCAAGTTCCTTAGTTCTAGGGTCAAGTTGTTCTCGCCCTGATTTTACATGTTCACTTTTAACATCTATTATATCCTGGTGTCCTACTGGAAAATATTTCTTATTAAATTCTTCCATAAAAATTTGACACGTTACCTTCCTTGGTTATGGCATAGTAGCCATTAGGGTTTCCTAACATTCGTAAGCATTCCCAAATCAACAATTGGGTAATACATAAAACTTCTTGATCATCGCTACATAGAAAAACTTTAAAGAACTTGATTTCAGTCATCTACTGCTTAGCCTGAATATGGTCTAATTCACTTAAGTACTCAGGTGGATGCTGAGTTAGAAAGGCATTGGTAACCTTCCCATTTGCTTCTATCATAGTATCATCAATCCTTAAAGGTTTGGGTACTAGGGTAGGAGTTATTACCTATACCAGCAGTACCTTCAAATCTTGACTCCGGGTTTATACTTACCCGTCAATGACGAGTTCTTAGACTTACTTGCCTTCTCTGCCCTGGTCGCTTAGATCTGCTACCGGCTTCTCTTATTCCCTGTTGACTCATAAATTCATCATTCATAATTGTCTTTCCCTTGATCACCTTAGCTCTTACTTTGGTGATAGGCATATTGTAGAAAACAACATGTCAAATCATATCAATATCATTTCTTGTCATAAAACAATTCATATCATACATAATCAATTATATAATCTCGAAAGATCAATGAATTTTGCATTTTTCATATACACTTAGCATCTGAATAAAATCAAATGCACTTCTATGTTCATAATATCATTATCAAACATCATACATTCATTTGCTATCTTAAGAAAGAGGACTTCCTTTTTCCTACCTTTCTCGTTTTGATTTTCACTTTTTATAGTGTAAGGTTGCTTTTCCTTACCACCTTTTTCATCTTATCTGGTTCCTTTACCATTCTTCCTTCATATACCATCTTCATTATGAAACATAGCAAACCAGCTACATTTCTTTAAATAAACATATCATTGCATCATAATTAGACATAATATATCTTTCATCATAATCATAGACAACTCATCGTATAATTACATATCTAGCATCATATGCTATCAATTTTCATACTTAGAAAGTTTTCCACATCTATTTATGAATACATGCTCTGATACCAACTTCTGTGGTACCCCAGCCCGAGCGTCACAACCTTACTCCAAGATCTATCGATTGGTAAATGTGATCAGGATTGTTGCCCTATCACACGGCAGACTTATTAGATATTTATCCACTTAATCTTAACTCCTTAGGAGTTTATATCATTGCACTTGTTTCAACTTTCCATCAAATGCCTTTTTAGGCCATTAAACCATTTGAGAATTACACATGTCATCTCATAACCTTCATACTTAATCATAACATGATATTTCATGTCATACCTCCTGAGTTTCCCGGTACCTGTCTAAGGTTTGGGAAAACAAAACATGAGTGACAACTCAGTAAGTAAGCATTTTATCATTAGGGCAAGACTTCCTTGAAAACCTTTTCCATAAACATCTTGAACACCTTTTTACTTGAGGAAATTTATATGTCCTAAAAAATTGTCATAAAATCTTTTGTTCATGAGGACAATTCTATGTCCTAGAACATTTTCATAAATATTCATTCTTAAAATAATTCACAAGCCACGTTTGGGCTTGTTAAGGCAAAACATATACGTTTTACCCTTTTTAATTAACTTTCTTTTTTCTTGTGTGAACATTTCCAATATTCGAAGACATTTACATAAAACCATCTTTTGCTAGTGGACGTTTTACGTCCAAAATATTTTTCTCATAAATCCATTTTAGAGAAGGACATTCTCATGTTCCAAAACATCATTCACGTAAGCCTTTTTCGACAAGGGATATTTTTATGTCCAAAAATATTTTTCAACATACATTCCTTTAGCCAAGGGACATATGATGTCCCAAAACATTTTTGACATAACTTTCTTGGACAATGGACATTCATATGTCCTAAAATACTTTTCATTTAAATACTTTAGCATGGGACATTCTCATGTCCATAAACACTTTTCATTTATGCACTTTAGAAATGGAAATTCTTATGTCGAAAACCATGTTTGACATAAATCCTTTTCATAATCCCCATCTTGGGGCTTGTTTTTAACAAACGAGGCATATAAAAAGCATAATCATTTTCTTAAAAACATTTTCATAGAAAACATTTCCTTTCATTATTATTATTTACACTTTTGTGTAAAACACCCTATTTTTAGGGTAATCATTTCAAAAAAATCAATTTAGGATAACTTTTCGTAAAAATGCTTTTATGTCTCATTATTTGGGCTTTTCAAAAGCAAAACATATGCAAATCTATTTCTCCCCATCCAGTAATGACGCTTAACAAGTGATCATTCTACCTTTTGGAAGAGAATCCTTAACAGCACGCTAACCAAGCGACTGTTCCTTCATCCTTCTCCCATCTCAGGGAGGGCACCACTGGGCTCCTGCCATCCCTTAGCGACTTGGCCATATGTAGAGTGAGCCCCGGTCCATCTCTGACCGTGCTCTACAACCGACCTATTCCTTGTATTGGTGCATCATACGTCCTTATCATAGACCGCGGTCCGTGTGGTTTAAAGTATCACAGACCGCAACCCGTGTCCTTTTAAACCGGGATCACAGACCGTAGTCCGCATCCATTCTTGAAAAAAATCTCAGACCGAGGTCTGTATCTTTAAAAATCATTTTGAAAAAAAACATCACTTGTGCCTTAATCCAATCCATACATAAGGTTGAGCTTAAAATCATGAGCTTGCCTTTAAAATTTCATCTCATTTCGCCTTACAGGCGTTAAGTTATGAATTTTCTTTGATTTTTAACATAATTTCATAATTTTCATTTAAATCTCTATTTATTATATCACGAAAATTAAAATAAATATTCATGCCATGTTAGCACATCCTAATCCTTAGTAAGCCTCTTTAGTCATTTTGACTGACATTGGGCTTTGGCGATTAATCTTAATCACCATTCTTAATTGCAAACCCTAATTGAAAAATATCATTAATTCATAAAAGTCATAAATCATCCATAACTCATTTAAATAACACATGTGTCATATTTATAGACCTACTTGGGTCTGGGTATAACATTACACTAAGTCCTGATGATGGCCTAAGTGGGCAAGATGATTAAAAATGGAGTATGCATGTTGATATTAACTCCTAGGGAGTAAAGATTAAATGGATAAATATCCAATAGACCCGCCGTGTGACAGGGCAACAATCCTGATTACGTTTTCCAATCAATAACAGTCCTGGAGTAAAGCTCAGGATGCGACACTTGGGTTGGGGCGCCACAGAGCTTGGTATCAGAGCATGGATTGATAAATAGGCGTTAATAACCTATTAAGTATGGAAATTGATTAAATATGATGAATTATGTATGATTTTATGATATGTGATTATATGATAAACTATGTATGATCATGTGATGATATGCATGTTGTATGATAAACTATGTGTGATATGTGATTATATGATAAACTATGTATGATCATGTGATGATATGCATGTTGTATGATAAACTATGTGTGATATGTGATTATATGATAAACTATGTATGATCATGTGATGATATGCATGCTGTATGATGATGAATTGCAAGATGAATTGCACTATAGTGTTTTTTAATATGGTTGACTTTCTATATTTGAATTATAAATGGTGGATAAAGGGAAAACAGTTATGAGTGTTGATGAACTAAGAAGGGAGATGAAGGAGGAGGAGGAAAATAGATGTAGGATAGAAGAAAGTATGCATAGATGGTGGTTGTCTCAACAAAATGCGGTACACCTTCCACTAGTTCCTCCAGGGTTTCAGCCTATATGCCCTCCACCATAGACCCAAGGAGATTACCATGTCGACCCCCGTCAGTACGGGCAAGGTTTAAAGGAGTCCACAAGTAAGGCTCCTAGAGCAGAGGTTTTGTCAACACCTCGTCTCGACCGCTTGATGACCCTAGTGGTCCCCACTGACCACATCAGTGCACGAGATCTCTAAAATTTTTGGGATCAGATTCCAGCCCCTACAACCCAAGACCTAGGTCCATGGTACCATTTTGCTAACGGGTGTATCCAGTTCAGACATGGGGTAAGTTGGGAACGTATATGTCAAAGGGAGAAAGAAGTTGCCCTGGTGATAGATCAGTGTTGTGCTCAGGGAATAATAGAGAGGCCTATCACTCCCGGCCCTGATGAGGTCATTTTAAGAATAGAGGAAAGTGACGGTGAACCCATGCACCTTATTAGTGATAATGATAATGAGGATTCCATAGAGGAGTTTCTCGAACCTGATGAGGAAGATGAAAGTGATGATGATGATGATGATGAGGGTGGGAAAGAAAACCTTCATGCTTGGTCTGATACTAGTACAATTACCGAGGAACCCACACAAGTTTCGCTTAGTCGTAGGCGCGATGAGAATTTTCTTTGAGTTATGAAAATGTATGTATAAAGTATGGTTTGATGATACTCTGGTTTGCTATAAGGGTTTGACATGTACATAAGTATGACATGTATATAAGTATGTTATATCATGATGTGTTGAAACTTTGGTCTCATAATGGAATGCATGATTATGTGAATGATATGAATACATGAATGATTGACTACGAATGGTTATGATGACATAACTATGTTTAAGAATCTTAAAGGCATGAAAAGAATGACTATGAATAAGTATGAATATGATAAGTAATCATAAATGAATATGAATGATTATAAATATGCATGATGATGAATGTTTATGGATGTTTACATTGAAAAGTGATGGAACGTGACATAATTGTGCTTGTGTTGCGTGAAATGATATGGTTATGTTAAATTTATCATCTGATAATGATATAAGTATGATATGATCTAACCCTAACTATGAGTGAAAGTTATGTGATGTGCCTTTCATATACTCAGAAAAAGCACCATGGTGGACACTAGATCAAGAGTAAGACAGAATAAAGGAAAAGAGATTGCCAATGAGTAAGTCCCTAGCCAACATGAGGTTGGAGAGACAAGTGGCAGATCTAAAAGACTTGGACCAGAACCTAGAGAGCAAAACCCAAGGACTCGTCAAAGATGAGAAAATTTAAGCCCATAACAAAATGTAGAAGAAGAACATGAATCCCGGTAGGCTAGGCTAATAGAGGAAAAGGTAGATACGAATGTAAAAGAATCTATGCAGCAAGCTACTCGAGATTGGGCAGCCCGAGCTGCAGACATTATCCAAGGTTTGTGGGAAAGGACCAAGCAAGCACAATTAGGTAGTGCCGAAAGAGAAGGACCCGCTCCAACGGCTAACCCAACCCCCACAATGGCACCTACAAGAGATGAGAATCAATTGATAGAGGCAGACAAAAGGGCTATCAATGCATTCTTAGCTCAACGACCTCCCAAATTCACTGGAGAACCTGACCCCATATAAGAAAAACAGTGGATGATGGAGATTAAGAAATCGTTTAGGATATCTCCATGTAACGACAGACGAAAAGTACTGTGCACCACCCATTTACTGGCAAAGGACTCTCATGAATGGTGGAAGATAATGCTGATCACCATGCCGCACCCAGAGGAGGTGACATGACAGACATTTGTTGAGGAATTTAATAAAGAGTACCTTCTAGTGGGATTGTAGAGCCAAAAGATGGTTGAATTTGAGAGGCTTTACCAAGGAAGGATGTCTATCACGGAGTATGCTACTAAGTTCAATGCCTTTGTAAGGTATGTGCCCTGAATTACTAATGTGCCAGAAAACAAGGCATAAAGATTTCAACAAAGACTAAGGTCATACCTAAGGGAGAGCCTTGCACCCTTACTAATTAAGGACTATGCATCGAGTCTAGAAAGGGCAAGGGCTTTGGAGATCGAGGCATTGAGAACCCAGGAACCGAGGCAAGGGTCAAGGCTATTTAGCCTGGGTGTGAAGGAACCAAAAATGGGGTAGGAAAAGGCCAAGAAAGGAGGCATGAGAAAGGGAAAAGGCACTCCAAGGAAGAAAAGCCCGCCAGTCTGCAGGAAATGTCAAAGGCGCCATCTAGACGAGTGTTTGAATGGTTCAAACTAGTGCTACAAATGTGGGCAGATGGGGCATATAACCAAGGAATGTGGAACGGAAGAGGCGAAGGTCATCAAGTGCTACGTTTGTGACCAAGTGGGGCACAATGCCCCAAATTGTCCAAACAAGGCACAAACGTCGCAAGGGTGCGGAAGACCTACATAACCAAGGATAGCCGGAGCAACTAACAGATAGGGTACCTCTACGAATCTGGTACACATGAATGCCTTGACCTGAACAGAGTCACAAGAGCAGGAAGAGAAGGTGGTTACAGGTATGGTTTATATTTTAGGAAATTCGGTAATAGCTTTGTTTGATTCTAGTGCTAGCCATTCATTCATAGTTTGCCAGTTGTAACATGTATGCACTACTTGTAGAGGAAACTAATAAGGTAATTCATGTAGAATCCCCTGTCTATAGGTTAGCTAGTTCTAGCCAAGTACGTAAAGCCTGCCCGATTTTGATAGGGTAGGGGTGCAACTTGGGTCGGGTACCCGTGGGTCGACCCGCTGGGTACCCTAAATCGGGTAGGTTCGGTTCCATAGAACCTACCCGTAGGGTCGGTTCGGTTCCGCGGGTAAAATACCCGGTCAATTTCAGGTAGGGGTCGGTTCCGGTTCTGGGTACCCGGAACCGACCCGGATTTCATATTATATTATATATATATATATTTATAATACCTAACCTAAATCCCTAAATCCCTAATTTCTTTTCTTCCTCATCCCTATTATGTATTGGTGTTTTATCAGTTTTTCAAACAGTTTTTTATTAGATTGGACAAACTAAAGATTATTGAAAGTAGTATATTCTAATGAGATAATAATTCTTGTGCTATTTGATTCTTCTTTAACAGATTTCATTGTGTATACATTGCACTTTTTTAACATATTCATGTTTTAGTATGTATAAATTGAATTTTTTTACACAGGTTGAAGCTGCAAATAGATCGTGTTCTAGGAACCGATTTTGGAACCGAACCGGAACCGACCCGCTCTTGAGAAAATTGGGTAGGGTAGGCTCCGGACCGACCTTGTCTAAAATAGGGTAGGGTAGAGGTTTTCCCAAAACGGGTAAGGGTAGGTTCCACCTGTACCCGGACCTACCCGACCCAAGTTGCACCCTTAGGATAGGGTTAATGATTTTAGAAGCCGACCTAATCCTATTGTCCATGACCGAATTCAACATAATACTAGGCATGGATTGGTTAAGCCAATGGGGAGCCACCATTGATTGTAAGAAAAAGAAAGTACAATTTGATGCTGCTCTGAAGAAAGATGTGGCTATTAGTAAGCCAAGGCAGTCTGAAAGTTCCACCATACTGATATCATCCATGAAAGCAGCTAAGATAGTCCACTAGAAGTGTCAAGTCTATTTGGTATTAGTTACTGTAAAGGAAGGAAAGGAGGTGGAATTAAGTCAAATTTTGGTGGTTAAAGAGTTTTTCAATGTTTTTCAAAAGAAATTAACCACATTGCCTCTAGAAAGAGAAATTGATATGACGATAGATATCATACTGGGCACGGACCCGATACTAAGACTCCATACCGAATGGCACCAGCTGAAATGAATGAATTAAGAACACAAATACAGAAGCTATTGGATAAGGGTTTTATTAGACCCAGTGTATCACTTTGGAGAGCTCTAGTGCTATTTGTAAGGAAAAAGGATGGAAGTCTAAGATTATGTATTGATTACAGGGAGTTGAATCGGGTAACGGTGAAAAATAAGTATCCTTTGCAAAGGATCGACGATCTATTCGATCAATTAAAGGGAGCTACAATATTCTCCAAGTTAGACTTATAGTCAGGGTAACATCAGTTGAGGATAAGTCCTACCGATGTTCATAAGACAGGTTTTTGAACAAGGTATGGACATTATGAGTTTTTAGTGATGCCTTTTGGGCTCACTAATGCTCCTGCTGTATTTATAGACATGATGAATTGGGTATTTCGCGACTATCTAGGCCAATTTGTGGTTGTATTTTGTGGCGCCCTAAACCGAGACGTCACTTCCTTACCTCAAGACCTTATTGATTGGTAACTGTGCCCTGATCACACGGCCGGATTTTAATTGGAACTCGTCCAAAATTTTTTTCGTTTCTTCATTCATTGTTATTGCATTTATAACCAATGGTCACTTCTACATATCCTTTAAACCATTTCAACATGCTGTTATGCATCATAGGCCCTCTTGACCTAATCATGACATTGTCATTCCAGACATACATTCATCCATACATTCATTCATTAGTTCTCCTAAAACTCAGAACTTTAAACAAGTTCACATATATATATCAACATACCTGAAAACTTCCATTCATAGCATTCCACACATCATGACTAATCCTTTTAGCCCACCTGGGTACTACTTCGTACCTTCCTTCGTTGCTTAGGTCCATTGACCCCTTGAGTTTCTCCGTACCTGTCTAAGGTTTGGGAAAACAAAACATGAGTGACAACCCAGTAAGCAAGCATTTTATTATTAGGGCAAGACTTCCTTGAAAACCTTTTTCATAAACATCTTGAACACTTTTTTCCTGAGGACATTTATATGTCCCAAAACATTATCATAAAATCCTTTGTTTATGAGGACAATTCTATGTCCGTAAACATTTTCATAAAACATTTATTCTTAAAATCATTTACGAGACACGTCTGAGCTTATTAAAGCAAAACATACATATTTTACCCTTTATAATTAATTCCTTTTTGTCTTAAGTGAACATTTCCAACGTTCCAAGAACTTTATATAAAACCATCTTTTGGCAGAAGACGTCTCACGTCCAAAACATTTTTCTCATAATTCCTTTGGCAAAGGAGGACATTCTCATGTCCTAAAACATCATTCACATAAGCCTTTCTCGGCAAAGGATATTTTTATGTCCAAAAATATTTTTCATCATAAAATCCTTTAGCCAAGAGACATTTAAGGTCTCAAAACATTTTTCACATAGCTTCCTTTGGCAATGGACATTCATATGTTCTAAAATACCTTCCATTAAAACAATTTGGCATTGGACATTCTCATGTCCATAAACACTTTTCATTTAGGCTCTTTAATAATGGACATTCTTATGTCCAAAAACGAGTTTGACATAAATCCTTTTCATAATCCCCGTCTTGGGGCTTGTTTATAACAAACAAGGCATATAAGATACATAAACCATTTCCATAAATGCATTTGCATAAAACTATTTCCTTTTATTCTTGTTATTTACACCTTTGTGTAAAACACCCTTTCTTTTAGGGTAACCATTTAATAAAAATCGTTTTAGGACAACTTTTCTTAAAAACGCTTTCATGTCCCAATCTTTGGGCTTTTCGAAAGCAAAACATAAGTAAATGCATTTCTCTCCATCCAGTAGTGATACTTAGCAAGTGATCATGCTACTTTTTAGAAGAGAATCCTTAAGAGCACGCTAACCAGGCGGCTGTTCCTTTATCCTGCTCCCATCTCAGGGAGGGCGCCGCTGGCATTCCTGTCATCCCTTAGCGACTTCGCCTTATGTAGAGTGGGCCCCGGTCATCCCAACCGTGCTCTACAACCGGCCTATTCCGTGTACTGGTGCACCATACATTATTATGATGGACCGTAGTCCGTTTGGTTTAAAGTATCACAGACCGCAGCCCGTATCCTTTAAAATCGGGATCATAGACCTCAGTCTGCATCCATAACTTAAAAACATCACAGACCGAAGTCTGCGTTTTTTTTAAACAAATCATTTAAAAAAAAGCACATCACAGACCATAGTCCGTGTCAACTTGTAAAGCAAGCGCACCCACTTTAAACAAGTTGTCATTTGAAATTTAGTTTTAGGATGACCTTCCTGAAATTCTTTTAAAACCATTTTGAATAAAATATTTTTGATAAATATTTGAAACGTTTGAGAAACAATACATCTTAAAAACGCTTATAATAACAGAATTTCAAAACCTTTGAATTTTAAAAATTAAACCATATATTTCTCTAATATTTTCTTGGTTTCCATTTCAGGGCCTTTTGCTCACAAAAGTCATGCAATTATACCATTGATAAGTGGAAATTAATAACATATTTTGTAGACATTTTATACCAATTTGGTGGGTAATTAATTGAAATTAATATGAAATTTGGTTTAAAATGTGGTTTTGCAACATTTGGGTATTAAATATTAATTTCAAACAATTTAAACAATTTTTATAATCTTTTGGCTTGAAATTACATTTTATTTGTTGCAATGAAATTAAATGGGCTTGGAAATAATTTTTTATAATAATAACCCACTAACGATTTTGACAAATTAATGATTTAAATATTTTTTTATGCAGGAAAACAAATTACACCAAGTGGGGCCCACCAGAGATTTTAGAAATCATGCATGATCATGACCACCCATCTGTCCAGAAAATTAGCCGTCCAATTATCAGCCACCGTTTATCCATGCATCCAGTTGATCACAACCGTCCAGCAGCATCCCATCAACAGTCCAGAAATCCAGTTCAGCAATTCACGTGATTGTGCCACTGCTCATGAAATCAAATCAGGCCAGAAATTCTACACCATGCAAGATCACGTCCAATTAATCTGCAGCATAAATCAAGACCGTCCATATTATTCCAAGCTGCCCATTAATTTTCCAGCTGCCCATCACGTGATCAAGCAGCTGCCGATGCAGTGGACCCCATTTAGTCCATGCTGCCCATTTATTTGCCAAGTGCACATCACGTTACCCATTGCAATAACCAGCCATGGACCCCACATCCATTTATCAAATTGCAACGTACATTCACAACCAGCCGATTAATTCAGCAAGTGCAAGCAACAAATGCAATTCATAGCTATGGACCCCACACAATGCAAATTCACGTGAGCACATAAAAATTCAGCAGCCTATGGACCCCACAAGCTAGCATTTATATAATGCTATGGACCCCACACAAGCTGCCCATTTATATTGATGGACCCCACAAGTGCACATTCACGTAGCATTTTTCAGCTGCCCATTAAATCCGACAAGTGTACATTCACGTGAGCACCAAGCTGCCCATTTATCATTCAATGGACCCCACAAGCTAGCGTTCAAGTCGTCCTTTAAACAGCAGTTTCCAAGCTCAAATCAGCACCATCCATTAATTCCCATGCATGATCAAGCCATCACGTCCATGCAAAGCAGCCAAAGTATCATCCAAGCCATAATTTGCAACCGTCCAAACTTTGATCAAACCTAAAAATTTGTTGTGCAAATAATCAGCAATCCACATCGTCTAAATAATATTTCAGCTGATGCAAACCAGAAATTGCCAACCCGTACATTAAGCTGTCCAAATTTTTCTCCAGCATGGAAATATTGGCCCACCAGTTAAATTCTGGCTATCCAATTTTCAAGCCATTCACGTGAACAAACCAGCTGCCCACTAATATCCAGCCGTTCATTGCAATTAAATTCAAGACACATATTCATCACCGATCAGAAATTGCCAAAACCCATTCAATTTCCAGATTCCCATTAATTCAGCAATGCATTCACGTCATCAATCCAATGAGCACCGTTCACTTTAAAATCCAGCAGCAACATTCACGTGAGCATTTGCCCATCATTTAAAAGCATCCATTTATCAAATACCCATTGCAACCATCCATTTCACGTGAACAACATCCAAAAATCCAGCAACCATTTATGTTGCAAGGACCCACCAGAAAATTCAAACACCCACATCCACGTGAGCAACAAGCTGCAAATGACAAAAATATAATCATCGGGGTAGTGAAAGAAATATTTAGAGAAAATTAATGCAACGCAACCATCCCCTTCTCAACCACTTTAAAATCAAATTATTGTTCACATATCTATCTTACCATTTTTACATAAAGAGGGGTTTGCATAATCTTTTGTAAGCCATTTTAGCAACCCGAAATCAAACCATTTTATGAAATCACTTATTAGGTTGGTCATCCTTAAATCCCATTCAACACATTCGTATAAACGTTTTTCAAGACATTTTCATCATAGATTTCCTTATCCAAAGGAAATCAAAACTTTTTGAATATTATTTCAAAACAGATGGACTATGTCCAAATCATTGTTGATATTTAATTATCATAACATAACAAAATCAATTTTTTCATACCTCAAATCTCCTTTTTCTTTTTCTTTTATATCACGGTTATTTATCATAAACTACCACAAGAGAAATTCAAAACTTATTTACATTTGTTACTTTGTGAAAAAGAGTAAAATTTCCTTTTTCTTATAAAATACTTTTGAAACAACATCATAAAGAACTTGCTGACTTATAAGCAAATTCTTAAAAATCATTGGCATAAAATTCTCTAAAATTATCATCATGGAGAACTTTCTTACTCATAAGAAAATTTCTCATTTCCATTAACATAAAGCATTGCCAACCCATGGCAACAGTTGTGATAAATTCTTTTTCTTAAAAACATGTCGCTTGCTTCCCATGAAGCAAATTTTAAGGTTTTTCCTTAAAGCCATCATTTTTCAAAACTTGTAGCTTTGCATTAAAGCCTTCATTTTCAAAACTTGTGCTTGCCCATTCGTTAAAAAATAATCATAAAAAAAAATTTACATAATCATCATTTCAACATATAGAGAAAAATTCATAATTTGAAAAGTTCGCTTGCTTACCTATTCAACCTTAGCTTCCCAAGTTAGCTCTCTCTTTGCCTTTGCCTATATATACAATTGACATAGTATTCATAATACTTTCATTGGCTTGTATAATCCTAGTTTTCAACCCATAATTCATTTCATGCATTAACTGCTTGAATTTCGACTCGGTTTTCATATGCATAGCATATAATCATGCCTTTCTTCATTTGATGCATATCATCCCGTACCCCATGTGTAGGGTATTCCTTCATACACCTAACAAAGATTCATACATCATTACATGAGGTCTCATACCTCTCATTTATCATGTTTCATAAGTCGGCGTTTGTTTTAAACATACATTCGATGTGTTAAACCTCATATATTAATCTTAAAATTTAAGATTGACATTACTCAACCATTTAGCAACTTAGTCATCTCTTTTTACAATAATTCCATGAATTTTTTCATTTTTGGAATTTACATACCCCATTTATCATTCATTCATACCCATCCTTCCATACAAGTCCATTTCTCAACACATACTTATGTGTTTCTTAAAATTTCTTAAAATAAAAACTTAATCCTAATTTTAGCATGATTAAATCCCTTAATTAACACATAATTCAGGGTTAATTTTTGAAAATCTAATCCATTTATCATAGGGTTCCCAAAACAGCAACTTTAGAACCCGTTTTTTGTCGTTTCAATGCTCTCTTTAGCAACATGATCTAAACAGATTTTTAATCCAAATTTTCCAGCCTTAAACCATACTTTTCTTAACCCCAATTTAGGATATTAACACATTTTAATCCCATAATTAAATGGTTTCCATACAGCAACTTACTCATCCATTTCGGGTACCGTTTTCTCCCCTCTTTGGACATCCCTTTGTATATCTTCAAAAAATCATATTTAGGGTAATCTTGTTTACTTTTAGTAGGTTAAACACTGATAATCACTTATTTATATCCCATTATAAGTTAAATTCCATCACAAAAACCTGGAATTTAACATTTATCTTGATTCATTCCTTAAGTTGTCCATAATGCTGAATTTAGGCACACTGAATTCTCAAAATTTTGAATTAATATCAAATCAAGTAGTTTTGTTCTGAAATTTCTACCATACCTTAATAACTACATTAATTAACCAAAATAAATATTTTCAGCATGAAATATTTAGTATTTATATTTATTTTAGTCTTTTTATTCTGCTAGATGGCAGCATCCCTTTTTAGACAGCCTGAATCACATAAATTATGGGGTATATTTATACACATCAAAACCTAATTTTTATTTTTTTCGTGTGATAAAAAATATGTATTATATATATGTAAAATATTCAGCCCAAAATTCATTTCATAAAAATTATTAAAAAAACTTTGGTGCAGCTGATCCTGCCACCCGTTCAATCCTGTCCAGGTTGATTTTCCTGGATTTTTAATTTGCAACTTTCTTATTATTTTAAACTGAAAAATATGTATTTACTTAATTACTACATAATGAGTCTTCCCAAAAAATTTCATGCTAAAAATCGTTCATTAACTATTTCTTCCATATTTTCCTTTCCAAGTCCAGATTTACTACACATGAGAGTAGATTAGAGTGTATGGGCTGATTAATCCCTAAATTAAACTTTATAAATCAACTCATTTATCTAAGAATATTTAATCCTTGAAATATATTCTTTAAGAGTTCTTTTATAACTCAAAACCATGATTCCAAATCAAGATGAAAACTTAGAAATTGGAAGGCTTAAACTCAACGGGTACTTACCCGATTTGGTTGAATCGTTGCCCCGAGCTTCCCAAGATTTTATTTTTTTTTCCTTCTTCTTTTCCTTCTATTTTCTCCCTTTCCTTGCTGGGTTGGACGTGTGAGGCTTGCTGGATTTTTGGAGAATGTTTCTCCCCTTAGTTTCCTCTCTTCTCTCTTCTCTCTCTCTCTCTCTCTCTTCTCCTTTGCTGGAACGTCCAGCCCCATGCTCCCCCCTTTTTCTTCTTTTTATTTTCCACTTTTCTTGGTGCTCAAGCAAGCCCTAGGGCATTTTAGTAAATTCCATTTTCACCTTCTCAAATTACCCTCATTGTAACGTCCATGAAGCTTCATACCTTGACTTGCATTTAATAACCTTCGTCTTTTTGTGATTAATAAAATCCAATTATAATTAGCTTAATCCATTCCATTCATATCATAGATTTTATAATTTTATTCAATCGTTTCAAGTTTCATTTCAAACCGAGTTTTCTAATTCAAGTTATGACCACTTGAATTTATCTTTTTGGATTTGGGGATACAAATAATTAATTATCACCCTAATCCCATCATGATTCCCTTAATATAATTCATTTAAAAGATTGAGACTACTTTCGTGAGCTTACCTTTCAAATTTTGTCGAAATCCGCCTAGTAGGCGTCAAGTTATGAATTTTCTATCATTTTTCACCTTAATTTCAGAATTACGTTTTAGTCTCCATAAATTAAATCATGATTATTAACATAATTATTCATGACACTTTGTCACCTTTAAATCCTCATTAATCCCCTCAGGTCATACTGACTCACTTTGGGCTCCAACGATTAAATTTTTAATCACCATTCTTAATTAAACCCTAATTGCAAAATATCATTAAGTCATAAAATCATCCATAATCATTCAAAATTCATTCAAGGCATACATGTATTATAATTACATGCCAAATGCCTTCATATGAGTCCTACTTGGATCCGGGTATCACAATCCTCCCCCCTTTATTACAGGTTTCTTCCCGAAACCTATTACATTTCAAATATCGGGATAAGGCTCATGTGAAATAACCAACTTATCATCCATTTTTCTTTTCAATACTTCCATTGGCTCACCATGTTTCCATTGCGCTACTCTGTCTTGGTGGCATTTTTGGCCTTTGTCCATTAGACCTATTGCTCATCTCTACTGTTCCTTGTTCACACATGGGTTTCTCATTGGCATTTGCCCTTTCATTTGTTTCATTTCACATTTTTTTTCCTTGTACCTAGAGAAATTGCATCACTTCTCATCTTATCATAGGGTAAGTTTTAAGTTACCCATTCATTCATAAAAATCTACAGCAATAATTTTCACATTTCATCAATATAACATAATACATTCATTTTATACTATAGAGCAAAAGTTTCTCTCATATAGACTTTCATACATTAAATTTAATACATGTCTTAGCAAAAGACATTTTTGCTAAGTTATCCATTCTTTCTCCACTCATAATGTCTACCACTAGATTTTACCATCGTAGACTATCCATTAGGAATACCAGTACTAAACTAGTCTAAAATATTTTCTTCCTTATCTCCCTTTCCAATTTTCATAACTAGTAAGGGTCCTTATCATTTTTTTTAATCTTATTTCTTATGAATATCATAGAGAAATAATTTCTCTCGTACCTATCTTTCAATCACATCAGAATTGAAAAGAATTTCAGCAATCATTCTTACCTTCATTTTTCTTCATTTATCTACCATTTCTTGCTATGATATACCAACTTTTGTGGTATCATATATGTAATCTCCTTTTCCTTCTATACATGCTAACTAGGCATAGTTGGCTGCACCTTTCTGCAATAATTTGCAGAGATTTCCTATCAACCATAGCTATCGATTGAGCTAATCTTTCTTACTCTTTTCTTTTCCTATATCAGATTCCTTAATCTTTAGGGTCAAGTTACCCTTGCCCTAATTATACATGTTCATTACCAACATGTGTTATATCCTGGTGTCCTATTGGAAGATATTTCTTATCAATTCTTCCAGATTACCTTCTTTGATTATGGCATAATAGCCATTAGGGTTTCCTATCACTCATAAGCATTGTCAATCAAAGCTTTAGACATTACGTAAGATTACATGTTCAAACCTTGAACATATTCTTAGGTTCAGTCATCCACTGCTTAGCCTAAACAAGATCTTATTCACCTGAGAACTTAGGTGGATACTGAGCTAAAAAGTATTAATAACCTTTCCATTCGTTTCTATCTTTCTATTATTAACTCTTAAAAGTTTGGGTACTAGGTAAAAAAATTTATTACCTGTACCGTCCCATTTCTTCCACCTTCTTTTAAGTGGTCATGTTGGGTATTTTCCCAAAGGCCTTGTATTATTTCTATTGTCTGGGTGTGAAACCCTAATTCAAGTAGAAATGATGAAAATGCCATTGAATGATTTATGTATGAATAATGTATTCGTAATTGAAGTATTTGTAATTTTTAAAGATTTTTACAGTTAGGTCACTTGTGTGAATGATTGTTTAAATTTACGAATTGAAGGTAATATGGTTAAATATGATTGCAATATCATAAGGAGGATGGATAATTATTAGCATGTTATGAAAATTTTAATTAAAATTGATAAGGTGATTAATGGAGATTTGGAGGCTAATTATAGAATCAAGTGGAGTAAATATTGAAAAATTCATAACTTGATGACCGTACGACGGATTAAGGTGAAAATTGAGGGGGAAAGCACATAATTTTATGCTTAATCATATCGGAAATTTAAATTATAAAAATTTTGATAAAAATTGATCTTCACCGTTCAAAACTTAAAATGATCATAACTTGGGCTAGAAAGATTGGATTAAGATGAAATTTGAAATGAACGGATAAAATTACGAAATCAAGGTTTTGGAAGGATTTGATCATGTAAATGATTAAGGGATTAATCTTGCACGAAATCGGGATTAGAGATTTTGACTTTTCAAACCAAAAAGTGAATAGCATTTATGTTAAAAATGAATAAAATAAGCAAATGAATAAAGACAAATTTGAGGTGTTAAGAGGGGGTAATTTGTAGGGTATTTTGTGAATTACTAAAAATGAGAAATTCCTGGAATTATCTCTTAATTAAATGCATAATTAAATGGTTCAAAAGGCACATGGAATAGGTGGCAGCTATGGACGTGTAAACAGCCATATAACTTCATTTTATGAAATATTTTTTAATAAAATAAATACCTAAAGTTAACTATGAATTAATGAGGATAATTTCGCATTAAATTAAAGTGAAAAATCGGATTTAACAGGTGCTGATCTGGACCGTTGAATGGGAAAAGGAAAATGGACAGCAGCGTATTCCATTGATGATGTGGACGGTTTGGCTGCTCTATGCATATTTTATAATTTTTTTTATTAAGCTAAAATGACCCTAAATGCCTTACACTAATAGGTAATTAAATTACTAATTAAATAAAGCTGTAAAAAAATTAATAATGATAAGATAAGTGCTGCAAAATAGGGACGTGCATAGGCATCAGAAAATGGAGCAGAAAATTTTGACCATGCAAGTGACCAAAAATGTGATTTTTTGTATTTTTTAAAAATTGCTAAATGAATGGATAATTAGCCTAGGTATTAGGGAATATAAATGTGCAATTAATAAGCTATAAAATTCGTAGAAAAAAATTGGAAAGCAACAGCTATTGTGGACGTGATTTGGTGGACAAATTTGAGATGGTTTAATGCAATGGATAATTAGCAAATTTTTAACTAAGGAAAAATTAATTTAAATGGCCCAAAAGTTGTCATTTCAGATAAGGGGATAGAATTGCATTGGAATTAGCAATGATGAGGTGGCATGTGGGGTCCATTAGCTGGAAATTTCCAGCTAATTGCATTAAAAGCAAAGAACGTCCATATGCATGAAAGGACTTAGAAAATTTCTGCATTTTGAGCTCTCATTCCAGTAGCAACTCACGTCCCCCTTTCATCACTTTTCAAACCAAAAAATAAGTGAAGAAAAAATGAAAGAAAAGGAGGAGTAAGTGGAGGAAGCTTGCTTGAGAAGTGGAAGTTAAGTGGCACTTAATACAAGTAAGTATATGACTTGAGTTGAGTGATTCTAATTTAGTTTTTCTAAATTGATTTATGAGATATGAATATGTTTCATAATGAATCTTGTAATAAGGATTGATGATGATTTTAATTGGGAAATTTAATGGAAATTTATTAGCAAGTAGTGCAACTAAGAGTTAGATGCAAGTAGAGAGTGAATAGTTTGATGTATGAGCTCCTACACTAGCCAATACTTACTGAAATTTGTATTTAGTGTTGCTATTTTATTTAGTTAATAATCACATGATAATTCATAATTTAATGTTGAATATATATGAAATTTAGCATGAATTATGAAGTGTAGAAGATAAGCTAGTGAGGGTTTCTTCTAAGACCCGAAACTCACGTTTGAATGTGAAAAATGTTACATGAAATGATGTAAATAAATTATGGGTGAATTGTAGGGTAAATACCCTAAATATAGGACACTTTGGACGTAAAAGGGGACTTTGTATGAACTGTCCAAATTCGGATTTTGAAAGAAGTGTGAAGTGGACGTCCAAATGGTGTAAATGGGTACCCTATACATGTATAAAATGTTACTGTTTTGCAAATAACTTATATATGGATTTTAAATATGTGAAAATGAATTGAATTTAGGATAAGAAAATTGGTATAAATTTCTGGAATCAAGTAGATAAAAATCTGTTTAAGTTCGAGTATCAAAAGAGACATTTAAATTATAGAAATGGGATGTCAAAGTTGCTGTTTTTGGAACTTTGAAAATTGTGGATTAAAAATTCGTAAAAATGCACTAAATAAGCATTAAATAAAGTGTATAAACTTTCTGAATTAGAGGACAAGTTTTTTATTTGAAAAATTTTAAGAAATATATGAATTAGACGTTGTTAGATGTACATATGTGAAGCAGTGCACATGATAAGATGATAAATGCATTATGTAAAATATTAAAATGAAAAAATATGTTAAAATATGATGGAAAAATGTGAAATGCATTGCTGATTTGATAATCTCAAAATTTGAGATTAATATATGGGAATTAAATATGAGGCATAATGAATAATTAAGATACGTAAGTGTAAAGTACACATACCCAACCTGGAGATTAAACGGGTTATGAATATTTATGGAAATGGGTTGGAAAACTAAATAAATGCAAGAAAATAGAATTTACATGGATATTATGTTATTCTGTCATAGGCAAAGGAAAGGAAAAGGCTGATCCGGAAAGCTCTCACGATCAAGGTAAGCAAGCAAATTTTCTAAATGAATTTCTATTTATTAAAATTTCTTTGAAATAATTGTAAATGATTTTTTAACTGCTTTTCTTGATTTAGCAAATTTTATTTGAAATTTATTTCTAAATTTTTAAGGATGGCCATTCCTTAGCTCACTATGTATTTTAAATTGATTTATATTACTGCTTTATGATTGATGAAAATTGCTGTCCTACGATATTATGTGTGAAAAATCATGCTAGCATGTCATGGATAAATTCATGTGCACAATGCATAAGGTTCACCTTAAAGGAATAAGCAGACCGATTGTCCCCCTTTGGTGTAGCCGAGTCGCTAAAATAGGTCAAGGGCCGGCGGCGCTTCCCTGGATGGGAGAAGACGAAGACGGATGGTCGCCTAGCTAGCCTCCATCCTAAGGGATCATGATTCATTCATCACATTGTCATCATATGTCCCCGAGGGGTATAAAGTTGCTTTCCATAATGATTAGAAATAAAAGATTTCTGCTCCGCAGGTAGTTGATCACTTGATAAGTGTCTCTACTAAATGGAGGGAAATATTTTTGGAAAACGTTGTTTTAAAATATTTTGTTTGAAAATATATATAATGCTTGCTTATTGAGTGTACCACTAACGTTTTTATTTTCCAAACCCATAGACAGGTGAATGAAGAGACTCGACAAAGGAGCAAATAAAATATCATTAAAGCAAGAGAAAAACATTTGCAGTTATTATGATATAGTAGAACTTATGTTGAATGGATATAATTAAGTTGTTGTTTTCATAAGGACAACCATGGTTATAACATGCAGTGGCATCTAATTTAGGAGAATGTTGTAATGTTTTTGAATAACATGCTTTGTCGTGTGTTGAATGGTTGGAAATGACTTAGTTATTACCTGAGATATAATTAAGAGGAAATAAACTCCTATGAAAATATATTTAACTAGATAATTATTCGTTAAAAACCCACTGTGTGATAGGGCAAAAATCTTGATCACGTTTACCAGTCGATATTGATCCCGAGGTAAGGCTTAGGATGTGACGTCAGGTTTGGGGCGCCACAGAGCTTGGTATCAGAGCATGGACTGGTAAATAGGCATGAAAAAGCCTAAGTTTGATGATGAGACATGATATATATGACTTTATGAGAATTTTATAGGTCATTATCATGATATATGATGATGTATTGCAAAATGATTTGCAAGGTGTTATTTTTTTTAGTATATAACTAATGCAGTTATATATTTGAACAGATGGCCGATAAGGGAAAACGAGTGATGAGTGCAGAAGAGTTAAAGAAGGAGATGGAAGAAGAAAAGAAACGAAAAATTGAAAAGAGTGTTAATAGATGGTTAGAGTCACAACGTGATGCAGACCCTTTTTCATCAGCACTTCCAGGTTTTTCTTCTTGACAGCATCCACCTCATCTACAAGATAGATCCCAGCAGAGGCTAAATATTGTGGAGTCTAGCAGCAGGGCTCCTAGAGCTAAGGGTATACCGGCTTATCATCCTGAATCTTTAGGAACCCTTCGTACGCCTACCGACTATATATCCCCTCAGGAATGCAGCGGTTTTGGAACTGTACTCCAGCACCTGTACCTCCTACTTCGGGACCTTGGTATAAATTCGAAGGTGGATATCTCCAATTTCGATATGGAAAGACCTTGGAGCGTATTCGACAGAGGGAAAAAGACATGGTTCCTTTTATAGAGGAGGGTCGTGCTCGAGGATTTATAGAGCCCCCTGAATCTACTCCTCATCCTGGTGAGGTTATGATCCACATAGATAGAAATACGGGTAAGTTGTTTTCAATGATAGCACCATTACGATATCTTGAACCAATGGTAGATGAAGAAGAAAATGGTGATGAAAGTGAAAGCAGCAGTGATAGTAGTGACAATAATAATAATGGTGGAGGAGAGAACAATCATGCTTGGTCTGATACTAGCTCCATCATAGAGGAACCTACCGAGGTGTCGCCTAGGCATAAGCGTCATCATTACTTTAAGAGGAGAGCTGGTAGGTGCTGAGTTTTCTTTGTTTTTATGAACTTTAGTATGTATAATTATGAGATCAGGAGACTTTGCTATGATGTGCAGTATATATATAAGTGTGATGTATGTAATATATGGTGTGATGTACTAGGAAATAAGGAATGTATGAAAATATATGTTTGCTAATGTAAATAATATGAGATGTTGTGGATATGAATGGTTATGAATGTTTGTGATGATGAATGTGCAAATTGATTTAAATTTTGTGATTGATAATACGTATATGATGATCTAACCCTAATCATAAATGAAAGATTGTGTGCTTTTATATATTGGTTGGAGAGACTAGTAGGCCAAAAAGGCCAGAACCCGAATCCAGAAGTGAGAGTTCAAGAACGCGACAAAGACGAGAAAGTGTAGGTCCAGAACAAAATATAGGAGAAGGATATGAGTCAAGCAGGCTCAACTCATAGAAGAAAGAGTAGCAGCAGCAGCAGTCAAAGAGGCGATGCAGCAGGCTACTCATGATTGGGCAACACAAACCGCAGATATTATTCAGGGTTTGTGGGAAAGGACACAACAGGCATAATTGGGCATTACTGATAGAGATAGAGTGTGAAACTCCGAAAATATACGCGTCATTTCGACAATTGTAACTCTAGATTCTTTTGTAATTATTTTTATAATAAATGAAAATTCATGAATTATATTGATGGATATGTGCATTGGAGATTGAAATAATGCAATTAGGAATTTAACCACGTCTCTGTGAACAGTAACCTCGGATGAATAGTAACTGCTACAATAAACAACGTGATTTTGGAGAAAAATTGAGATTAATATTTAAATATAATGATGGAAATTTTGAGGAACCTATGGATAAAAATATCCATATAAAAAAATAATGCCCAAATATTATAAAGCATGCATGGGAGCAGCTTGAATAGAAGAAATAAAATTATCCTTTTTCCTTGAATAGGAAAAGGAAAAGAAAAGGTCGAAGACACCCACTAGAAGGTAAGCAAGTTATATCTTTTGCAAATTATTTTCAAAATGATTGCAAATTGTTGTAAATTGCTTTATGAAATTTATTTAAGGTTGACCATACCTATAACTGCTTTACATGAACTGAAGTTTGCTTTGTTTAATTATTTATTAAATGCTTTTTATGAAATTATTTATGATTTGCAAATATCATGCCGGCATGTGTATGAAAATGAGCATGTGCACGAGGAATAGGCCTTAGTCGAGGTAGTAAGCGGACTGGATGTCCCCCTCGCTATTGCCAAGTCGCTTAATAGGCCCAGGCCGGCAGCGACCTCCCTGAAATGGGAGCATGTATGGGATGGGCGCCTAGCTAGCGTCGCATCCAAAGGAATGTCATGAATGCTATGTATGCATTGCATTTGCATTTTATGAAATGCATAAAATGATTGAAAAATTATGTATGGCTTGCTTACTGAGTATTATTACTCACCCATGCTTTTTCAATAACAGACAGGAAATGATGATGAAGGCAGCATGCAAAGTGTTATGTAGTTTTGATATAAATGTTGTATATGTGAATATTTATATAAAGACCATGATGTTAATTTGGAGATGGATATGAATATTTTTATTTCAATGAAAATGTTTATGGAATAGTTTTTGATCATAACTGTGATATATGAAATACATTTCATGTTGGATGAATGATGGAAATTTTTCATGTATTGATGTTGTATATATATATATATATAAATCCTACCGTATGATCAGGGCAACAATCCCGAGTCACGTTTACCAATTAAAACGATCCCGGAGTAAGGCTTCTAGGCACCTCAGTTTGGGCGCCACATAGAGCCATTCCGACGGCTGGCCCGACTCCCACGACAACACCCACAGAAGATGAAAATCAGCTAATGGAAGCTGATAGAAAGGCAATTAATGCATTCTTAGCTCAGCGACCACCAAAATTTGCAGGAGAACCCGATCCGGTACAGGCTAAACAATGGATAATAGAGATTAAGAAATTATTTAGAATCTCTCCATGTAATGATCGTCAGAAGGTATTGTGCGCCACACTTTTATTGATCAAAGATGAGCATAAATGGTGGGAAACAATGTTGGTCACAATGCCACGACCAGAAGAGGTGTCTTGGCCAACATTTGTTGAGGAGTTCAATAAGGAATACCTCCCCGTTGGTTTACAAGCCAAAAAGTGATAGAATTTGAAAGGCTTTATCAAGGGAGGATGTCTGTTACGGAATATGCAATTAAGTTCAATGCCTTAGTTCGATATGTACCCTGGATTGCTAATGAGCCAAGCAATAAGGCACAAAGATTCCAGCAAGGACTGAGGTCGTACCTCAAAGAAAGCCTCGCTCCCTTGCTAATTAAGGATTATGCTTCATGCTTAGAGAGGGCAAGAGCATTAGAAATTGAGGCATTAAGAACACAGGAATTAAGGTTTGGGTCAAAAATGTTCAATTTTGGAACAAAGGAAACTGAACCAGGCAAAGAAAGAGCTAAAAAGGGAAATGTGCGAAAAGGGAAAGGAGTCCTAAAGAAGAAACTTCCACCTTTCTGCAGAAAATGTCAAAGACGGCATTCAGGCGAATGCCTAAAAGGTTCAAATCGGTGTTATAAATGTGGGCAAGCCGGCCATATAGCCAAGGAATGCAAAACGGGTGAAGTAAAGGTCATTAAATGTTATCTTTGTGATCAAACAGGACATATCGCTCGGAATTGTCCGAATAAAACACAAACGTCACAAGGTCGTGGAAGACCCGCACAACTTAGGATACCGGGAACAGCGAATAGGCAGGGAACTACCACGAATCCGGTAGATGTGCATTCTTTAACTCGAACTGATTCTCAAGAACAAAAAGAGAAGGTGGTCACAGGTATGGTTTACATTTTAGGAAATTCGGCAGTTACTTTGTTTGATTCTAGTGCTAGTCACTCATTCATAGCGTGTCAATTTGTGGCCACCCATGCACTACTGGTAGAGGAAACCAATGAGATAATTAGCCAGTGTTAGCCAAGTATGCAAAGCATGCCCAATTAGGATAGGAGCATTGATTTTAGAAGCTAATTTGATCCTATTACCTATGACAGAATTTGATGTGATATTGGGTATGGATTGGTTGAGTCAGTGGGGAGCTACAATTGATTGTAAAAATAAGAAGGTTCAGTTAGAAAAAGCCCCAGAAAAAGAGATAGCCATTGGGAAGCTGAGACCACTTGAAAATGTTACGATATTATCATTCATGAAAGTGGTCAAAATGATTCGCTAAAGGTGCCAAGCTTATCTGGTATCAGTTAATGTGGAGAAAGGCATGGAGCTAGAAATAAATCAAATTCCGATGGTTAAATAATTTCCTGATGTATTTCCAAAGGAATTGACCATGTTACCTCCGCAAAGAGAAATGGATATGACTATTGATATCATACCAGGTACAACTCCAATTTCAAAGGCTCCATACAGAATGGCACTAGCTGAAATGAATGAGCTGAGAACTCAAATACAGGAATTGTTAGATAAAGGTTTTATAAAACCCAGTGTATCACCTTGGGGAGCTCCGGTTTTATTTGTGAGAAAAAAGGATGGTAGTTTGAGGCTGTGTATTGATTATAGGGAATTAAATAAAGTCACAGTGAAAAATAAATACCCATTGCCTATAATTGATGATTTGTTTGATCAATTGCAAGGAGCTACCACTTTCTCTAAGATTGATTTACAGTCAGGGTATCATCAGTTGAGAATATGTCCGACCAATGTTCACAAAATAGCTTTTCGAACTAGGTATGGACATTATGAATTTTTAGTGATGCCATTTGGGCTCACTAATGCCCCTGCTGTATTCATGGATATGATGAATAGGGTATTTCAGGACTATCTTGATCAATTTGTGGTAGTTTTATCGATGATGTCCTGATTTACTCAAAGACAGAGAAAGAACATGAGTCTCATTTACGGATGGTATTGGAAAGATTGAGAAAATAAAAATTGTATGCTAAGTTAAAGAAATGTGAATTTTGGTTGAAACAAGTAGGATTTCTGGGTTATATAATCTTAGAAAAAGAGATTCAAGTTGATCCTCAAAAGATTGAGGCAATTTTGAAATGGCAAAGGCTGACGACCATTACAGAAATTCGAAGTTTTCTTGGCTTAGCAAGGTATTACAGAAGGTTTGTTGAAGGATTTTCTCAATTATCGGCTCCATTAACAAAATCGACTTGCAAAGGAGTCAAGTATGTATGGTCTGAGGAATGTGAGCGCAGTTTCCAGGAATTAAAGCTACGGTTAGTAGAAGCACCTATTTTAACTCTACCTGAAGGAAATGATGATTTTGTGGTATATAGTGATGCTTCAAGAAAAGGTTTAGGTTGTGTATTAATGCAGAGAGGTAAGGTGATAGCTTATGTATCACGACAGTTGAAGCCCAATGAGGTAAACTACCCCACTCATGATTTGGAATTAGTAACAGTGGTGTTTACCTTAAAAATATGGAGACATTACCTATATGGAACTAGGTGTGAAATTTGTACAGATCATAAGAGCCTTAAGTATATTTTCACACAAAAGGAGTTGAACATGAGACAAAGGAGATGGCTTGAGTTATTAAAAAATTATGATTTGGCGATACTATATCATCCAGGTAAGGCAAACGTAGTAGTCGATGCATTAAGTAGAAATGTCAGCATGGCGCATCTTATCACAAAACAGGAAGGATTGCTTCAGGAAATAAGACAGTTAGAATTGATTGTATGTCCCCCTAGAGTTCAAGTAAGGTTATTACGGATGTACATACAGTCATCATTGTCTGATCAAATTAAAATTGCGCAGCAACAAGATGCAGATCTACATGCCCATGTGGAAAAAATGAAGAGAAAAGGATTGACAGAATTTTCTGTGGATGAGCAAGGTATGTGTCGATACAAAGGTCGTCTATGCATACCTAATACAACTGAGTTGAAGGAGCAAATTCTTAAAAAAGCACATTTTTCACCCTTTTCCATTCATCCAGGAGGCACTAAGATGTATCAGGATCTCAAGAAAGCATATTGGTGGAATAATATGAAAAGAGAGATTGTTGAATATGTAGCTAAGTGCCTGACTTGCCAAAGAGTGAAAGCTGATCATCAAAAGATATCTGAAAAATTACAATCCCTGGAAGTTCCTGAGTGGAAATGGGATGATATTACTATGGATTTCATTGAAGGACTGCCTAAGACTCGAATTGGGAATGATTCTATATGGGTAATAGTTGACCGATTGTCTAAAGTTGCTCACTTTATACCCATAAAGAGAACATACACAGCAGAGAGATTAGCTAAAGTCTACAATAAGGAGATAGTATGACTACATGGAGTGCCTAAATCAATAGTTTCCGATCGAGACACGACATTCACATCTCGATTTTGAAAAAGTTTGCATGAAACCCTAGGCACCCAACTCAAGTTCAGTACCGCTTTTCATCCCCAGACAGATGGGCAAACAGAGCGAGTCAATCAGATCATTGAGGATATGCTTCGTATGTGTACATTGGAATTTGGTAGTTCATGAGATGAATATGTATCTATAGCAGAGTTTGCATATAATAATAGCTATCAAGCGAGTATTCAAATGGCTCTATTCGAGACGTTGTATGGACGTCGATGTCGAATGTCGTTGAACTAGGATGAAGTTGGAGAAAAGAAGCTAGCCCCAAATTTGTCTCAGAAGATGGCAGACAAAGTACAAGTTATTCAACAGTGTATACTCACAGCCCAAAGTCGGCAAAAGAGTTACACAAATTGCAAAAGAAAAGATCTAAATATCCAAGTTGGCGAACATGTGTTCATAAAAGTCACGCCATTCAAGGGAGTTACGAGATTTGGAAAAAGGGGTAAGCTGAATCCCAAGTATATTGGACCATTTGAAGTGTTGGAGAAAATTGGAAAGTTAGCTTATAGGATTGCTTGACCTCCGACATTATCCTTAGTACACAATATTTTTCATATTTCCATGCTTAGGAAATATGTAGCAGATCCGACCCATGTACTGGTAGAATAAAACCTACCAATCCAAGATCATTTAAATTATGAGAAAAGACCCATTAGAATCTTGGATCATAAGATACAGAAGCTTCGGAATAGAGAAATAGAATATGTAAAGATTTAGTGGAATCGATATTCCGAAGGTGAAGCTACATGAGAATTAAGGCAAGAAGTAGAAAGGAAATACCCCCAGTTATTTAAAGAATAGACGGTTTCGGGACGAAACCTATTATAAGGGGGGAGGATTATGAAACCCTAATTCAAGTAGAAATGATGAAAATGTCATTGAATGATTTATGTATGAATAATGTATTCATAATTGAAGTACTTGTAATTTTTAAAGATTTTTACAGTTAGGTCACTTGTGTGAATGATTGTTTAAATTTACGAATTGAAGGTAATGTGGTTTAATATGATTGCAATATCATAAGGAGGATGGATAATTATT
This sequence comes from Annona cherimola, assembly GCA_030490835.1. Taxonomy (NCBI): domain Eukaryota; kingdom Viridiplantae; phylum Streptophyta; class Magnoliopsida; order Magnoliales; family Annonaceae; genus Annona; species Annona cherimola. The sequence goes on along the minus strand of CM059974.1, from coordinate 97,065,323 downwards.
AGCATGTTATGAAAAATTTAATTACAATTGATAAGGTGATTAATGGAGATTTGGAGGCTAATTATAGAATCAAGTGGAGTAAATATTGAAAAATTCATAACTTGATAACCGTACAACAGATTAAGGTGAAAATTGAGGGAAAAGCACATAATTTTGTGCTTAATCATATGGGAAAATTAAATTATAAAAATTTTGATGAAAATTGATCTTCATCGTTCAAAACTTAAAATGATCATAACTTGGGCTAGAAAGATCGGATTAAGATTAAATTTCAAATGAACGGCTAAAATTATGAAATCAAGGTTTTTGAAGGATTTGATCATTCAAATGATTAAGGGATTAAGCTTGCACAAAATTTAGATTAGAGATTTTGACTTTTCAAACCAAAAAGTGAATAGCATTTATGTTAAAAATGAATAAAATAAGCAAATGAATAAAGACAAATTTGAGGTGTCGAAAGGGGGTAATTTGTAGAGTATTTTGTGAATTACTAAAAATGAGAAAATCCCTACAATTATCTCTTAATTAAATGCATAATTAAATGGTTCAAAAGGAGCATGGAATAGGTGGCAGCTATGGACGTGTAAACAGCCATATAACTTCATTTTATGAAATATTTTTTAATAAAATAAATACCTAAAGTAAACTATGAATTAATGAGGATAATTTTGTATTAAATTAAAGTGAAAAATCGGATTTAATAGGTGCTGATCTGGACCGTTGAATGGGAAAAGGAAAATGGACAGCAGCATATTCCATTGATGATGTGGACGGTTTGGCCGCTCTATGCATATTTTATAATTTTTTTATTAAGCTAAAATGACCCTAAATTCCCTACACTACTAGGTAATTAAATTAATAATTAAATAAAGCTGCAAAAAAATAATAATGATAAGATAAGTGCTGTAAAATAGGGACGTGCATAGGCATCAGAAAATGGAGCAGAAAATTTTGACCGTGCAAGTGACCAAAAATGTGATTTTTTGTATTTTTTAAAAATTGATAAATTCATGGATAATTATCCTAGGTATTAGGGAATATAAATTTGCAATTAATAAGCTATAAAATTCATAGAAAAATATTGGAAAGCAGCAGCTGTTGTGGACGTGACCTGGTGGACAGATTTGAGATAGTTTAATGCAATGGATAATTAGAAAATTTTAATTAAGGAAAAATTAATTTAAATGACCCACAAGTTGCCATGTCAGATAAGGGGATAGAATTGCATTGGAATTAGCATAGATGAGGTGGCATGTGGGGTCCATTAGCTGGAAATTTCCAGCTAATTGCATTAAAAGCAAAGAACGTCCATATGCATGAAAGGACTTAGAAAATTTCTGCATTTTGAGCTCTCATTCCAGCAGCAACTCACGTCCCCCTTTCATCACTTTTCAAACCAAAAAATAAGTGAAGAAAAAATGAAAGAAAAGGAGTAAGTGGAGGAAGCTTGCTTGAGAAGTAGAAGTTAAGTGGCACTTAATACAAGTAAGTATATAACTTGAGTTTGAGTGATTCTAATTTAGTTTTTCTGACTTGATTTATGATATATCAATATGTTTCATAATGAAAATTGTAATAAGGATTGATGATGATTTTAATTGGGATATTTAATGGGAATTTATTAGCAAGTAGTGCAACTAAGAGTTAGATGCAAGTAGAGAGTGAATAGTGTGATGTATGAGCTCCTACACTAGCCTATACTTGATGAAATTTGTATTTAGTGTTGCTGTTTTATTTAGTTAATATAATCACATGATAATTCATGATTTAAAGTTGAATATATATGAAATTTAGCATGAATTATGTGTTGAAAATATGTGCAAAATAAGCTAAATCTATGTTTTGATGATTAACAAATCAATTTGAGTAAGTCTTGGCTACTAACATGTTTGTGGAAGTGATTAAAGGCTATACATTTGAAGAAAATGAAGCTTGGCAGGTTAAGTCGATTTCCAAGTCGACTCAGGCATCGACTTAAGGCCAAGTCGATCCCCAAGTCGACTCCAGCATCGACTTCAAAATGACATTTCCTTCCAGAGTTGAAGTCAAGACTCCGAAGTGGCGAAGTCGCACCCCAAGTCGACTCCACTTGCGACTTGAGATAAAGTCGCAGGCCAAGTCGACTCCGGTAGCGACTTGGAGGCGTCGTTTTCTGTCCATAGTTGAAACCGAGAACTGGGGGTGCCAAAGTCGCATCCCAAGTCGACTCAGCATGCGACTTGGGCGAAGTCGAAGACCAAGTCGACTCCGGCATCGACTTCGATCGGACAGAGGAGAAATTTCAAAAGACAAATTGGGATTAGATCGACTTCAAAGCAGAACTAAGTAAAGATGAAGAGCAAGTCAACTCAGATGTTCAAATTGGAACATATGAAGACTAATCCAAGTCCAAAAAAAGCAAGTTGCATAAACTCAACTATTCTAATCAAGATGTACTGAACTTGCTCATGAATACAAGATTCAAGACTCGAGGACTCAAGGCTTGCAAATCATGGAGCTAAAGGAAACAAGCTAAAGTGAAGACACAATGATTCAAAGAGAACTAAATCAAGGAAGAACAACAAGACATGAAGAAACCCAAGCAATCAAAAGCATTCCAAAGATTTCAAGTTCGTCAAGCAAAACTGCCGAGGTGAAGTCGCATCCGAAGTCGACTCCACCTGCGACTTGGGTCAAGTCGATGACCAAGTCGACCCAGTTAGGAACTTGAAGTTGCGCGGACAGGCGAAGTCGCACCCGAAGTCGACTCCATCTGCGACTTGGGCGAAGTCGCACCCAAAGTCGACTCCACCTGCAACTTGGGTCGCAACGGTCGGAAAATATTCGAACGTTGGCGCATTAAATGCGCGCCACCTACCTTCAAACGTTCGGATTCCCTCCACAATTATAAAAGGCATTCAATGTGAACGACGGAGGTAGCTGAGATTCATTAACTGTTCATAACTCCTATCTCTAAAGAGCTTCAAGTGATCAAGCCAATCCTTAGAAGAAGAACTTTGCTTCAAACTGCAAGAGCTCAACTGCTGATTCTTCAAAGCCAACTCAACAAGTTCTTCTCTGCGCCAAAACTGCATCTACACAATAGTAACGAGTAGATTCTTTTTGTTATTCTTAATTATTGTATTGAACTTGATTTAGTTAGGATAACTAAGATCAAGTGTAAGCAAAGTAGTGTGTGATTGGAGTAGAACTCATCACCTACTTGTGCTGTGATTTGTTGATGCCCCCTAGAGCTAGAATCTAAAAGAGAGCAGTGACTCTAGTTGTATTTGTGAAATACAATAGTGGAACCCAAGTCACAAGGGGTGTGTGCTTGGAAGAGTGGAGTAGGGAGGTTGCCCAAACCACTATAAAATCTTGTGTGTTGATTTATATTTCTGCTCTCTACATTATATTGCTTTCCATTTCGTTTCTTCATTACGGGGACTAGATTAATCCGGGGTAAAGTTTCTGTTTAAGTTGAAAATTTTTAAATACCCAATTCACCCCTCCCCTCTTGGGTAATTGCCATTAACTCGGGACCAACAAGTGGTATCAGAGCAGGTCTTTGAGTTAAACCAAAGAGATCTATTGATATGGCATCCCAATCGACTTCCGTTCCCGCATTTACCGAAGGCCAATCATTTACTAGGCCACCATTGTTTGATGGGAACAATTTCGGCTATTGGAAGCTTCGTATGAAGCAACTCATCATGGCTACAGATATAGACTCTTGGATTGCAATCCAAGATGGTGTAACCTTGCCTATTGATGAAAGAGCTTCCAAATGGACTGAAGAGGAAGTAAGAACTGTTAAGAGCAATGCTAAAGCTATGAACTCACTGTTTTGTGCTCTTACGGCTTCTGAATATGATAGAGTATCCTCTTGTCTAACCGCAAAAGAAATATGGGATACTTTAACATCTATCTATGAAGGAACTTCTCAAGTCCAAGGGACAAGGAGAAACATTCTGATTGGAGAACTGGAAAGCTTTAGAATGCTAGAAACAGAAAATATTTCTGAAATGTTTGCTAGATTCTCAAAAATTAATAATGCTTTGAAAGGTCTTGGAAAGGCTATATCTGAATCTGAACAGGTTATGAAGATTCTAAGGGCTCTACCGGAATCTTGGACTCCAAAGATTACTGCGATAGAAGAAGCCAAGGACCTTAACACATTGAAGCTAGAAGATCTTATTAGCTCATTAATGTCACATGAGCTAATCAAGAAAAGAAATGAAGATCAACACAAAGGCAAGAGAACCATTGCGTTGAAAGCGGCACATAACTCAGAAGAGTCCACCTCCTCGTTGCACAACGATGATGAAGATATTGCACTACTCACTCACAAATTTCGAAAGTTTGTGAGAAAAGAAAAGAACTTCAAAGACTTCAAAGAAAGACCACGAAGAGAGAAGAAAAAGGAGACTACAAAATGCTATAGATGCGGCGGTATGGGACATATGCAAGCTCAATGTCCTACACCGGAAGAAAAACCAAAAGATTATCAAGAGAGGAAGGAAGGATATGAAAGCAGAAAATTTCCAAGGTCGAAAGGAAGAGGAATGTACGTGAATGAAGAAACTTCATCAACAAGTAGCTCCTCAACCGACGATTTTGAAGCGGTAAACTGTGCAAGAATATGCTGCATGGCGCGGATTGAGCAAGAAGAAAATCTGTTGTGTTTAAACACAACAGAAGTTTTGGAAGAACAAACTACTTCAACAAAGTGCACAAGTAATGAAGAGGTAACTTCCAAACTTTGTCATTCTCAATCTAGTTATTCTTCTTTTCAAGAATGCCTCAATTGTGCTGAATTAGAAGAACTACAACTTGCATATGATTCATTATATGAGGAAATCAAAAAGCTAGGAAACAAGTTGTCATTAAAGAGACAACAATGTAACTCCGTCATTATTGTAAATGGAAAACTAGCTGAAAGAACAACAAAACTGAAAGAGAAAAATGAATTATATTTTAAAAGAAGTAGAGAAACTGAAAAAGGAGAACGAATCCTTAAATGAGTCATTAGCTAAGTTCTCTAATCCAGGAGAAAATGTAAAGATGTTTCTGAACATGACCGCTCAAACAAATAAAAGAGGTCTTGAATACTCCACATTTGAGCAAAGAGAAAGTGACAAATCGAATGTGCCAATACTTGGGAAAATCAAACCAAAACTGCACCTATCTACAAGCCTAAAAGGAAAAATATTATGTGGACTAGAAGGCCAACTTTTGAACCATTACATACTTGGAGGCCTACTCCTAGATTACCAATGGCTTGCCATTTTTGTAATAAGATGGGTCATAAAATCTATAAATGTAATTTTAAGAAACTATATGACCATTGTGCAAAACTAGTTTGGGTTCCAAGAAACACAATATTTGGGCTTTCTAAGTTAGAACAACAAAGATTGAATCGGACTACTAACCCAAATGGACCCATAAAATGGGTACCAAAGAGATAAGATTTACTTATTCATTTTTCAGATATGTTTCAAGGAAAAAGCAAGCAATTTTTGGTTCATGGATAGTGGTTGTTCAAGGCATATGACCGGAGAAAGAAGTTTATTTCATAAACTCAAGCCTTGCAACGATGGAACTGTTGCCTTTGGGAATAATGAAAAAGGTAAAATCAAAGGTAAAGGAAATGTTTATAGTATTTCAAATGCATGTATGGAGGATGTTTTATTTGTTGAAGGACTCAAGCACAATCTAATGAGCATTAGCCAATTATGTGACAAAGGATACAAGGTTGTGTTTGAATCATCTATATGTAATGTATTTGATGGAGAACATATCATGTTTAGCGGAAAAAGACATGGAAATGTATATTTGGTTTCACTTGATGAACTAGATGGTCAATGTCTAATGGCCATTGATAATGATCCATGGGTTTGGCATAAGAGGCTTGGGCATATAAACATGGCAAATATAAAGACCCTATGGAAGAAGAGTTTGGTAGAAGGATTGCCAAAATTGAAATATGACAAAGATAAAATTTGCAAGGCATGTCAATTATCAAAACAACCTAAAATTCCTTTCTCTACCAAAAAGGAAATTTCCACCACTAGGCCACTTGAATTGCTACACATGGATCTATATGGGTTATCCGACATTTTAACCATTGGTGGAAAGAAATATGTGTTTGTAATAGTTGATGACTTTTCAAGATTCACATGGGTAATTCTCTTAGCTAACAAAGATGAAGCCTTCTCTATGTTTGCAACTTTTGTCAACTTGGTGCAAAATGAAAAACAAAGTACTATTATGACTATAAGAAGTGATCATGGTGGTGAATTTGAAAATAAACGATTCATAGAATTATGCAATGAAAAAGGAATTCATCACACATTTTCTGCACCAAGAACTCCACAACAAAATGGAGTAGTTGAGAGGAAAAACAGAACTATACAAGAGATGGCTAGAACAATGCTAAATGAGAGCAAATTATCCAAGAAATTTTGGGGTGAAGCTGTAAGTACAGCTTGTCATGTTTTAAATCGAGTTACCATTAGAGCAATCTTGAAAAAGACCCCATATGAGCTATGGGAAGGTAAAAAATCAAATATTTCATACTTTCATGCTTTTGGATGCACATGCTATGTTTTGAACAATGGTAAAACCAACTTGGAAAAACTAGATGCGAAAAGAGATGAGGCAATATTCCTTGGGTACTCATCAAAGAGCAAAGCATATAGAGTATTTAATAAACGAAACAAAGTTGTAGAAGAGTCGATACATGTTGTTTTTTATGAAACTAACCCATGCTTCAAAAGAAAATATGATTTAAGTGATGCAGATGATATAACAAGTAGTCTTGAAAAACTGCATGTGGAAAAGCAAGAAGACTCCATGGAGGAAAGGGTAAGTGAAGGTAATAACTCCTATAAACCTCCAACTGATTTAAAGTTCAAACATGCTCATCCAATTGAGCAAGTTATAGGGAATGTATATGAAGGTGTAAAAACTAGAAGATCAAAATAAAATATTTGTGGACAATATGCTTTTGTATCCAAAATTGAACCATCCAATATTGATCAAGCTCTTGATGATGAAAACTGGATTGTAGCAATGTAAGAAGAAGTTTGGCATCTTGTTCCAAGACCAAAAGATTGTACTGTTATTGGCACCAAATGGGTCTTTAGGAACAAATTAGATGAAAGTGGACTTGTAGTGAGAAACAAAGCTAGACTCGTGGCAAAAGGATACTCACAAGAAGAAGGAATAGATTTTGAAGAATCCTATGCCCTGGTTTCTAGATTAGAAGCTATTCGCATCTTACTAGCTTTTGCATCTCACATGAACTTTAAATTGTTTCAAATGGATATTAAAAGTGCATTTTTGAATGGATATATAAATGAAGAGGTGTATGTTGAACAACCACCTGGATTTGAGGAGAAAGATCAATCTAAATTTGTATACCAATTAACCAAAGCATTATATGGATTAAAACAAGCTCCAAGGGCTTGATATGATAGATTAAGCAAATTTCTGATTGATCATGACTTTCAAAAGGGAAAGGTAGACACCACTTTGTTTATCAAGTATAAAGAAAAGGATATATTGATTATTCAAATTTATGTTGATGATATTATTTTTGGTGCTACTAATGAAATTCTTTGTCAAGAATTTTCTGAGCTTATGCAGAAAGAATTTGAGATGAGTATGATGGGGGAGCTGAATTTCTTCCTTGGACTGCAAATCAAGCAACTAAATGAAGGAATTTTCATCAACCAGTCCAAGTATATCAAAGAAATGTTGAAGAAGTTTGGCATGGAGAATAGCAAAGGGAAAAACACGCCTATGAGCTCAACAATCAAAATCGACAAAGATGAAAAAGGAAAAACATTTGATTTAAAATTGTATAGAAGCATGATAGGTTCTTTATTGTATTTAACTGCTTCTAGGCCAGATATACTGTTTAGTGTGTGTATGTGCTCAAGATTTCAGTCATGTCCAAAAGAATCACACTTGGTAGCTGTGAAAAGAATTTTCAGATATTTAGTAGACACTACCAATTTAGGACTTTGGTATCCAAAGGGCTCTAATTTTGATCTAATCGGCTACTCGGATGCGGATTTTGCCGGTTACAAAGTAGATAGAAAAAGCACTAGTGGAACATGTCAATTTCTTGGGAACATGTTGGTTTCATGGTTTTCAAGAAAACAAACTAGTGTTGCTCTATCTACGGCGGAAGCCGAATACATTGCCGCCGGGAGCTGTTGTACCCAATTGCTTTGGATGAAACAACAACTTAGGAACTATGGGATGGATTTTAAAGATATACCTATTATATGTGATAATACTAGTGCCATATGTTTAACTAAAAATCCAGTATTGCATTCTAAGACCAAACATATAGACCTTAGACATCATTTTATTAGAGAATATGTAGAAAATCATGACATATGTCTGGAATATGTAAGAACTGAAGATCAAATTGCAGATATATTCACCAAACCTCTAGCAAAAGAACCATTTTATAAAATTAGAAATGACATGGGAATGCTTGAATTAACTTAGCACAAACTAAGGGGGAGCACCTGTTTAGGGGGAGCACACCCACCTGTTTCTTACTTTACCCTCTAATTTTTGATATATTGACAAAAAGGGGGAGAAGAGAGGGATTTGAGTCTAAATGATTTGAGTCTAAATGGTTTAAGAGATCGGGATTTTGAGTATAAGCTTTTATGAGTACAAGCTTTTATGATTGCTTTTAAGTTTTCTAGTTGAATGTTTTCAACTTGACTGTTTGCATAAGTATGATAAAATTTCAAAATGCAAAATTAGCATGTTTTTAAACAATTGAAAGGTATACACTCAAATTGGTTTTGTCAATCATCAAAAAGGAGGAGATTGTTCGAAATATGTGCAAAATAAGCTAAATCAATGTTTTGATGATTAACAAATCAATTTGAGTAAGTCTTGGCTACTAACATGTTTGTGGAAGTGATTAAAGGCAATACATTTGATGAAAATGAAGCTTGGCAGGTTAAGTCAATTTCCAAGTCGACTCAGGCATCGACTTAAGGCCAAGTCGATCCCCAAGTCGACTCCAGCATCGACTTCAAAATGACATTTCCTTCCAGAGTTGAAGTCAAGACTCCGAAGTGGCGAAGTCGCACCCCAAGTCGACTCCACTTGCGACTTGAGATAAAGTCGCAGGCCAAGTCGACTCCGGTAGCGACTTGGAGGCGTCGTTTTCTGTCCATAGTTGAAACCGAGAACTGGGGGTGCCAAAGTCGCATCCCAAGTCGACTCAGCATGCGACTTGGGCGAAGTCGAAGACCAAGTCGACTCCGGCATCGACTTCGATCGGACAGAGGAGAAATTTCAAAAGACAAATTGGGATTAGATCGACTTCAAAGCAGAACTAAGTAAAGATGAAGAGCAAGTCAACTCAGATGTTCAAATTGGAACATATGAAGACTAATCCAAGTCCAAAAAAAGCAAGTTGCATAAACTCAACTATTCTAATCAAGATGTACTGAACTTGCTCATGAATACAAGATTCAAGACTCGAGGACTCAAGGCTTGCAAATCATGGAGCTAAAGGAAACAAGCTAAAGTGAAGACACAATGATTCAAAGAGAACTAAATCAAGGAAGAACAACAAGACATGAAGAAACCCAAGCAATCAAAAGCATTCCAAAGATTTCAAGTTCGTCAAGCAAAACTGCCGAGGTGAAGTCGCATCCGAAGTCGACTCCACCTGCGACTTGGGTCAAGTCGATGACCAAGTCGACCCAGTTAGGAACTTGAAGTTGCGCGGACAGGCGAAGTCGCACCCGAAGTCGACTCCATCTGCGACTTGGGCGAAGTCGCACCCAAAGTCGACTCCACCTGCAACTTGGGTCGCAACGGTCGGAAAATATTCGAACGTTGGCGCATTAAATGCGCGCCACCTACCTTCAAACGTTCGGATTCCCTCCACAATTATAAAAGGCATTCAATGTGAACGACGGAGGTAGCTGAGATTCATTAACTGTTCATAACTCCTATCTCTAAAGAGCTTCAAGTGATCAAGCCAATCCTTAGAAGAAGAACTTTGCTTCAAACTGCAAGAGCTCAACTGCTGATTCTTCAAAGCCAACTCAACAAGTTCTTCTCTGCGCCAAAACTGCATCTACACAATAGTAACGAGTAGATTCTTTTTGTTATTCTTAATTATTGTATTGAACTTGATTTAGTTAGGATAACTAAGATCAAGTGTAAGCAAAGTAGTGTGTGATTGGAGTAGAACTCATCACCTACTTGTGCTGTGATTTGTTGATGCCCCCTAGAGCTAGAATCTAAAAGAGAGCAGTGACTCTAGTTGTATTTGTGAAATACAATAGTGGAACCCAAGTCACAAGGGGTGTGTGCTTGGAAGAGTGGAGTAGGGAGGTTGCCCAAACCACTATAAAATCTTGTGTGTTGATTTATATTTCTGCTCTCTACATTATATTGCTTTCCATTTCGTTTCTTCATTAAGGGGACTAGATTAATTCGGGGTAAAGTTTCTGTTTAATTTGAAAATTTTTAAATACCCAATTCACCCCTCTCCTCTTGGGTAATTGCCATTAACTCGGGACCAACATTATGAAGTGTAGAAGATAAGCTAGTTAGGGTTTCTTCTAAGACCCGAAATTCATGTTTGAATGTGAAAAATGTTACATGAAATGATTCAAATAAATTGTGGGTGAATTGTAGGGTAAAATACCCTAAATATATGATACTTTGGACGTAAAAGGGGACTTTGTATGAACTGTCCAAATTCGGATTTTGAAGGAAGTGTGAAGTGGACGTCCAAATGGTATAAATGGGTACCCTATACATGTATAAAATGTTACTATTTTGCAAATAACTTATATATGGATTTTAAATATGTGAAAATGAATTGAATTTAGGGTAAGAAAATTGGGATAAATTTTTGGAATCAAGTAGATAAAAATCTGTTTAAGTTGGAGTATCAAAAGAGACGTTTAAAGTATAGAAATGGGATGTCAAAGTTGCTGTTTTTGGAACTTTGAAAATTGTGGATTAAAAATTCGTAAAAATGCACTAAATAGGCATTAAATAAAGTGTATAAGCTTGCTGAATTAGAGGACAAGTTGTTGATTTGAAAATTTTTAAGAAATATATGAATTAGACGTTGTTAGATGTACATATGTGAAGCAGTGCACATGATAAGATGATAAATGCATTATGTAAAATATTAAAATGAAAAAATATGTTAAAATATGATGGAAAAACATGAAATGCATTGCTTATTTGATAATCTCAAAATTTGAGATTAATATATGGGAATTAAATATGAGGCATAATGAATAATTAAGATACGTAAGTGTAAAGTACACATACCCGACTTGGAGATTAAACGGGTCATGAATATTTATGGAAATGGGTTGGAAAACTAAATAAATCCAAGAAAATAGAATTTACATGGATATTATGTTATTCTGTCATAGGCAAAGGAAAGGAAAAAGTTGATTCGGAAAGCTCTTAGGATCAAGGTAAGCAAGCAAATTTTCTAAATGAATTTCTATTTATTAAAATTTCTTTGAAATCATTGTAAATGATGTTTTAACTGCTTTTCTTGATTTAGCAAATGTTATTTGAAATTTATTTCTAAATTTTTAAGGATGGCCATGTTGGCCCCGAGTTAATGGAAAAACCCAAGAGGGGAGGGGTGAATTGGGTTCTTGAAAAATTCTTTGGTAAATTAAAACTTAACCCCTTATAATTTCAATCCCCTTGATGAAACGTGATATGAGATATAATGAGAGGGTGCAAATGGAATATAAAATTGTAAACAATCAAACCAAACAAGAGACAACGATATATAGTGGTTCGGGCAACCTTCCTTACTCCACTCTTCCAAGCACACACCCGTTGTGTCTTGGGTTCCACTATTGTATTTTCAATACAATCTAGAGCACCCGCTCTCTTCTAGATTCTAGCTCTAGGGGGCATATACAATAATCACTTGTTGGTGAGACCAACTCCAACCAACCAAGTCCAATCTGTTGGTGAGACCAACTCCAACCAACCAAGTCCAATCTATTGGTGAGACAAACTCCAACCAATCAAGCAAAACCCGTTAGTGAGACAAACTCAAACCAACCCCCTGTTTTTCTTCTTCTTGAATTCGGTCTCCAATAGCGATCCAAGGCAACAACATAAAACAAATAAATAAAAGAGAGATTACACTTTACAACGTGTATTCGATAAGCTCCGGAAGCTCCTTGTCTTGTAGAGATGATAATCTTGGAAGCACACTTGAAAGTTGTAGCACTTGAAGCTTCAATAGTTGTTCAAATAACTTCAACACACTTGAATATTAGAAGATGAAAGCCCAACTAGTGTTTTCCTCTTTCTTTTCTCCTCCTCTCTTTTTTCTCCACGTTCATTCTTCAATGGTATATATAGAGGAAAAAAGGTTCTAGCCGTTGGAGTGGAGGTTCACGGGCATCTAGAGCTCCAACGTTCGGATTTTCGACCGTTACGAGTTGAAGTCGCAAGTGGAGTCGACTTCGGATGGGTGAAGTCGACTTGGGATGCGACTTCGTCTTGTTAAAACTCGCTGTCAACTCTCTGTCCAAAATTCTGTCTTTGAAGTCGCAGGTGAAGTCGACTTGGGCTGAGTGAAGTCGACTTCGGTTTGTTGAAGTCAACTTGGGATGAGACTTCACTTTGCTGTCTGTCCGAAGTCACAGGCGAAGTCGACTTGGGTTTGGGACTTCACCCAAGTCGCAAGTGGAGTCGACTTGGCTGTGGGACTTCACTTTGCTGAACTTGCAATTCATGAACTTGAACTCTTGAAACTTAAATTATTTCACATTTTCATTTTCATACACATAATTAGAGATAAAATATCTGAGAACACTTAGACAAATGTATTAGATCCTTTTTAATGATATTTCAATTATTTGTTAATCATCAAAATCAAATTAATCATTCTTAAAGCAAGCATATGATCAACAATCTCAACAATCTCCCCCTTTTTGATGATTGACAAAACTTAATTGAAATATCTTCCTTTCTCAAATGAATCACAGATATGTCTATATGAAGATCATGATTTTCATCAATAAGCGTAATAATATATATTCTTTTCATATACTTCTCCCCCTAAGTTATATGCAATATTATTCTCTTTTCTTAAGATATTTTCATACTACACTCTCTCCCCCTTTTTGTCAATCAACACAAAAAGGTAGCACAATGGGGCACAATGAGGCACAATGGGGCATATAAAATAGGTAGTACAAATGAGGCTTATAAAATAGGTTCATACTACACTCTCTCTCCCCCTTTTTTTTCATACTAATCATTCATTTTGAGTCAAGCATATGATCTATAATATGACTATGGTACTACTAGTTTATTAATTTCTTTAGGAAAGCAACATACCTTTACTTACCTTTGATTAAAGTTATCATTACTATTTTGCTCAACTCCCCCTTTCTTTTGCAATTCATGCTCCTTCATTCTCTAGATGACTTTGAAATAAAAACCTGCATCACAAATATGATATCTTCTTTTCTTTTGGTACCCATGTTATGGGTCCATGAATGTTAGTACCATAATGCATAGGAACTCAAGGAGACTTGGTTCCACCTTAGATATGTCTCTTTGGCATCCAATCTAATTTGACTCCATTGTAAACCATTTTTCTTGCCATGCATTGATATATTTTATGTCCAAACTTATTACAATAATGGCAAGTGATTCTAGCATAGGTTGGAGTACCATGATAACTCTTTGGTTGCCAAGTAGGTATATTTGTCCATGATTTATCAACAAGCTTCTTAAAATTGTTGGTCCCGAGTTAATGGCAAAACTCAAGAGGGGAGGGGTGAATTGGGTTCTTAAAAATTCCTCGGTAAAATTAAAACTTAACCCCTTGTAAACTTAATCCCCTTGATTGAAACTGATAGAGAGCAATGAAGTAAAGAGAGCGATGAAGTAAAACAACAGGCAAGATTTATAGTGGTTCAGGCAACCTCCCCCTACTCCACTCTTCCAAGCTCACACACCGTTGTGACTTGGGTTCCACTATGTATTCCGCGAATACACTTAGAGACTCCGCTCTCTTCTAGATTCCAGCTCTAGGGGGCATACACAAACAGAGCCTATGCTCTCTTCTAGATTCTAGCTCTAGGGGGCTTGTACACTTTATACAAGTAGGTGATGAGTTCAACTTCAATCACAACTCTACTTGCAACGTCTTGGTTTGTTACAATACACTCAAACCAAGACCAATAACAAAGAGTAATGAAAATAAGGAAGATCTACACTTTACAGATTTGTGTAGGCAAGATTGAGCTTGAGGAAGAACTCGTAGAAGCAACCGGTTGTATGTCGTTGAAGCTACTTGCAACTTGAAGCTCTTTCTTCCTTTGAAAATGTATAGATCACTCAAATTTAGAGAAAAGCAAATGGGAGCTCTTGTTTGCACTTATTTTCTCTCTTTAGACAATGTAGTGTGTGTATTCTCGTTTGCTTGAGTATCTATTTATAGAATGGGGAAGATTTGAACGTTATAGAAGTGGTTGGCGCGCAATAAATGTTCCAACGTTCAAAAATTTGAATGTTGGTTCCCCAAGTCGCAGGTGGAGTCGACTTCGTCTGCGACTTGGCTTCCCAAGTCGCAACTGAAGTCGACTTCGTGTGCGACTTCAGTTCCGCGTTTCTCAAGTCTGAGTCTGGGTCGACTTGGTTTCAGACTTGACCTCAAGTCGATATTGGAGTCGACTTGGGTTGCAACTTGACCTGTCTTTGTGCTGAAATGTGCTTGGTCCTTGTTTGATTTCCTTGCTTAGCTTTCTTTCTTGAGTCTTCTTACTTCTGAAATGGCTTCTTATATTTGTAAATCTTCTTGAAGTACTTGTCTTAGATTGCTTTCCATAGTAGTCTTCATGACTTGAACTTCTTCATCTTCAACTATGTTCGAAGCTGTGCCTTGGACTTGAGAATTGATAATGAGCTTGTACCCTTGAAAAAATCCCAAGTTGATCTTGAAAATGAGCTTGAGTCTGTATTTTGGACTTTGAAGAACTCAAGTCGAACTTGGGGTCGACTTCATCTGCGACTTCACCCAAGTCGCACCTGGAGTCGACTTCGTCTGCGACTTCGGCATTTTTGTACCCCAAAATCAACTCTGGAGTGTTTTTGCCGTCTGAAGTCGATGCTGGAGTCGACTTCGTTTGCGACTTGGCTTCGCAAGTCGCAAGTGGAGTCGACTTGGCCTGCGACTTCACCTGCTTTTCCTTCCATTTTGAATTTGGATGTTTGGTCTGTTTTGGAGTCGAATATGGAGTCGACTTTGGGATCGACTTCACCCTAAGTCGAAGTCGAAGTCGACTTGGATATCGACTTGGCTAATTCATTCCTTAAATCATTAAGCAAAATCATCAGTAATCTCCTTATACTCAATTTTAACTTTGTTAATCATCAAAACTCATGCTTTGGTCAATTTTGTTTTGCTTTAAACATTATTTCCAACAATCTCCCCCTTTTTGATGATTGACAAAACTAAATTGAGTTTGTACCTTTCAGGATAATCACATTCATATAGTTTTCAAAAACAGATCACATCTTTCAAACAGAGTATAGTAAATATGAAACACATAGCAAGCATGAAACACATATATGAGCATAAACAATTTCATAAATCAATCATTTTTATAGATTACACTGTAAAGCAAAAATGAAACCTAGATACAAACTACCCGACCCAAAATGCTCTAAAAACTCTCAAAAACAACTCTATTCCTATTCTATCTCCCCCTTTTTGTCAATCTTTCAAAAATGGTTCAATCACCAAGGATTTGGTGAATTGAAATTGGGAAATGGGATATGAGGATTGAATGGGTTTGATAGGACGAACATGAGCAGAGGAATAGAAGGAAGAAACTGGAGCGGGAGTCGGATCTCGATGAACTGATCCTGAATCGAAAGGATCAAGTTCCGGTATGGGCCGATTTTTGTGTCGCCCCGATGCAAGATGGTATCTAATGGTACGTATTTGCCGATCGATTCGATCTTGTCGGGAATGCATATCATTAATGGCAGTAAGAACTTCGGTCACGAGACTGGTCATTCGATCCTCTTGATGACTCATTTCCTCTCGTAGAGCAGATATCTCATCTTTAATGCTCTGTAATGTGACCTCTTGAGATGACGGTGGAGGCGCCCGATCAGGTGCAGCAGATCCCTATGGAGAGTAGGATCCGTGCGTCATAGGAGATACCGGCTCCTCGAGAACGTCTCGGGGTGGAGCAGATGGTGCCTCGGGAGGCTGCTCCCCCTCAGTCTGTGCATGGCCTTCTTGCTCACGAGCTGGTTCGCCCAGCTTTTCTCGTATCCTGTCATCTCTAAACTGCTCCAAATTTATCTTCATTCGTTGGAGCAATGCCTTATTAATGGCATTTGTGGTTTTAGGGACTTCAAATGGTTCCCCTTCAATATCCACCTCGAAGTATTCTAGGATCCTCGTGATCCAAGTCCCGTAGGATAGAACACCTCTCGGATTGTCCTTTCTGCATGCCAAGGCTTCTAGGAATAATCTGGGAAGACTGATCTTAACCTTGTTGACCAATTTCCATAGAATCATGGCCTCCTGTGGGTTGAACTGATTCCTTCCGCCGCCTTTCGGATAGATGCAGTGAGCAATTAGTAAGCGGAGGACTCTCAGCCGTGGAGAAAGATCCATGTAGTGTAGGAACTTGGTTCCTGCATGATACTTGTTACTCTTGGTTAGCTCATTGTAGATTTTCTCCACTGTAAGATCCCGGGGAAGTGATTCTTCTTCGAATGGAACTTCGAGAATTCTTCCTATTCTCTGTATTGCACTTTCTTGATCTAGGTTAGCCATTGTTCCCAAAAACATTTCTGTGCCTTTGACAAAGGTTGAAAAATTGTTATCATCCCACAGATAATAGAACATCCTTGTCAGATCGGGATATACCCTTTCATCTGTCTTTAACAACTGTATCCATCCTTGAAAATCCAATAACTCTTCTATATCGAATTCATAATCGTTGAGAAATTTGAAATCGATAATCTTTGGAATGAATACCTTTCTCTCGTAGAAGTGCTTATAGAAGTGACTGTGTTGAAGCTCTGTTCTGAAGTATGTTGTGGGCATTTTCAGGACTTGCCCTTTTGTGATCGGGATTCTTCCTGAATTTGAGCTTTGAGGTTGACTTTCTGACCTCGGAGCTCGATCTGAAGATTGGGTAGTGGTTTGAAATCTAACCCTTCTACCCATTGAGGTTGAAGGTTCCTCTCTGGATCGTTTTCCAGAAGTTCTTTGCCTTCTGGGAACTTCTTCCTCTGTATTTGATCTTGAAGGTCTGGGTACAGGTCTTTGCGTAGGTTTGGAGACTGCTAGTTTGGGAAGTCTGGGTTTTGGAGCCATTTGTTTTGAAATGGAAATAGTGAAACTTTGAGCGGTTTGAGCAAAGAGAGGGAGACAATGCAGTTTGAAGGCAATGCAGTTTGAGAAGAAATGGAGTTTGAGAAGTAAAGAGAGGGAAACTTGCAACAGTTGGTTGCAGTTTGAGAAGAGATGAAGGCAATGCAGTTTGAAGGTTATAGTCGGTCGGAGAATAGGCAGGAGTTTAACAAAAAACTGGGAAGGAGAGAAAAAGAGGAGGCTGCCAGGAGAAGACTGGAGAGGGAGATGAGCTAGATGAAAAAGGCCGGAAAACAGTGAGAGAGTAAAATCGGAGGGTTTCGGAGTGAAGAAGGGCTGCCGAAAAATGAGAGTGGCCGGAATCTAACTGGAAATAGCCCGGAGAGTTGCTGGAAAACAAGGAGGAGAGAAGCTGACTTGAATGCCGAATTTTAGAGTGGCTGCTGCCGAAAAAGGTGGTTGCCGGAGAGGGAGAAGAGAGAGTCTTGTCGGAGACGGACTGTTGAGCTTTGAGAGAAAGAGAAATCGGAGAGGAAAGGAGATTTCGGAGAGAGAGAGAAGGGTCTGCCGGGAAGATGAAAAGAAGAAGAGAGGGAAGAAAGAAGAAAAAGGGGAGAGGAAGACGAGCCGTCGCGCGCGAAGTCGACTTTGGTCCTTTGGAGTCGACTTCGCCTTAGGGCGGAGTCGACTTCGACCCTGTGGAGTCGACTTCGCTACAGAAGCGGAGTCGACTTCATTCTCCCAAGTTGACTTCACCAAGTCGACTTGACTTATGATTTTTCAGATTTGATTTTCCTGTTTAATTTTTCTTAATTTAATTCTATCATCCCCATATCATTTCTAATTTTATAAAATGATTCCTTAGCTAGAGGTTTGGTAAAGATATCAGCAATTTGATCTTCTGTTTTCATATATTCTAAACAAATATCATGATTCTCAACATGTTCTCTAATAAAATGATGTCTTACATCTATATGCTTGGTTCTTGAATGCAGTACAGGATTCTTAGTCAAACATATAGCACTTATATTATCACATTTAATAGGAATATTGAAATAATCAATGTCATAATCTTTCAATTGTTGTTTCATCCAAAGTAGTTGGGTACAACAGCTTCCGGTGGCTATATATTCGGCTTCCGCAGTAGATAGGGCAACACTGGTTTGTTTCCTTGACCTTATATATCATTTTATTAGAGAACATATAGAAAATCATGACATATGTTTGGAATACGTAAGAACAGAATATCAAATTGCAGATATATTCACAAAACCTCTAGCAAAAGAACCATTTTATAAAATTAGAAATGACATGGGAATGCTTGAATTAACTTAGCACAAACTGAGGGGGAGCATCTGTTTAGGGGGAGCAATCTTATATGTCTCTAATTTTACCCACTCTATCTCTAATTTTTGATATATTGACAAAAAGGGGGAGAAGAGATCGGGATTTGAGTCAGGATTTGGATTTGAGTCTAAATAGTTTGGAGAAGAGATCGGGATGTGAGTTTAAGTCTTTATGATGGTTTTTAAAGTTTTCTTGTTGAATGTTTTAACTTGATTGTTTGCATGAGTATGATAAAACTTCCAAATGTACAATTAGCATGTTTTTTAAGCCATTGAAAGGTATACACTCAAATCGGTTTTGTCAATCATCAAAAAGGGGGAGATTGTTGGAAATATGTGGAAAATAAGCCAAGTTCATGTTTTGATGATTAACAAATCAATTTGAGTAAGTCTTGGTTACTAACATGTTTGTGAAAGTGATTAAAGGTTATAAATTGGAAGAATATGAAGCATGGAAAGTCAAGTCGACTCCGTTTGCGACTTGAGGTGAAGTCGCAGACCAAGTCGACTCCAGTCGCAACTTAGAGGCATCATTTCTGTCCAGAGTTGAAACCAAGAACAGGGCATGCCGAAGTCGCATCCCAAGTCGACTCCGCATGCGACTTGGGCGAAGTCGCAGATCAAGTCGACTCCGACTTCGACTTCATGCAGATCAAGATAACTAAATGGTAGATTCAAGAGTTTCAAAAGAAGATGAAGGTAGAAGACAACTCAAAGACTCAATACTCAAGACATGAAGTCAAACGTGAGAATTATAAAGAGTCTCAAAAGAACAACCAAACAATAAAGGAATTCAAGCAAGCAATGCATTCCAAGATTCAAGTACTCAAGAACTCAAGAAAAGGAGTCCAAGGTATTTTATGTAAAGAGATATAAGGGAGAACATTCAATATGAAGAAAATATAATGATCAAAGTCATCTCTGAAGATTTCAAGTTCATCAAGCAACCTGCCGAGGTAAAGTCGCACCCGAAGTCGACTCCACCTGCGACTTGGGTCAAGTCGAGGACCAAGTCGACCCAGTCTGGAACTTGAAGATGTTGCGAAAATGCGAAGTCGCACCCGAAGTCGACTCCATTTGCGACTTGGGCGAAGTCGTACCCGAAGTCGACTCCACCTGCGACTTGGGTCGCAATGGTCGAAAAATATTCGAACGTTGGCGCATTAAATGCGCCCACCTACCTGCAAACGTTCGGATTCCCTCCACAATTATAAAAGGCATTCAATATGAACGAGGAGGGTAGCTGAGAATCATTGAATGTGCATAACTCCCATCCTTAAGAGCTTTAAGTGATCAAGTCAACATCTTGAAGAAGAACTTTGCTTTCAAGCTGCCAAGAGCCTCTTATTGATTCATCAACATTGTTGTACAAGTTCTTCTCTGCACCAAAACTGTCTCTACACAATAGTAACGTGTAGAATCTTTCTGTTGTTTTTATTGTTGTGTTTAACTTGATTTAGTTAAGATAACTAAGATCAAGTATAAGCAAAGTAGTGTGTGATTGGAGTGGAACTCATCACCTACTTGTGCTGTGATTTGTTGATGCCCCCTAGAGCTAGAATCTAAAAGAGAGCAGTGGCTCTAGTTGTATTTGTGAAATACAATAGTGGAACCCAAGTCACAAGGGGTGTGAGCTTGGAAGAGTGGAGTAGGGAGGTTGCCCGAACCACTATAAAATCTTATGTGTTGATTTATATTTCTGCTCTCTACATTATATTGCTTTCCATTTTGCTTCTTCATAAAGGGGACTAGATTAATCTGGGGTAAAGTTTCTGTTTAAGTTGAAAATTTTTAAATACCAAATTCACCCCTCCCCTCTTGGGTAGTTTCCATTAACTCGGGACCAACACTTTCTTCCCATATATATATATATTAAATGGGATCATCATGTTGTTGGTCCCGAGTTAATGGCAATTACCCAAGAAGGGAGGGGTGAATTGGGTATTTAAAATTTTTTAACTTAACAGAAACTTTACCCCGGATTAATCTAGTCCCCTTTTATGAAGAAACAAATGGAAAGCAATATAGTGCAGAGAGCAGAAATAAATATCAACAAAACAAGATTTTGTAGTGGTTCTGGCAACCTTCCCTACTCCACTCTTCCAAGCTCGCACCTCTTGTGACTTGGGTTCCACTATGTATTTCACAAATACAACTAGAGTCACTGCTCTCTTCTAGATTCCAGCCCTAGGGGGCATCAACAATTCACAGCACAAGTAGGTGACGAGTTACACTCCAATCACACACTACTTTGCTTACACTTGATCTTAGTTACCCAAACTAAATCAAGTTCAATACAACAAGAAATAACAAAAGAAAGTTTCTACACGTTACTGGTGTGTAGAGGCAGATTTGGCGCAGAGAAGAACTCGTACAACAATGTTAATGATCCAGCAAGCAGCTCTTTGGCAGTTTGAAAGCGGAGTTCTTCTTCTATATGATGGCTTGATCACTTAATGCTCTTGAAGATGGGAGTTATGCACACTTAATGAATTCTCAGCTACCCTCCACGTTCATATTGAATGCCTTCTATAATTTGTGAGGGAATCTGAACGTTTGGAAGTAGGTGGCGCGCATTTAATACGCCAACGTTCGAAAATTTTCCGACCGTTGCGACCCAAGTCGCAGGTGGAGTCTGTTGGAAACATGAGGAAAACTAGCTAAATCTATGTTTTGATGATTAACAAATCAATTTGAGAAAGTCTTGGATACTAACAAGTTTGTGAAATGTCTTAAGGAATATACATTTGAAGAAAATCAAGTTGGAAGGCCAAGTCGCACCCCAAGTCGACTCCAAGATCGACTTCAAACATGCAGAACGTCCAGAGCTGAAAATGGAAGAAGGGAAGGTGAAGTCGCAGGCCAAGTCGACTCCACCTGCGACTTGGGTAGCCAAGTCGCAAACGAAGTCGACCTCACCATCGACTTCAGTCGGGCGAAACCTTCCAGAGTTGAATTCGAAACAGCAGAATGCCGAAGTCGCACCCCAAGTTGACTCCACGTGCGACTTGAGGTGAAGTCGCAGCCGAAGTCGACTCAGACATCGACTTCGCTCAGGCAGACGGAAAACTTCAAATGACAAGTTCTGGATTACTTGATTTCAAGCCAAACTAAATGAAGATGAAGATCAAGGCAACATAGATACTCAAGCTGAAACATTTGAAGACAAATCCAAGTACAAGCAAGAAGCATAAACTCAATCATTCAAATCAAGAAGATATCTAAGATTACATGAGTCAAGATTCAAGATGAATCAAAGTCAAGATTTTCAAGAACATCATGACAGTGAAGTCGCAAGGCCAAGTCGACCCCATCTGCGACTTGGGTGAAGTCGCAAAGCCAAGTCGACTTCATGATCGACTTCAAGTGGGCAAAACCTTCCAGTGTTGAAATTGAAGACAGAAGTTCGTGAAGTCGCACCCGAAGTCGACTCCATCTGCGACTTGGGCGAAGTCGCATCCGAAGTCGACTCCACCTGCGACTTGGGTCGCAACGGTCGGAATTAATTCGAACGTTGGTGCATTAAATGCGCGCCACCTACCTTCTAACGTTCGGATTCCCTCCAAAATTATAAATAGCATTCATGGTGGACGAGGGAAGTAGTTGAAAAACATTAAGTGAGCATAACTCCTATCTACAAGAGCATTAAAGTGATCAAGCCAATCAAGAGAGGAAGAATTGTGCTTCAAGTTGCAAGAGCTACATTCAGAAACTTCAAAGCCATCATCTACAAGTTCTTCCCTGCGCTAAATCGTTTCTACACACCTGTAAAGTGTAGTTTACTTTCATTGATTATTTATTTGTATTGAACTTGATTTAGCTTGGGTAGCTAAGATCAAGTGATAGCAAAGTAGTGTGTGATTGGAGTGTGACTCATCACCTACTTGTGCTAGTTGTTGATGCCCCCTAGAGCTAGAATCTAGAAGAGAGCAAGTGGCTCTAGTTGTTGATGCCCCCTAGAGCTTTGAATCTAGAAGAGAGCAAGAGGCTCTAATTGTATGGAGAGAATACAATAGTGGAACCCAAGTCACAAGGTGTGTGAGCTTGGAAGAGTGGAGTAGGGAGGTTGCCCGAACCACTATAAAATCCTTGTCTACTTGCTTTTATTTCTGCTCTCTTTATTACTTTGCTTTCCATTCAGTTTCTTCATTAAAGGGGATTAATTCTACAAGGGGTTAAGTTTTTAAGTTACCAAAAGAAATTTTTAAGAACCCAATTCACCCCTCCCCTCTTGGGTTTTGCCATCTATTCGGGACCCAACAAGTGGTATCAGAGCAGGTCTTTGAATTGAATCAAAGAGATCCATTATCATGGCATCCCAATCTACTTCCGTTCCCGCTTTTGCTGAGGGCCAATCTTTTACAAGGCCACCATTGTTTGATGGGAACAACTTTGGCTATTGGAAGCTTCGTATGAAGCAACTCATCATGGCTACCGATATGGATTCTTGGATTGCTATCCAAGATGGTGTAACTTTGCCAATTGATGAAAGAGCTTCCAAATGGACCGAAGAGGAAGTAAGAACCGTCAAGAGCAATGCTAAGGCTATGAACTCTTTATTTTGTGCTCTTACGGCTTCGGAATATGATAGAGTATCATCTTGCTTAACCGCCAAGGAGATATAGGATACTCTAACATCCATTTATGAAGGAACCTCTCAAGTCCAAGGGACTAGGAGAAATATCTTGATAGGAGAATTGGAAAGTTTTAGAATGCTAGACACAGAAAATATTTCTGAAATGTTTGCTAGATTTTCTAAGATTACTAATGCTCTAAAAGGTCTTGGAAAGGCTATTTCTGAATCCGAACAGGTTATGAAGATATTGAGAGCTCTACCGGATTCATGGACTCCAAAGATAACGGCAATTGAAGAAGCCAAAGACCTAAACACTTTGAAGCTAGAAGATCTTATTAGCTCATTAATGTCACATGAGCTAATTAGGAGAAGAAACGAAGATAATCACAAAGGGAAGAGAACCATTGCACTCAAGGCCACTCACAATTCAGATGGATCCACCTCTTCATCTCACAACGATGATGAAGACATTGCTCTTCTCACTCGCAAATTCCGGAAATTTGTGAGAAAAGAAAAGAACCTCAAAGACTTCAAAGAAAGACCACATAAAGAAAAGAAAAAGGAGGTCACAAAATGCTACCGATGCGGGGGCGTAGGACATATGCAAGCTCAATGTCCTACACCGGAAGAAAGGCCAAAGGAGAATCATGAAAGAAGAAAATACCAAAGGCCAAGAGGAAGAGGCATGTTCGTCAACGAGGAAACTTCATCAACATGCAGCTCTTCAACCGACGACAATGATGCAGCCAACTGTGCAAGAATATGCTGCATGGCACGAATCGAGCAAGAAGAGGACTTGCTATGCTTGAACACAACGGAAGTTTTGGAAGATCAATCCATCTCAACAAAATACACAGAAAGTGAAGAGGTAACTTCCAAACCTTGTCATTCTCAATCTAGTTATTCTTCTTTTCATAATTGCCTCAAATGTGCTGAATTAGAAGAACTACAACTTGCATATGATTCATTATATGAGGAGATCAAAAAGCTAGGAAACAAGTTGACATTAAAGAGACAACAATGTAACTTTGTTATTATTGAAAATGGAAAACTAGCTGAAAAATCAACAAAATTGAAAGAAGAAAATGAATCATTGTTGAAAGAGATAGAGAAACTAAGAAAAGAGAACAAATCATTAAATGAATCATTAGCAAAGTTCTCTAATCCAGGAGAAAATGTAAGAATGTTTCTGAATATGACCTCATAAACTGATAAAAGAGGACTTGGTTACAATACATTTGAGCAAGGAGAAAGTGGCAAATCAAATGTGCCTACACTTGGGAAATATCAAACCAAAACTGCACCTATATACAAGCCACAAATGAAAAATGTTATGTGGACTAGAAGGCCAACATTTGAATCAAAATATACTTGGAGGCTTACTCCTAGATTACCAATGGCTTGCAATTTTTGCAACAAAATGGGTCATAAAGTTTATAAGTGTAACCTTAAGAGATTATTTGACCATGGTGCTAAATTAGTTTGGGTTCCAAGAAACACAAGATTTGGGCTTTCAAAATTAGAACAACAAAGGTTGAACAATATTACTAACCCAATTGGACCCATAAAATGGGTACCAAAGAGATAAGGATTATTTGTTTACTTTTTCAAATTTGTTTAAAGGCAAAGGCAAACAATGTGTGGTTCATGGATAGCGGTTGTTCAAGGCACATGACCGGAGAAAGAAGTTTATTCCACAAACTTAAGCCTTGCAACGACGGAACGGTTGCCTTTGGTAATAATGAGAAAGGTAAAATCAAAGGTAAAGGAAATATTTACAGTAGCTCAAATGCATGCATGGAGGATGTTTTGTTTGTTGAAGGACTCAAGCATAACTTAATGAGCATTAGCCAATTATGTGATAAAGGATATAAGGTTGTGTTTGAATCATCTATATGCAATGTATTTGATGGTGAACATATCATGTTTAGTGGAAAAAGACATGGAAATGTATATTTGGTTTTACTTGATGAACTAAATGGTCAATGTCTAATGGCCATTGATAATGATCCATGGGTTTGGCATAAAAGGCTTAGGCATATAAACATGAGAAACATAAAGACCCTATGGAAAAAGAGTTTGGTAGAAGGCTTGCCTAAGTTGAAATATGACAAAAATAAATTATATAAGGCATGTCAATTATCTAAACAACCAAAGATGTCTTTTTCTACCAAAAAGGAGATTTCCACCACTAGGCCACTTGAATTGCTACACATGGATCTATATGGGCCATCCGACATCTTAACCATTGGTGGAAAGAAATATGTATTTGTGATTGTTGATGACTTTTCAAGATTTACATGGGTAATTCTCTTAGCTAGCAAAGATGAAGCTTTCTCTATGTTTTCAACTTTTGTAAACTTGGTGGAAAATGAAAAACAGAATACCATTTTGTGTATAAGGAGTGACCATGGTGGTGAATTTGAGAACAAACGATTCACAGAATTATGTAATGAAAAAGGAATTCATCACACATTTTCTGCACCAAGGACTCCACAACAAAATGGAGTAGTTGAAAGGAAAAACAGAACTATACAAGAGATGGCTAGAACATTGCTAAATGAGAGCAAATTATCTAAGAAATTTTGGGGTGAAGCTGTAAGCACAACTTGTCATGTTTTAAATCGAGTTACCATTAGAGCAATCTTGAAAAAGACCCCATATGAGCTATGGAAAGGAAGGAAACCAAACATATCTTATTTTCATGCTTTTGGATGCACATGTTATGTTCTGAACAATGGAAAAACCAACGTGGGAAAACTTGATGCTAAAAGTGATGAAGCAATATTCCTTGGTTATTCATCAAATAGCAAAGCATATAGAGTTTTCAATAAACGAAACCAAGTTGTAGAAGAATCCATACATGTTATTTTTGATGAAACTAATACATGCTTTAAAAGAAAAGATGATCTAAGTGATGCAGATGACATAACAAGCAATCTTGAAAAATTGCATATGGAAAAGCAAGAAGAATCCATGGAGGAAAGGGTAAGTGAAGGTAACAATTCCTATAAACCTCCAACTGATTTAAAATTCAATCATGCACATCCAATTGAGCAAGTTATAGGAAATGTGTATGAAGGTGTAAAAACTAGAAGGTCAAAGCAAAATGTGTGTGGACAATATGCTTTTGTATCCAAGATTGAACCTTCTAATATTGAACAAGCTCTTGATGATGAAAACTGGATTATAGCAATGCAAGAAGAGCTAAATCAATTTGAAAGAAATAAAGTTTGGCACCTTGTTCCTAGACCAAATGATTGTACTATTATTGGCACCAAGTGGGTCTTTAGGAACAAATTAGATGAAAGTGGACTTGTAGTGAGGAACAAAGCTAGACTTGTGGCAAAAGGATACTCACAAGAAGAAGGAATCGATGTTGAAGAATCCTATGCCCCGGTTGCTAGATTAGAGGCAATTCGCATCTTACTAGCTTTTGCATCTCACATGAACTTTAAATTGTTTCAAATGGATGTCAAAAGTGCATTTCTGAATGGTTATATAAATGAAGAGGTGTATGTTGAGCAACCACCTGGATTTGAAGAAAAGGATCAATCAAAGTATGTTTACAAATTAACCAAAGCATTATATGGATTAAAACAAGCTCCAAGGGCTTGGTATGATAGACTAAGCAAGTTTTTGATTGATCATAACTTTCAAAAGGGAAAGGTAGACACCACTCTGTTTATTAAGTACAATGGAAAGGATATATTAATCATTCAAATTTATGTTGATGATATTATTTTTGGTGCTACTAATGAAACTCTTTGCCAAGAATTTTCTGAGCTCATGCAGAAAGAATTTGAGATGAGCATGATGGGAGAGCTCAATTTCTTCCTTGGACTGCAAATCAAGCAACTAAATGAAGGAATCTTCATAAACCAGTCCAAATACATCAAGGAGATGCTCAAGAAGTTTGGCATGGAGAACAGCAAAGGAGCAAACACGCCCATGAGCTCCACAATCAAAATGGACAAAGATGAAAAGGGAAAATTAGTTGATATGAAAGTGTATAGAAGCATGATAGGTTCCTTATTATATCTAACTGCTTCTAGGCCAGATATTTTGTTTAGTGTGTGTATGTGCTCTAGATTTCAATCATGCCCAAAAGAATCACACTTGGTAGCTGTGAAAAGAATCTTTAGATATCTAGTAGACACTACCAATTTAGGACTATGGTATCCAAAGGGCTCTAATTTTGATCTAATCGGCTACTCGGATGCGGATTTTGCTGGTTACAAAGTAGATAGAAAAAGCACTAGTGGAACATGTCAGTTTCTTGGAAGCATGTTGGTTTCATGGTTTTCAAGAAAACAAACTAGTGTTGCTCTATCTACGGCGGAAGCCGAATACATTGCCGCCGGGAGCTGTTGTGCTCAATTACTTTGGATGAAACAGCAACTTAGGGACTATGGCATGGATTTCAAAGATATACCTATCAAATGTGATAATACCAGTGCCATATGTCTAACCAAGAATCCAGTCTTGCATTCTAGGACCAAACATATAGACCTTAGACATCATTTCATTAGAGAACATGTAGAAAATCATGACATATGTTTGGTATATGTAAGAACTGAGGATCAAGTTGCAGATATATTCACTAAGCCCCTAGCAAAAGAAGCATTTTATAAGCTTAGAAATGACATGGGAATGCTTGAACTAACTTAAAGCATAAATTGAGGGGGAGCACCCATTTAGGGGGAGCAAACCCACTTGTTTCTTTACCCTCTAATCTTTTTGATATATTGACAAAAAGGGGGAGAGAGATTTAAGAATGGGGAGAAGAAGAGGATTTGAGTATAAGTTATTTGAGTATAAGTCTTTATGATTAAAGGGGAGAGAGATTTAAGGAGAGAAGAGTAGGATATGTATATGCTTAAATGAATACTTTGAATGTTTGCATTATGAATATGAGCTTATTTATTTAAATGAAAGGTATCCACTCAAATCGGTTTTGTCAATCATCAAAAAGGGGGAGATTGTTGGAAACATGAGGAAAACTAGCTAAATCTATGTTTTGATGATTAACAAATCAATTTGAGAAAGTCTTGGCTACTAACAAGTTTGTGAAATGTCTTAAGGAATATACATTTGAATAAAATCAAGTTGGAAGGCCAAGTCGCACCCCAAGTCGACTCCAAGATCGACTTCAAACATGCAGAACGTCCAGAGCTGAAAATGGAAGAAGGGAAGGTGAAGTCGCAGGCCAAGTCGACTCCACCTGCGACTTGGGTAGCCAAGTCGCAAACGAAGTCGACCTCACCATCGACTTCAGTCGGGCGAAACCTTCCAGAGTTGAATTCGAAACAGCAGAATGCCGAAGTCGCACCCCAAGTCGACTCCACGTGCGACTTGAGGTGAAGTCGCAGCCGAAGTCGACTCAGACATCGACTTCGCTCAGGCAGACGGAAAACTTCAAATGACAAGTTCTGGATTACTTGATTTCAAGCCAAACTAAATGAAGATGAAGATCAAGGCAACATAGATACTCAAGCTGAAACATTTGAAGACAAATCCAAGTACAAGCAAGAAGCATAAACTCAATCATTCAAATCAAGAAGATATCTAAGATTACATGAGTCAAGATTCAAGATGAATCAAAGTCAAGCTTTTCAAGAACATCATGACAGTGAAGTCGCAAGGCCAAGTCGACCCCATCTACGACTTGGGTGAAGTCGCAAAGCCAAGTCGACTTCATGATCGACTTCAAGTGGGCAAAACCTTCCAGTGTTGAAATTGAAGACAGAAGTTCGCGAAGTCGCACCCGAAGTCGACTCCATCTGCGACTTGGGCGAAGTCGCATCCGAAGTCGACTCCACCTGCGACTTGGGTCGCAACGGTCGGAATTAATTCGAACGTTGGCGCATTAAATGCGCGCCACCTACCTTCTAACGTTCGGATTCCCTCCAAAATTATAAATAGCATTCATGGTGGACGAGGGAAGTAGTTGAAAAACATTAAGTGAGCATAACTCCTATCTACAAGAGCATTAAAGTGATCAAGCCAATCAAGAGAGGAAGAATTGTGCTTCAAGTTGCAAGAGCTACATTCAGAAACTTCAAAGCCATCATCTACAAGTTCTTCCCTGCGCTAAATCGTTTCTACACACCTGTAAAGTGTAGTTTACTTTCATTGATTATTTATTTGTATTGAACTTGATTTAGCTTGGGTAGCTAAGATCAAGTGATAGCAAAGTAGTGTGTGATTGGAGTGTGACTCATCACCTACTTGTGCTAGTTGTTGATGCCCCCTAGAGCTAGAATCTAGAAGAGAGCAAGTGGCTCTAGTTGTTGATGCCCCCTAGAGCTTTGAATCTAGAAGAGAGCAAGAGGCTCTAATTGTATTGAGAGAATACAATAGTGGAACCCAAGTCTCAAGGTGTGTGAGCTTGGAAGAGTGGAGTAGGGAGGTTGCCCGAACCACTATAAAATCCTTGTCTACTTGCTTTTATTTCTGCTCTCTTTATTACTTTGCTTTCCATTCAGTTTCTTCATTAAAGGGGATTAATTCTACAAGGGGTTAAGTTTTTAAGTTACCAAAAGAAATTTTTAAGAACCCAATTCACCCCTCCCCTCTTGGGTTTTGCCATCAATTCGGGACCCTACAGAGTCGACTTCGGGTGCGACTTCGACTGTCTGTAGCTTCTTCAAGTTCCAGTCTAGGTCAACTTGGTTTTTGACTTGACCCAAGTCGCAAGCGAAGTCGACTTCGGATGTGACTTCACTTCTTCATCTTGCTAGTTGAACTTGAAATCCTTTGAATGTCTTGCTTGCTTGAATTTCTTCATGTTTAGTTGTTCTTCCTTTGATTATATCTTTTACAACTCAGTATAATCATCCTAGCTTGATGTCCTTTTAGCTTCGTGACTTGCAAACTTTGAATCCTTGAAGTCTTGAATATATGCATGAATCTTAGAGTGCCTAATGATGTCCAAATATATGTTCATAATCCAACATGATGGATTCATGCAACCCTGATTGCTTTTATTCTTCATTTGATCTTCATTTGAGTGTTTGAGTTATCTTGATCTTCATCTTCACTTGAATCTAACATTGAACCATCTTGATCTGCAAGTTCCGCACTGAAGTCGAAGCTGGAGTCGACTTGGTCTGCGACTTCACCTAAGTCGCATGCGGAGTCGACTTGGGGTGTGACTTCGGCAGCTGTCGTTCTTGATTTCAACTCTGGATAGAAATGACAAGTCGAAGTCGATGCTGGAGTTGACTTGGTCTGCGACTTCACCCAAGTCGCAAGTGAAGTCGACTTGGGATGCGACTTCGGCAGCTCTCGTTCTCGATTTCAACTCCGGAAGGAAATGACATTTTGAAGTCGCTGCTGGAGTCGACTTGGGGATCGACTTGGCTTAAGTCGATGCCTGAGTCGACTTGGAATTTGACTTGACTTGCCATGCTTCATTTTCTTCATTTTTATAACCTTTAATCATCTCCACACACATGTTAGTAATCAAAAATTACTCAATTTGATTTGTTAATCATCAAAACATAGACTTGGCTTATTTTTCACATGTTTCCAACACATGCTTTTGTTTCGCAACTCTGATTTGAGTTTTCTTTTGCCTATCAATATTTTCCTACTTCCTTTCTTGCCTTATATCCCTTTTTTTCTTAATACTAAGAACAAATTGTCTTAGTACTAGGTTAGGAGTTGCTACTTGTAGCAATCTATTTATTTCATTACCTCTTAACTGAGTCTATTACTCTTTGTAATAGACATAACATATTTTTATATATATATATATATATATATAAAAGTACCTCAACATAACCCCTTATTTTATCACGAACATAAATTATACGTTTAATCTTGTCAATAGAAAGATTAATAATAACTATTTTCTTTCTTTCCATATGTACTTAATATATAAATATGAACAAATTCATTTCTATAGCAAAGAACCCCTTTGCCTCAATTATATTTCATACATATCTTTATCACAGAAAGTCTCTTTTGCTAACTTCATCTATTTTATTCTTACTACTTAGGTATTTTCTAATGAAAATACCAATTCTAGGACAGTCTATAGTACATCCTTTCTATATTATGATAGATAATACATGATATAAATATCATGATTTCAATCTACTCATTTCCTTCATTCTTTCTATTCTTATCTACCAATCCTTACTATGATATCACTCTTTGTGGTACCATATCTTTCCTTTCATCATTCATCATTTTCCTCTTTCCACTCCCATTTTTTTTATGAGCTTCTCATTATGCATAATTCTTAATATATAATTCTTAAATCATCGAGGAAGGATTCTTTGACTACATACTCACCTTGAGTGTGGCTCTTTCTATCACTAATCCTGTCAATCATAAAAGGTGGAGTTGGAACTACATATAACATATATTTCTGAAATATCTACCTTTTATCTATATTTTTCTCAAACCTTACATTTTTTTCCTACTTTCCTTGCCAACATCACTTTTCATAGTGAAAAATTACTTTTCCTTTATGAATCATATACCTATCAAAATATCATAGTAATTTCCTATATTTACAACAGAATTATGACAAATCATCATATGTTCATAAAACCGTAAAAACCAACATACAATAGGTATATCTTATAATTTCAATCTATCCCTTTCATCATTCTTCCTCTACCTATTCATCAATCCTTGCAGGATCATATCTTTCTTTCCATATCTATATACCATTCTTTCCTCTAATATTACTTCTCGTAATATCAAATCTTTTCTTTCCGCGCCTATTTACCAATCCTTGCTCTGATACTAACTTCTGTGGCGCCCCGACCCGGGTGCCTAGAAGCCTTACTCTAGGATCTTTATTGATTGGTAAATGTGGCTCAGGATTGTTGCCCTGATCACACGGCAGGATTTTTAAATTGGATCTCGTCCAAAAAAAATTTTCTTTCATTCCTTTGTTTTTATCACATAATAAACACTTGTCATCAACTTTACGCATGATACTCATAATAACATCATATCATCATATATGAACATATTCTTGACATTAATTTCACATATATTATTCATATCATAATAACTGACTTATCTACATCACAAGTTCTTTCAATCTAAACATTTCATACGTACATATTTTGAAGATTCCATATAATCATTAATACCATATACAAACCAATTTGTTGAAAAGTTTTTTTCATACTCCTTTCCTTTCCTGCATGACCTGTGCGGTACCTGTCTATGGTTGGGGAAAACAAAACATGAGTCGAAACTCAATAAGCAAGCTTTTTTTATTTTAAATGCATTTCTCACCTTTCAGTAGTAGACGCTTAACAAGAGTTCGACAAGCAATTGGAGGAAACCTTTTCGTAAATACCTTTCATAAACATTTCATAATCCCAATTCATGGCAAACAATGCTTGTAAAACTTGACATATAAATTCTTTTTCCATTGACATAT
Organism: Annona cherimola; assembly: GCA_030490835.1. Taxonomy (NCBI): domain Eukaryota; kingdom Viridiplantae; phylum Streptophyta; class Magnoliopsida; order Magnoliales; family Annonaceae; genus Annona; species Annona cherimola. The sequence continues at coordinate 97,032,600 of CM059974.1, read as the reverse complement.
TTATATTCTAAAACATTTTTCATCGAAGCTCCTTTTCTCATAGGACATTCTCATGTCCTAAAATACTTTTCATAAAACCCTTTTTAAGCATATGCAACATGCAATACGTCTCTGGTAGGCGACACTTATCAAGTGATCATTCTTCCTTAGGAGAGAAACCCTTCTAGGTGATAGCCCGCGAGCCAGCGACTATCCGTGTCCATCTCCCATTTCAGGGAGGGCGCCGCCGACATTTAGCCTTATTCGAGCGACTCGGCCTATGCAAAGGGGGCCCAATTTGCAACCGCGTCCGACTTGCATATCCTTTATAGTAGACCTAGTGCATAATCCTTGTGCACACTTTTCCTTCGCATTCACATGCTGGCATGCTTTTATAAAACACCACAAACCCAAGTCTGTGTCTTTTTCTGAACACTTGATGTCAGCATGTCATTTCAAAACAGTACAAACCTCGGTCCGTATTTTCTTTTTCAAATCTAGAAAACTGGGCTTAACCCATGTTAACAAGTTCTATAATCAAAAATTTTTGTAAGGATGGCCAACCTTAAAACGTTTATATTTCATAAATCATTTGAAGTATTTAAGGAAAATATTTGAAATAACAATATTTTCTAACCGTTTTATAAATAATTTTTGCACGATAAAACGTCTTTTAAAAATATTTGAAACCAAAAGATTTTTCTTACAAATGCTTTTCCAATTTATGGGTTTTTATGATCAAAGGACATACAAGTACATGCTTTCATCTAATACCATATACTTGTGTCCACCTGTCTTATTATTCATTTTTATATGGGATAGTCTTGTATAATCCTTTGAACATTACTCAAATCATTTTTGAAATTAATTTATCGTGTTGGCCTTCCTTAAATCCTTCTCGAAATAATAGATTTTGAAAACTCCAAAATAATCCAATATTTAGAGATCCTTTAAAACATATCATTAAAATACTTCAAAACATTGTAATAAAGTTATTCTAAAACATTATTTTCAAATATCATTTTAAAATCTCATTTTCCTTTCAACACAGCCTTTTTAACATTTGCATTTCCATATTTTTCAATATTAAAAGGATTTGCTTCTAGCGAAGCAATTTTCGAAACAATTTAAGATTGCAGAGTAAGGTCGTATAAAATTATATTTTCAAAAGGTTTGCTTGCTTACCTGCGTAGTCAACTTGTATCTTTCACTTGTACCCAAATGAAAAGAACCATTTTTCTCATATAGACATAATATTCCATGCTTGCACATTTCTACTATTAAATTTGAATTCATCTTAGGATTTCTAACCCATGCATATGTCATAATCACTTTATTTTCCTTCATAATCTCATAGAGGTTAATTTGGTCTCTATTTTCACAAATGGATTTTTATCCCAAAAATCCTTAAAAATTCCATTCATACATCCTTATAAATATCCATCTTATTTCTGCCCAAATCACTTTGTTTACTATTCATGATTACTGTTCATGATCACTGTTCATAACTACTGTTCACGTTCTTTGTTCACGCGGGTTATTGTTCACAGCGTGTTTGGCACTGTTCATGGGTTTCAAAATTTGGCGATTTTTTTTAAAATAAAAAAATACCATGACATAGCTCTTGTCTAGTACATCATGAGATAAATCATGCATTTTGAATTAATCATGATTATCTTGGCTAAATAAATCATTTTAGCCACTTATACACATGCGTATAAGGTTCCATAATTCATTTTTTAACATAAATTTGACTTAACAAAATTCTTTTTAATTCCTATAATATATTCCATAACATACCATGATCAACATAATCATAATTTTTATTTATAATTTCTGAAACTTATTAATAAATTCCAAAACAGCCCTTCTCTTCTTATTTTCACTATGTTCCATCTTCTTATTTATTTATTAATTCCTATACATATAATAGCATCAATTTTCTATCCTTAATCTTTTATTACACTCTTGAATAACATATATTTAAATTTGGATCACTTTCACTTAGTTTTCATATTTCTTTTTGATTATTTCTCAAACTGTCTTCATTTGCTGAAATCAGGCGTACTGATTTATCTAAATCTTGATTTATAATCAAATCAAGATTTTTAACTATGAAATTTCTGTCATAAATCAATAACTATATTAATTAACCCTCATAAAAATTTCAGCAAGAAATATTAACAGTATATATTTATTTTGACATTTTCACTGTGCTGGACAATGTTGTAAAATTAGGAACAGCCCTAATCACATTATTTTTAAACCATACTTATGTCATCTAAAAATCATATTTAATTTTTTCCATTGATAATAATAATATATTATACATCATATAAAAATTTCAGGTCAAAATTCCATCTACAAAAATTATCAAAAATCATTTACTACGGCTGATCCTGTCACCCATTCTACCCTGTTTAGGTTGATCTTCTCGGATTTTAAATTTGCAATACGGTTAATATTTTAAGCTGAAAGTTTGGTCGTTCCTTAATGATAACATAATGAGCTTGTAAAAATATTTTCATGGCTAAAATCCTTCGTTTCTCATCTCATTCATATTTTGGTTTCTAACATTACATAACCTTCAAATTTGAAACAACAATTCAAGATTAACCTATTATTTTGACGTTATTTAATATTAAATAAGCATCTAATTAGTAAGAAAATTACATGAAATGAAATAAATTGATAAACTGAACCTGGTTGGATTGCTGGACATCTTTTTCTGCTGGAGGAAATTTTTTTTTTTCTCTTGCTGCGTCCACCGTTCAGCAGCATCTCCAACCCACGTCCAGCCCCTTTATATATTAGTTGTTTACTTGAGTTAATTAACTCAAGTTGCCGTTTAACCATAGGACATCTTCTGGCATATTAATCCATCCATTATCAAATTTTAGACAGCTCCTACTTCATGCACCACCTTGACATTATTGCTGTCCACGTAATCAATGTTGCTGCCAGCCAATTTTCTTCACGAGCAAAAAAATTTTTTTTTATCGAAATTCTAGTATTAATAAATTAAATCATAACTGCCTACATTCACACTTATATATTATGAAAATTTTTCTTATTAATATATATACAATTGCTCACAAAATGCACCATTTAGAATTTTGGAAAAGATTTCTAGTTTATTTTAATTAACTAATTCATATTTGGATAAAAATCTCTTTTTTAAATTTTGGAAACATGTTTTCCAACGTTTCATTTCTTCATTAAATTGGGCATATTAAATTAGGCTTACCCATACAATTTCACCTCAATTGGAGCGAAGTACATATTTTAACTTAATTAAATCCATATTTTGTCATAAAATTTCATTTTAAAAAATTGTAGACATATTTTTCAAAATTTAATCCATTCATTATGTAGGGTATATTAAAATAGGCTTCATCCAAAATTTTCATCTTAAATGGCCTTATACACAATAAGATATTTATTAACTAAACAATTATGCAAAAATAATAAATATCCACTAGATGTAAATTATTTTTCATAATCTATTCTGTCTAGATTAAAGATCACATAATTTAGTACTTTCTATTAAAGTTTCTTGTCCATAGGAGTTATACATACTTAGATCTAATGAAAATAGTATGGATGAATATCAACCCTTAGCTAGGACTCCTAATTGGCCAAAAAAATTTTCATTTATTTTTATTTTTCCATAAGGTCCGTGAATTTAAACAATTTCACTTGGTATAATTCAGAATTTTGAAATTCCTTTCCGAAAATTTGTAAAAATTTATTTTCATATTTAATCTTTATGAAATCATAAATTACCCCTTTAGTTTTCTTATAAACCTCAAACTTAACTTTTGTTAAATTAAATCCTCTTCTTGTCTCTAATCTAGTCAATTTTACCAGACAATTCTTTATTCTAAATTTACAGTTTAATCTCATTTTTTTCTAAATTTGAAATTTGATCGTTTTGTAAACACACATTTTTCTATAACCTTACTAAAATAACATATACAATGTATAGTCTTTCAGCATACATTATATTCACGAAGTTTCAAATAACACGGGTTTCACATCCGTATAAACATTTTTCAAGAATTTTCATCATAGATTTCCTTATCCAAAGGAAATCAAAACTTTTTGAATATCATTTCAAAACAAATGGACTATGTCCAAATCATTGTCGATATTTAATTATCACAACATAACAAAATCAATCTTTTTCGTACCTCAAATCTCCTTTTTCTTTTTTTTTATATCACGGTTATTTATCATAAACCATCATAAGAGAAATTCAAAACTTATTTACATTTGTTACTTTGTGAAAAAGGGTAAAATTCCTTTTTTCTTATAAAATACTTGTGAAACAACATCATAAAGAACTTGCTGACTTATAAGCAAATTCTTGAAAACCATTAGCATAAAATTCTCTAAAATTATCATCATAGAGAACTTGCTTACTCGAAAGCAAATTTCTCATTTCCATTAACATAAAGCATTGCCAACCCATGGCAACACTTGTGATAAATTCTTTATCTTAAAAACATGTCGCTTGCTTCCTATGAAGCAAACTTTAAGACTTTTCCTTAAATCCATCGTTTTTCAAAACTTGTGACTTTGCATTAAAGCCGTCATTTTCAAAACTTGTGCTTGCCTATTCTTTAAAACATAATCATAAAAAAAAACATTTGCATAATCATCATTTCAACATATAGAGAAAAATCCATAATTTGAAAAGTTCGCTTGCTTACCTGTTCAACCTTAGCTTCCCAAGTTAGCTCTCTCTTTTCCTTTGCCTATACATACAATTGACATAGTATTCATAACACTTTCATTGGCTTGCATAATCCTAGTTTTCAACCCATAATTCATTTCATGTGTTAACTGCTTTAATTTCAAGTCGGTTTTCATATGCATAGCATATAATCATGCCTTTCGTCATTTGATGCATATCATTCCGTACCCCATGTGTAGGGTATTCCTTCATACACCTAACAAAGATTCATACATCATTACACGAGGTCTCATACCTCTCATTTATCATTTTTCATTCATTTTTCATGTTTCATAAGTCGACGTTCGTTTTAAATATACATTCGACGTGTTAAACCTCATATATTAATCTTAAAATTTAAGATTAACATTACTCGACCATTCAGAAACTTAGTCATCTCTTTTTACCATAATTCCATGCATTTTTTCATTTTTGGAATTTACATACCCCATTTATCATTCATTCATACCCATCCTTCCATACAAGTCCATTTCTCAACACATACTTATGTGTTTCTTAAAATTTCTTAAAATAGAAATTTAATCCTAATTTCAGCATGATTAAATCCCTTAATTAACACATAATTCAGGGTTAATTTTTAAAATTTTAATCCATTTATCATAGGGTTCTCAAAACAGCAACTTTAGAACCCGTTTTTCGTCGTTTCAATGCTCTCTTTAGCAACATGATCTAAACAGATTTTTAATCCAAAATTTTCAGACTTAAACCATAATTTTATTAACCCAAATTTTTGATATTAACACATATTTTAATCCCATAATTAAATTGTTTCCATACAACAACTTACTCATCCATTTCGGGTACCGTTTTCACCCCTCTTTGAACATCCCTTTGCATATCTTCAAAAAATCATATTTAGGGTAATCTTGTTTACCTATAATAGGTTAAAACCTCATAATAACTTGTTTATATCCCATTATAATTTAAATTTCATCACAAAAACCTGAAATTTAACATTTATCTTGATTTATTCCTTAAGCTGTCCATAATGCTGAATTCAGGCACACTGAATTCTCAAAATCTTGAATTACTATCAAATCAAGTTTTTTTTATCTAAAATTTCTAAAATACCTTAATAACTACATTAATTAACCAAAATAAATATTTACAGCATGAAATATTTAGTATTTATATTTATTTTGGTATTTTTATTCTGCTGGACAGCAGCATCCCTTTTTAGACATCCTGAATCACGTAAATTATGGGGCATATTTATACCCATAAAAACCTAATTTTTATTTTGGTCGTGTGATACTAAATATGTCTTATATATCCTGTAAAATTTTTAGCCCACAATTCCTTGTATAAAAATTATTAAAAATCCTTTGGTGCAGCTGATCCTGCCACCGGTTCAATCTTGTCCAGTTTGATTTTCTAGGATTTTTAATTTGCAACGTGCTTATCCTTTTAATCTGAAAATTAGGTCGTTCCTTAATGACCATATCATGAGTCTTCCCAAAACGTTTCATGCTAAAAATAGTTCATTAAATATTTCTTCCATACTTTCCTTTCTAAGTCCAGATTTACTACACATGAGTGTAGATTAACGTATATGGGCTGATTAATCCCCAAATTAAACTTTATAAATCAACTCATTTAGCTAAGAATATTTAATCCTTGAAAATTTTTCTTTAATAGGTCTTTTATAACTCAAAACCATGATTCCAAATCAAGAAGAAAACTTGGAAATTGGAAGGCTTAAACTCAACGGATACTTACCCGATTTGGTTGAATCGTTGCCCTGAGCTTCCCAAGCTTTTCTTTTCCTTTTTCCTTCTTCTTTTTCTTCTCTTTTCTCCCTTTCCTTGCTGGGTTGGATGTGTGAGGCTTGCTGGATTTTTGGAGAATTTTTCTCCCTTTAGTTTCCTCTCTTCTCTCTTCTCTCTCTCTCTCTCTCTCTCTCTCTCTCTCTCTTCTCCTTTGCTGGAATGTCCAGCCCCATGCTCCCCCCTTTTTCCTCTTTTTATTTGCCACTTTTCTTGGTGCTCAAGCAACCCCTAGGGTATTTTAGTAAATTCCATTTTCACCTTCCCAAATTGCCCTTATTGCAACGTCCATGAAGCTTCCTACCTTGACTTGCATTTAATGACTTTCGTCTTTTTGTGATTAAGAAAATCTAATGATAATTAAATTAATCCATTCCATTCATATCATAGTTTTCATAATTTTATTCAATCGTTTCAAGTTTCATTTCAAACTGAGTTTTCTAACTCAAGTTATGACCATTTAAATTTATCTTTTTGGATTTGGGGATACAAATAATTAATTATCAGCCTAATCCCATCATGATTCCCTTAATCTAATTCATTCAAAATATTGAGCCTACCGTCATGAGCTTACCTTTCAAATTTCATCGAAATCCGCCTTGTAGGCGTCAAGTTATGAATTTTCTATCATTTTTCACCTTAATTTCATAATTACATTTAGTATTCATAAATTAAATCATGATTATTAACATGATTATTCATGAAACCTTGTTACCTTTAAATCCTTATTAAGCCCCTTAGGTCATACTGACTCAATTTGGGCTCCGACGATTAAATTTTTAATCACCATTCTTAATTAAACCCTAATTGCAAAATATCATTAAATCATAAAATCATCCATAATCATTCAAAATTCATTCAAGGCATACATGTATCATAATTACATGCCAAATGCCTTCATATGAGTCCTACTTGATCTGGGTGTCACATATTCATTGACGATATCCTGATTTACTCAAAGTCGAAGGAGGAACATGAAATTCACTTATAAAGGGTATTGGAAAGACTAAGGAAATAAAAATTATATGTCAAGTTGAAGAAATGCGAGTTTTGGGTAAAACAAGTGACATTTCTAGGGCATATAATCTCAGAAAAAGGAATTCAAGTCGACCATCCCGAAAATTGAGGCGGTATTGAAGTGGCCAAGGCCGACGACCATTACGGAAATCAGAAGTTTTCTAGGGTTGGCAGGCTACTATAGAAGATTTGTTGAGGATTTTTCACAGCTATCAACCCCATTAATAAGGTTAACTCGCAAAGGAGTAAAGTATGTATGGTCTAATAAATGTGAAAGCAGTTTTCAGGAATTAAAACAACGGTTAATAGAAGCGCCTATCCTAACCCTACTGAAGGAAATGAAAGATTCGTGGTCTACAGTGATGCCTCACGGAAGGGATTGGGATGCGTATTGATGCAGAGAGGAAATGTGATAGCTTATGCATCTCGACAGTTGAAGCCCAATGAGATAAGCTACCCCACTCATGATTTAGAATTAGCAACAGTGGTGTTTGCTTTGAAAATTTGGAGACACTACTTATATGGTGCTAGGTGCGAGATTTACACAGATCATAAGAACCTTAAGTACATTTTTACTCAAAAGAAGTTGAATATGAGACAAAGGAGATGACTCGAGTTACTAAAGGATTACAATCTATAAATACTATACCGTCCGAGTAAGGCAAACGTGGTAGCTGATGCATTAAGCAGAAATGCCAACATAGCGCACCTTATCACAAAGGAAGAAAGGTTGCTTCAAGAGATAAGACGGCTGGAGTTGATTGTATGTCCACCTGGAATTCAAGCAAGATTATCACAAATACACATACAATCTTCTTTATTTGACCAGATTAAGGCTACACAGCAGAATGACTCAGACCTACATAACTATGTGGAAAAGATGAACAAAAATGGGTTGAATGAATTTATCATTGATGAACAAGGTATGTATCTATACAAGGGTCGCCTTTGCATACCTAATTCAGTGGAATTGAAGGAACAGATTCTCAAGGAGGCACATTTTTTGCCATTTTCTATGCATCCAGGAAGCACTAAAATGTACCAGGATCTCAGAAGGGTTATTGGTGGAATAACATGAAAAGGGAGATCGCTAAGTACGTGGCTAAGTGCTTAACTTACCAAAGGGTGAAGGCAGATCACCAACGCATGTCCGAAAAGTTAGTCTCTGGAAGTTCTTGAATGGAAGTGGGACGATATCACAATGGACTTCATAGAAGTACTGCCTAAGACACAAGTAGGAAACAACTCTATATGGGTAATAATGGATCGATTATCCAAGATTGCGCACTTTATACCCATTAAGAGAACTTTTTCGGCAGAAAGGCTAGCTAAAGTGTACTATAAGGAGATAGTACAACTTCACGAAGTGCCCAAGTCAACAGTATCCTATCGAGATGCGACGTTCACATCTCGATTTTGGAAGAGTTTACATGAAACCCTAGTCACCCAGCTCAAGTTTAGTACAGTGTTTCATCCCCAAATAGACGGACAGACGGAGCGAGTAAATCAGATTATCGAGGACATGCTCCATATGTGTACGTTAGAATTTGGATAATCGTGGGATAAATACATATCGAAAGCAAAATTTGTATACAATAACAGCTATCAGGCTAGTATTCAAATGGCTCCATTTAAAGCATTATATGGACGACGATGTCGAAAGCCATTGAACCGAGATGAAGTTGGAGGGAAAACGCTAGCCCTAGACTTGTCTCGATGAATGGCAGACAAAGTTCAAGTTATTTGCCAATGTATACTCATAGCCCAGAGTCGGCAAAAGAGTTACACAGATTGCAAGAGAAAGGATTTGAATATCCAAGTTGGCGAATATGTGTTCATAAAGGTCACCCCCATTCAAAGGAGTTACAAGGTTTGGCAAAAGGAGTAAGCTAAATTCTCGGTATATTAGAGCATTTGAAGTACTAGAAAGGATTGGAAAGTTGGCTTATAGAGTAGTGTGGCACCCCAGCCCAAGCGTCACAACCTTACTCCAAGATCTATCGATTGGTAAATGTGATTCAGGATTGTTGCCCCTGTCACACGGTGGGCTTATTAGATATTTATCCACTTTATCCTAACTCCTTAGGAGTTTTTATCATTTCATACATTCAATTTCCATCATATGCTTTTTTAGGTCATTAAACCATTCAAGAAATACATATATGATCTCATAAATTCTATAATTAGTCATTTCATGCTAACTCATACCTTATCATATAGCCATAAATTTTTTTCGCTATTATAGTCAAAATCACCACATAAATTCTTGTACAACATTAAACCACAATTTAACGTTAACATTCATACAACCATACATGTGGCGCCCCAACCCGAGACGTCACATCCTTACCTCGAGATCTATCAATTGGTAAATGTGAATCAGGATTGTTGCCCTAATCACGCGACGGGTTCTTAATTAGATCTCGTCCAAAAAAAAAATTTCTATCATCATTCATCATACAAGCGGCGATACACTTGTAATAAAATTTCATATTTCATTCCATAGCATCTCAACATGTTTTTCTACAATAAAAGTCTTTTTGACTTAATCCTGACATTTTACATCCATACATACATACATTCAATCATTGAATCACATAGAACTTAAAATTTTAATTAAGTTCACATACACATCAACATACCTTAGAACTTTAATCATGTTATCCTAATCATTATAGCTCACATGGCTACCATCACGTACCTTCCTTCATTGCTTAGGTTCACATCTTCTTGAGTTTTCCAGTACCTGTCTAAGGTTTGGGAAAACAAAACGTGAGTGACGATTCAGTAAGCAATCATGTTATCATTAGGGCAAGGCTTTCTTGAAAACTTTTTCCTTAAACATCTTGAACACCTTTTTACTTAAGGACATTTATATGTCCTAAAACATTGTCATAAAATCCTTTGTTCATGAGGACAATTCTCTGTCCTAGATCATTTCATAAATATTCATTCTTAAAAACCATTTACAAGCCACGTCTGGGCCTGTTAAGGCAAACATATACGTTTTACCTTCTTTAATTAATTTTCTTTGGTCTTGTGTAAACATTTCTAATGTTCCAAGAAATTTACATAAAACCATCTTTTGCCTGTGGACGTTTTACTTCCAAAATATTTTCTCATAAATCCTTTTTAGAGAAAGACATTCTCATCTCCTAAAACATTATTCACCTAAGCCTTTTTCGCCAAGGGACATTTCTATGTCCAAAAATATTTTTCATTATAAATTCCTTTAGCCAAGGGACATCTGATGTCCCAAAATATTTTTAACATAACTTTCTTTGGCAATGGACATTCTTATGTCCTAAAACACTTTTCTCATAAATTCTTTGGCAAAGGACATTCTTATGTCTAGAAACACCTTTCATTTAAACCCTTTGGAAATGGACATTCTCATGTCCAAAATTACATTCTCATGTCCAAAACTGTTGACATAAATCTTTTTCATAATCCCCGTCTTGGGGCTTGTTTATAACAAACAAGGTATAAAAATACATAATCCATTTTCTGTAAAGAATTTGCATAGAAAACATTTCCTTTCATCCTTGTTATTTACACTTTTGTGTAAAACACCCTGTTTTTAGGGTAACCATTTCATAAAATCCATTTAGGATAACTTTTCGTAAAAATGCTTTTGGGCTTTTCAAAAGCAAAACATAAGCAAATGCATTCTCCCCATTCAGTAGTGACACTTAGCAAGTGATCATTCTACCTTTTGGAAGAGAATCCTTAACAGCACGTTAACCAAGCGGCTATTTCTTCATCCTTCTCCCATCTCAGGGAGGGCGCCGTTGGCCTCCTGCCATCCCTTAGCGACTTGGCCATATATAGAGTGGGCCCCGGTCCATCTCTGACTGTGCTCTATAACCTGCCTATTCCTTGTACTGGGGCACCATACATCATTAGCACGGACCGCAGTCTGTGTGTTTTAAAGTATCACAAACCGCAGCTTGTGTCCTTTTAAACCGGGATCACAAACCGCAGTCTGCATCCATTCTTGAAAAACATCGTAGACCGAGGTCTGTATCTTTAAAAATCATTTTGAAAAAGAACATCACAGACCGCAGTCCGTGTCAACTTGTAAAGCGAGCACACCCAGTTTAAACAAGTTGTCATTTGAAATCAAATTTTCGGATGACCATCCTTAAATTATTTTAGAAACATTTTGAATAAAATATTTTGACAATCATTTGAAATGTTTAAGAAAAACAATACATCTTAAAGCCCTTATAAAAGAACTTCAAAACTTTTGGATTTTCAAAAATAAACCATATATTTTCCTAGCATTTTCTTGGTTTCCATTTCAGGGCCTTTTGCTCACAAAAGTTATGCAATTATACCATCCCCTTCTCAACCACCCCAAACTCAAATTCTTGTCCACATATTTATCTTATGATTTTTACATAAAGAGCGTCTTGCATAGTCTTTTGCATGCCATTTTAGCAACCCAAAATTAAACCATTTTATAAAATCAACATATTGGGTTGGTCATCCTTAAATCTCATTTTAACAATGTCCGTATAAATATTTTTCATGACATTTTCAACATATTTCCTTATCTAAAGGAAATTAAAACTTTTCGAATATCATTTCAAAACATATGGACTATGTCCAAATCATCGTTTACATTTAAATATCATGACATTTAAAAACAAATCTTTTTCTATAAATCAAATCGCTTTTTCTTTTTTTTCTTTCATAAGCATAGCTATTTATCTTAAAACATCCTAAGAGAAAACTCAAAACTTATCTGCTAATATTACTTTGTGAAAAAGGGAAATTTTTTTTTTTATAAAATACTTTTGAAACAACATTATAAAGAACTTGCTTGCTTGAAAGCAAATTCTTAAAACCATTGGCATAAAACATAAAATTCTTTTAAAATATCATCATGTAGAACTTGCTTACTCGTAAGCAAATTCCTAAATTCATTAGCATAAAGCATTCCCAATCTTTGGAGACACTTGTGATAAAATCTTTATCTTTAACAAGTGTTGCTTGCTTCCCATGAAGCAAACCTTGAGGCTTTTCCTTAAAGCCATCTTTTTTCCAAAATTTGTGACTTTTCATTAAAGCCGTTATTTTCAAAATATGTGCTTGCCCACTTGTAAAATATTCATAAAAACATCAACATAACATCATTTCAACACATAGAGAGAAATAAATGATTTGGAAAGTTCGCTTGCTTACTTGAGATCGCCTTAATCCCTTTCTTACATTCTTTTCCTTGCCTTTGCCTAGATAAATGAAAATAACATTTCATTTATTTGCATCGACTTCAAATGCTTACATCCCTTAGGTTTTCCAACTGTGGCGCCCCAGCCCAAGCGTCACAACCTTACTCCAAGATCTATCGATTGGTAAGCATGATCAGGATTGTTGCCCTGTCACTTAGCGAGTCCTTCGGATATTTATCCCTTTTTATCTTAACTCCTTAGGAGTTTATATCATTTTATATATATTCCATTTGAAATATACACATATAATCTCATAACTTTTCATACATAACCAATTCATGATGAATCATTCTCAATAATTGACCATAAATTTTTTTTAGCTATTTATAATCAATTCATCACATAGTCATAAGCATAACATAAACCTTATACATCATTCAATTCATTAACAATGTCATTAACATACAACCATACAAACTCATAGAGTTCAATCACAAGAACTTGGAGAAATTCAATTTTTCCTTGAATCTCCATCTGTGCTCCTTACATGGTTCTCTCCTTCACCTGTCTTTAGGAATTGAAAAGCAAAACTGTGAGTCGAAACTCAATAAGCAAGCTATAGATTTTCAGGCAATTCATTTTCAAGGCAATTCATATAAATGCATTTCCCTCCATTCAGTTGAAGACACTTACCAAGTGATCAACTACCAATGGAGTAGAAACCTTTTCATCAATCATTCATGGAAAGCCACTTTATACCCGATTGAGGGTATATCTGTAAACGTGCTTCTCATACCCATCTAGGGTATGTCATAAACAATGCGATGCATTATTTAAAATCATGACATTCATTTGGATAGAAGCTAGCTAGGCAACTATCCACTTTCATCCTCTCTTCCATTCCAGGGAGGCGCCTCCGGGCCTTGGCCACCTTAGCGACTTGGCCGCACCAAAGGGGGACATTTAGTCCGCTTACACCTTTGAGGTGGACCTCATGCTTTTGTGCACATGCTTCCTTCATAAACATGATTTGACATGCTAGCATGATTTTTCATTCATAAATCATGAATTCATCATTTATCATAAGTACTTTAAAGCAGTAAGCAATTCATTTACTTCAATAGAAATAACATTTTATTACTCATTTAGACAAGGAATGACCATCCTTAAACACTTTATAAAGAATTGAAATCATTCATTTGCTAACTCATATAAACAGTTAGAACATCATTGATAAACATTTTATCACATTTGATAAAACACAGCATTTTTGAAAACTGCTTGCTTACCTTTCTTGCTTAGCTTTCCTCCTCATTAACTTCTTTTCCTTTGCCTATAGATAAACATAGCATTGCATTCATAACAAGTCATTTTCTTGTATTCACTTAGTTTTCCAATCCCATAGTCCATATCATTCATAATCAACTTGGATTTTCAAGTCAATCATACATACAAGACTGACACTTATGCAATCATAGCGTTCATTCCATACTTTCCATAATGTGTTTTAATCTCATATTTAGCTAAACACATAGTATATATTCATATCTCAATATATGGGGATTTATATCTCCCATTAACCATTTTTCATGCATATTCCATCTTTCTTACATCTATGCTCATTCTAAGCATATAAGTGACGTTTTAAGCCTCATAAATAAATCTCAAAAATTGAGATAATTAATGCTTAATCATTAAGAAACTTCCTCATGCATGTTATCATATTTTTATATATATTTTTATTTTAGCAAATTCTCATAAGTCACATATCAACCATTCACGCATATGTTTTACATATATTCAACATACAACACATATATTACGTGTTTCTTAAATTTTCTTAACACAGAAACTTCCACCCATTTTCATCATAATTAAACCCCTTAATTAACATATACTTTAGGGTTTAATTTTGGATTTTTAATCCCTTTATCACTGATTTCCAAAACAGCCATGTTTAGACACCTGTTTCATCATTTCAACGCCTCTTTCATGACCTAAATCATAACAGATTTTTAAGTCATAATTTCCAGCAAATAACCATGCTTTTCTTAGCAAAAATTTAGGGTAAATCACATATTTAAAATCCAAAATTCGTTGGTTTCCATAACAGCAACATATTCATATGAAAATCATCCATTTTGGCCCCCATTTGGACGTCCCTTTAGCATACTCTAAAAATCAGATTTAGGGCAAGTTAATCCAGCCCACTTTGGTTGTCCAAACGGTCTTTAATTTAGGGTACTTTACCCTAAAATTCATCCATAAACAATTTAAGCACTTCCTTTTATCATTTTTAACCCAAAAATGGAGAAATCAGGTCATTTCTTGAAACTTAGGGTTTCATATTTGCTAAAATCATCAACCAATGCTTAAATCATCATATGTAATTCAAAAGAACATGAATTATATCCAAATCAACATGCTCAAATCATACAGCAACTTAAGAGTTCTTTATGAACAATATTCATGGCCCATGAATTGAGAGAGAAAAACTTTGTTTAGGTGATTCAAAACATAGATTTCACTTACTTGATCAACCCTAACTTGATTCCAACTTGAGGTGCTTGGCTCCTCTTCTTTCTCTCCTCCTTTTTCTTCCTCTTTTTCTTCTCCATTTCCCCTTTCCCCTCTCCCCCCTTCTGACTTTGCACGTTCCAAGCATATCCATCCATTTTATGATTTTTTTAACTAGCTAGTGGGACCCATATGACACATGTCATGAGGGTAATTTAATTCTACCTTATCCCTTGATGACATGGCATTTTTATATTGTGGCGCCCCGAACCAAGGCGTTACATTTGTCCTTACTCCAAGATCTTGTCGATTGGTAAATGTGACTCAGGATTGTTGCCCTGATCACGCAGCGGGTTTTTAATTGGATCTCATCCAATATTTTTGAAACCTTTCATAAACCATTCATGTAAACCATTTGTAAATACATTTCTCTCCATTCGATAGAAGACACTTACCAAGTGATCAACTACCAATGGAATAGAAACCTTTTCATAAAAATCATTTCATAAACATGAGATGTGTAAATGCTTCCTTTCCATTCCTGACATAGGCCTTTGTGTCGGTACGCTAGCCCAGGGAACATCTCACATAGCATGGTCCAATACGCCGGCTATCTCCGACTTTGCCTCATCAAGGGGAACCTCTCTTCCTTTTGACGCCTACATGGTCTCCTACATGCATGACTTTTGATTTCCCCAACATTATATACCTCTTACACTAGGTGATTTGTCATTCCCATGTAGATAATTATTTGCACCATCTCTTTTTGAAAACATTGTTTCGATAAAACATCATGTAAATCTTTTCATACTTACGCATTTCATAAAAATGCAATGCATTCATTCACACATAGCATTCCTTTGCCTCCACCTCTGGAGAGGACGCCGTCGGCACACATCCCATACGACTCGGCTATAGTGAAGGGGGATTCTCGATTCGCTTACTACCTCCACCAAAGCCTCTTCCTTGTGCACCATGTTCATACATACATATGCCGACATGACATGAATCATAAATTTCATAAAAATCATTTGAGAAGCAAACAAATATTTATTATTTCAAACATTATAGGAGTGGCCATCCTTAAACACATTTCATAATCATATTTGCAATCATTTGCAATATTTGAAAAGTCATTTCAAAATAGAACTTGCTTACCTCCTTAGTCTGTATCCTCCTCAATTTTCTTTTCCTTTTCCTATAAAAGGAAAAAATGATATTTTATCTATATCATTTCATGTCTTAATTTACTTTTTATGCATCTTTATAATCATCCATTACCTCATTTCTATAGAGGTTAATTTTATAAATATACTTGATCATTACCTCTTTGTATGGATCCATTACCTCATTTCTGTAGCAAATCACTGGTCACCCGAGGTTACTCTTCACAGTAACGTGGGTTACTGTTCATGAGTTCCAAAATTTGATATTTTTTCCAAAAATAAAAAATACCATGACATAGCTTATGCCTAGTATATCATAGAAAATTTCATACATTTTGAATTTATCATCATTTACTTGGCCAAAAAAATCATTTTCTCCATATACTAAAAATCAACATAAATTCACTTAAGCATAATCCTTAATTTCAAAAATTATTAAATTAATATATCATCATTCCAACATCATATTTATCATATTCATACATCCCAAACCATCATTTATCATTTTTGAAGCATTATTTACACATATCATATGCTATCTTCCCAAATGCTCCATCTCATCACTTGGGCCTTAATCCAATCCACTTATAAGGTTGAGCCCAAAATCATGAGCTTCCCTTTAAAACTTCATCTCATTTCGCCTTGTAGCCATAAATTTATGAATTTTCTATGATTTTCAACACAATTCCATAATTTTCATTTTAATCTCCATTAATTAAATCATGGAAATTAAAATAAATATTCATGCCACATTAGCATGTTCTAATCATCATTAATCCTCTTTAGTCATCTTGACTCATATTGGGCTTTGGCGATTAATCTTAATCACCATTCGTAATTGCAACTAGCGTTTGCAAAATTCATAAATTTATGAAAATCATCCAAAATTCAATCATTTCATACATAAATCATGCATTACACTTTAAATGCAATTATATGAGTCCTACTTGGGTCTGGGTATTACAATCCTCCCCCCTTGTAATAGGTTTCGTCCTGAAACTGTTTACTTTTGGAATAACTGGGGATACTTCTTTTCTACCTCTTCCTTCAGTTCCTAAGTAGCCTCGCTTTCGGAATATCTATTCCATTGAACTTTAACTTACTCAATTTCTCTATTCCGAAGCTTTTGCACTTTATGATCCAGAATCCTAACAGGTCTTTCCTCATAATTCAAGTGATCTTGAATTGGTAGGTTCTCTGCTACTAACACATGTGTTGGATTTGGAACATACTTTCTCAACATTGGGATATGAAAAGCATTATGGACTAAAGCTAGGGCTTGAGGTAATGTTATTCTATAAGCTAACTTTCAACCTTCTCCAACACTTCAAATGGCCCAACAAACCTGGGATTCAACTTGCCTCTTTTCCCAAACCTTATGACTCCTTTGAATGGCGTAACCTGTATAAAAATATGTTCGCCGACTTGGAAATTCAAATCCTTTCTCTTGCAGTCTGTGTAACTCTTTTGCCGACTCTGGGCTATGAGTATACACTGGTGAATAACCTGCAATTTGTCTGTCATCTGCTGAGACAAGTCTAGGGCAAGGTTTTTCTCTCAAACTTCATCCCAGTTTAGCGGTGTTCGACACCGTCGTCCATATAACGCTTCAAATGGTTCCATTTGAATACTAGCATGATAACTATTATTGTATGCGAACT
Source organism: Annona cherimola (assembly GCA_030490835.1). Taxonomy (NCBI): domain Eukaryota; kingdom Viridiplantae; phylum Streptophyta; class Magnoliopsida; order Magnoliales; family Annonaceae; genus Annona; species Annona cherimola. The sequence goes on along the minus strand of CM059974.1, from coordinate 97,014,558 downwards.
CCATTATCGATACATATTCATCCCACGATCCTCCGAATTCCACTGTACACATACGGAGCATATCCTCGATAATCTGATTTACCCACTCCATTTGTCCATCGGTCTGGGGATGAAATGTCGTGCTAAACTTTAGCTGGGTGCCTAGGGTTTCATGTAAACTCTTCCAAAATCGAGACGTGAATGTCGTATCTCGATCAGATACTATGGACTTAGGCACTCCATGGAATCGTACAATATCCTTGTAATACACTTTAGCCAATCTTTCAGCTGTATAAGTTCTCTTTATGGGTATAAAATGTGCAACCTTGGATAATCGATCCACTATTACCCATATAGAGTCATTTCCGGCCTGTGTCTTTGATAATCCTTCAATAAAATCCATTGTAATGTGATCCCATTTTCATTCGAGAACTTCTAAAGACTGAAGCTTGTTGATCATATGCTTGCTTTAAGAAAGATTAATTTGATTTTGATGATTAACAAATAATTAAAATATCATTAAGAAGGTTCTAATAAATTTGTCTAAGTGTTCTCAGATATTTTGTCTCTAATTATGTGTATGAAAATGAAAATGTGAAATAATTTAAGTTTCAAGAGCTCAAGTTCATGAATTACAAGTTTAGCAAAGTGAAGTCTTAGCCCAAGTCGACTTCGCTTGCGACTTGGGTGAAGTCCCAGACCCAAGTCGACTTCGCCTGTGACTTCGGACAGATAGCAAAGTGAAGTCTCAACCCAAGTCGACTTCGCCTGCAACTTCGAAGGCAAAATTCTGGACAGTAAGTAAACAACAAGTTTTAACAAGATGAAGTCGCATCCCAAGTCGACTTCACCCATCCGAAGTCGACTCCACTTGCGACTTCAACTCGTAACGGTCGAAAATTCGAACGTTGGAGCTCTAGATGCACGTGAACCTCCACTCCAAACAGCTAGATCATTTTTCCTCTATATATAACATTGATGTATGAACGTGAAGAGTAGAGAGGAGGAAAGAAAGAGAAAACCACAAGATGAGCTTACACCTTCTATTATTCTAAAGTGTTGAAGTCTTTTGAACAACTATTGAAGCTTCAAGTGCTACAACTTCAAGTGAGCTTACAAGATTATCATCTCCACATGACAAGGAGCTTTCGGAGCTGATTGATTACACGTGTAAAGTGTAAATTCTAATTTTTTTTATTTTATTTTGTGTTGTTTCCTTGGATCGGTAGACTGAATTCAAGAAGAAGCAAAACAAGGGGTTGGTTTGAGTTTGTCTCACTAATGGGTTTTGCTTGATCGGTTTGAGTTTGTCTCACCAACAAATCAAACTTTGTTGGTTAGAGTTGGTCTCACCAACAAGTGACTATTGTATATGCCCCCTAGAGCTAGAATCTAGAAGAGAGTGAGTTCTCTAGATTGTATTGAAAATACAATAGTGGAACCCAAGACACAACGGGTGTGTGCTTGGAAGAGTGGAGTAGGGAAGGTTGCCCGAACCACTATATATTGTTGCCTCTTATTTGGTTTGATTGCTTGCATTTTATATTCCATTTGCACCCACTCATTCTATCTCATATCACGTTTCATCAAGGGGATTAAACTTTCAAGGGGTTAAGTTTTAATTTGCTAAAAAAAATTTTAAGAACCCAATTCACCCCTCCCCTCTTGGGTTTTGCCATAAACTCAGGACCAACAAAGTTTTCCCGGCATCCGTTGGTGATCTGCCTTCACCCTTTGACAGGTTAATCACTTTGATACGTATTCAGCGATTTCCCTTTTCATGTTATTCCACCAATATGCTTTCTTGAGATCCTGATACATCTTCGTGTTTCCTGGATGCATCAAAAATGGTGAAAAATGAGCTTCTTTGAGAACTTGTTCCTTCAATTCTCCTAAATTAGGTATGCATAACCGACCCTTGTATCGATACATACCTTGCTCATCCATAACGAATTCATTCAACCCCTTTTTCTTCATCTTTTCCACATGGGTATGTAGGTCTGTGTCCTCTTGCTGCGCAATTTTAATCTGTTCAAATAACATCGATTGTATGCTCATTTGTGATAATCTCGTCTGAACTCCAGGAGGACATACAATCAATTCCAATTGTCTTATTTCTCGAAGCAAACCTTCCTCCTTAGTGATAAGGTGCGCTATGCTAGCATTTCTGCTTAATGCATCAGTTACCACATTTGCCTTACCTGGATGGTACAAAATCTCCAAATCATAGTCCTTAAGTAACTCAAGCCATCTTCATTGTCTCATGTTCAACTCCTTCTGAGTAAAAATGTACTTAAGGCTCTTGTGATTCGTATAAATCTCACATTTAGATCCATACAAGTAATGTCTCTAAATTTTCAAGGCAAATACTACTGCTGCTAATTCTAGGTCATGAGTGGGGTAGCTTACTTCATTAGGCTTCAACTACCTTGATGCATAAGCTATCACCTTTCCTTTCTGCATTAGCACGCATCTCAATCCTTTCTTTGAAGCATCGCTGTATACCACAAATCCTTCATTTCCTTCAGGTAGGGTTAAGATAGACACTTTTACCAAACGTTGCTTCAACTCTTGAAAACTGCGTTCTCATTCTTCAGACCATACATACTTGACTCGCTTACGAGTCAACCTCGTTAGTGGGGCTAATAGTTGTGAAAAACCTTCCACAAATCTTCTGTAGTAGCCTGCCAATCCCAGAAAAGTTCGGATTTCTGTGATGGTTGTTGGTCTCGGCCACTTTAAAACCGCTTTAATTTTCTGAGGGTCAACTTGTACAGCCTTTTCTGAAATTATATGCCCAAGAAATGCTACTTGCTTTAACCAGAACTCACATTTCTTCATCTTAGCATATAGTTTCTCCTTTCTTAACTTTTCCAATACTTTTCTCAAATGAATTTCATGCTCCTCTTCTGACTTAGAGTAAATTAGGATATCATCAATAAACACGACCACAAATTGGTCCAAATAATCCTGAAACACTCGGTTCATCATATCCATAAATACAGCAGGGGAATTAGTGAGTCCGAAAGGCATCACTAAAAATTCATAATGTTCATACCTTGTTCGAAATGCTGTCTTGTGAACATCGGCAGGACTTATCCTTAGCTGATGGTACCCCGACTACAAATCTATCTTGGAAAATGTCGTTGCTCCTTTCAACTGATCAAATAGATCATCGATCCTGGGCAATGGGTACTTGTTCTCCACCGTTACCCTATTCAACTCCCTATAATCAATGCACAGTCTAAGACTCTCATCCTTTTTCCTCACAAATAGCACCGGAGTTCCCTAGGTTGATACACTAGGTCTGATAAAACCTTTATCCAATAGCTCCTGTATTTGAGTTCTCAACTTATTCATTTCTGTTGGTGCCATTCGATACGGGGCCTTAGAAATTAGAGTTGTGTCTAGTATAATGTCAATCTTCATGTCCATTTCTCTTTCTAGGGGTAATGTAGTCAATTCCTTTGGAAAAATATCCAAAAATTCCTTAACCACTGGAATTTGATTTATTTCCACCTCCTTTTCTTTTTTCACATGTACTGATACCAAATAAGCTTGATGATTTTGGCGAATCATTTTAACCGCTTTCATCGAGGATATCAGTATTGTTGAATCCTCAGGCTGCCTTAGCCTTCCAATAGTTACATCTTTTTCTGGGGCTGCTTCAAACTGCAGTTTCTTATTTTTACAGTCAATCCTTGCTCCCCATTGGCTTAACCAATCCATGCCTAGTATCACATCAAACTCGGTCATGGGTAATAGGATCAGGTCAACTTCTAAAATCATTGATCCTATCCTTATTGGACATGCCTTGCATACTTGGCTAGAGCTGGCTAACCTATAGACAGGGGATTCTACATGAATTACTTTATTAGTTTTCTCTACTTGCAGTGCATGAGTGGTTACATATTGGCAAGCAATGAATGAATGACTACTACCTGAATAAAATAATGCTATAGCTGAATTCCCTAAAATATAAACCATACCTGTAACCACTTTCTCTTTCTGCTCTTGACACTCACTCCGGGTCAGAGCATGCACTTGCACAGGATTCGTAGAGGTTCCCTATCTGTTAGCTACTCCCATAAGCCTTGGCTGTGCAGCCGTTCCACGTCCTTGCGACGTTTGGGCTTTGTTTGGACAATTTGGCGCTATATGTCCAACTTGGTCACAAACATAACATTTCACCATTCTTACGTCTCCTTTACCACATTCCTTGGCCATGTGACCCATTTGTCCACATTTAAAACATTTGTTTGAACCTTTCAAACACTCGCCTACATGGCGCCTTCGACATACCCTGCAAACAGGTAGCATTCTTTTTCTTGAGGCTCCTTTTCCTTTCTTCGCAACTCCTTTCTTAGCCTTGTCTTTCCCCTTTTCAACTTCCTTTGTTCCCGAGCTGAACATCTTCAACCCTAACCTTAGCTCTTGAGTTCTCATTGACTCAATTTCCAAGGCTCTAGCCCTTTCTACACTTGAAGCATAATCTTTAATCAGTAGAGGGGCTAAACTTTCTCTAAGATAGGATCTTAATCCCTGCTGGAATCTTTGTGCCTTGTTCTTTGGCACATTGGCTATCCATGGTACATATCTTACCAAGGCATTGAACTTGGTGGCATATTCTATCACTGTCTTCCTCCCTTGATAGAGCCTCTCAAACTCAATAACCTTCTGGCTCTGCAATCCCACTAGAAGACACTCCTTGTTCCTCAACAAACACTTGCCATGTTACCTCCTCCGGGTGTGGCATAGTGATCAACATCGTCTCCCACCACTCATGTGCTTCTTTTATCAAAAGATGAGTGGCACATAACACTTTTTGTCTGTCATTGCATGGAGATATTCTAAACAACTTTCTGATCACCGTCATCCACTATGTAGCTTGGACGGGGTCGAGTTCTCCTGAAAATTTAGGAGGTCGTTGTGAAAGGAATGCATTTATTGCCCTCTTGTATGCTTCCATTAATTGATTGTCATCCATCATAGGTGCTGTAGGTGGAACTAGGCCAGCCATAGGAACAGGTCCTTTTTCAACACTTCCTAACTGAGCCTGTTAGGTCTTCTCTCACAAGCCTTGTATTATGTCTGCGGCTTGGGTTGCCCAATCACGTGTAGCTTGTTGCATAGCTTCTTTCACCGCTGAAGATACTCTTTCCTCAATCAATTGAACTTGACTTTGCTCTGGCTCTCTTATTGGTTCTGGGCTGTCATCTACCCTTCTTTGTCGATTTCTTGGGTTTTGCCCTTGTAAACCAGGCCTACCTCTTTTTTTCCTACTGGACTCACCAACTGCATGTTGGCTAGGGACTTCGGTAGCCACTTCTTTTCCTTTATTCTTTCTAACCCTGGACCTTGTATCAACCATGGTGTTCTTTCTGAATATTCAAAAACACACAACTTTTATTCACGGTTAGGGTTAAGTCATCATAAACACACTTCATCTTTATATGGTTAATTTCACATAACCAAATCACAATCATAATCATGTCATTTTCCATCATTCATCAATCATTCGCATACATGCATTTCATGTATTCAAAATTCTTGGTTATAGTTATTGTTGGAAATATGTGGAAAACTAGCTAAATCTATGTTTTGATGATTAACAAATCAATTTGAGTAAGTCTTGGTTACTAACACGTTTGTGGAAATGTTTAAGGCATAAACATTTGAAGAAAATAAAGCATGGAAGGCCAAGTCGTTCTCCAAGTCGACCCCAAGATCGACTTCAAGAAGCCAAATCTGTCCAGAGTTGAAAATGGGAGAAGAACAAGTGAAGTCGCAGGCCAAGTCGACTCCACTTGCGACTTGGGAAGCCAAGTCGCAAACGAAGTCGACTCCAGCATCGACTTCAGTCGGGAAAATCACTCCAGAGCTGAATTTGGGATGGAAGAATGCCGAAGTCGCAAATGAAGTCGACTCCAGTTGCGACTTGGGCGAAGTTGCGGACAAAGTCGACCCCAAGTTCGACTTGATGCTCTCGAGCTCAAAGATGCAGTTTCAAGTTCATTCCAAGAGTCAACTTGAGTGTTCTCAAAACCAAATCAAAGGTGCAAGATCAACTTAAATCTATCAAGTCCAAAGCAAAGCTCCAAACATATCTCAAGATGAAGAAACTCAAGCTATGAAGACCAATCCAAGTTCAAAACAAGATGCATAAGCTCAACCAAGAAGGTTGTTCAAGTTCTCAGGGATACAAGGCTTGCAAATACATAGAGTAAATGAAAGCAAGCTAAATAGAAGACAATGATCCAAAAGGGAATGAAAGAACCAAGCAAACAAGTTTTCAAGTTCATCAAGCGTCCTGACAAGGTGAAGTCGCACCCGAAGTCGACTTCACCTGCGACTTGGGTCAAGTCGATACCCAAGTCGACCCGACCTGGAACTTGAGGTTGCGACGGAGAGGCGAAGTCGCACCCGAAGTCGACTCCATCCGCGACTTGGGCGAAGTCGCATCCGAAGTCGACTCCGCATGCGACTTGGGTCGGAACAGTCGGAATTTATTCGAACGTTGGCGCATTAAATGCGCGCCACCTACCTTCTAACGTTCGGATTCCCTCCAAAATTATAAAAGGCATTCATGGTGGACGAGGGAAGCAGCTGAGAATCATTAAGAGTGCTTAACTCCTATATTCAAGAGCTCTAAAGAGATCAAGCCATTCAAAGAGGAAGAACTTTGCTTCAAATTGCAAGAGCTACATTTCTGAATCTTCAAAGTCTACATTACGAGTTCTTCTCTGCGCCAAATTGCTTCTACACATCTGTAAAGTGTAGACTCCTTTTGTTATTTCATTTTGTTGTATTGAACTTGATTTAGTTTGAGGAACTAAGATCAAGTGTAAGCAAAGTAGTGTGTGATTGGAGTGGAACTCATCACCTACTTGTGCTGTGTTGTGTTGAAGCCCCCTAGAGCTGGAATCTAGAAGAGAGCAGTGGCTCTAATTGTATTTGAAGAATACAATAGTGGAACCCAAGTCACAAGGAGTGTGAGCTTTGAAGAGTGGAGTAGGGAGGTTGCCCGAACCACTATAAAAATCTTGTGTGCTTGATTTATATTTCTGCTCTCTACATTATATTGCTTTCCATTTCGTTTCTTCATTAAGGGGACTAGATTAATCCGGGGTAAAATTTCTGTTTAAGTTATAAATTTTTAAATACCCAATTCACCCCTCCCCTCTTGGGTAATTGCCATCAACTCAGGACCAACAAGTGGTATCAGAGCAGGTCTTTGAGTTAAACCAAAGAGATCTAATCATATGGCATCCCAATCTACTTCCGTTCCCGCTTTTGCCGAGGGCCAATCATTTACTAGGCCACCATTGTTTGATGGGAACAATTTCGGCTATTGGAAGCTTCGAATGAAGCAACTCATCATGGCTACCGACATGGACTCTTGGATTGCAATCCAAGATAGTGTAACATTGCCTATAGATGAAAGAGCTTCCAAGTGGACCGAAGAGGAAGTAAGAACTGTAAAGAGCAATGCTAAAGCTATGAACTCACTATTTTGTGCTCTCACAGCTTCCGAATATGTTAGAGTATCATCTTGTCAAACCGCTAAAGAAATATGGGATACTCTAACATCCATTTATGAAGGAACCTCTCAAGTCCAAGGGACTAGGAGAAATATTTTGATAGGAGAATTGGAAAGCTTTAGAATGCTAGAAACAGAAAATATTTCTGAAATGTTTGCTAGATTTTCTAAGATTACTAACGCTTTGAAAGGTCTTGGAAAGGCTATCTCTGAATCCGAACATGTCATGAAGATACTAAGAGCTCTACCGGAATCTTGGACTCCAAAGATTACGGCAATTGAAGAAGCCAAAGACCTAAATACACTAAAGCTAGAAGATCTAATTAGCTGATTAATGTCACATGAGCTAATTAAGAGAAGAAACGAAGACAGTCACAAAGGGAAGAAAACCATTGCGTTAAAAGCGGCACACAACTCAGAAGAGTCTACCTCCTCTTCGCATAACGATAATGAAGATATTGCACTTCTCACTCGCAAATTCTGAAAATTTGTGAGAAAAAAAAGGAACTTCAAGGACTTCAAAGAAAGAACACGGAGAGAGAAGAAGAAGGAGCCAACGAAGTGCTACAAATGCGGCGGAATAGGACACATACAAGCTCAATGTCCTACGCCGGAAGAGTATCAAGAGAGGAAGGAAGGACATGAAGGCAAAAAATACCAAAGGCCAAAGGGAAGAGGCATGTACATCAATGAAGAGACTTCATCAACAAGCAGCTCTTCAACCGACGACAACGATACAGCAAACTGCGCAAGAATATGCTGCATGGCACGGATCGAACAAGAAGAAGACTTGTTATGTTTGAACACAACTGAAGTTTTGGAAGAACAAACCATCTCAACAAAATGTACAAGCAATGAAGAGGTAACTTCCAAACCTTGCTATTCTCAATCGAGTTATTCTTCTTTTCAAGAATGCCTCAAATGTGCTGAATTAGAAGAACTGCAAATTGCATATGATTCATTATATGAAGAAATCAAAAAGCTAGGAAACAAGTTGTCATTGAAGAGACAACAATGTAACTCCATTATTATTGTAAATGGAAAACTAGCTGAAAAATCAACAAAACTGAAAGAAGAAAATGAATCATTGATAAATGAGATAGAAAAATTGAAAAAGGAGAACGAATCATTAAATGAATCATTAGCAAAGTTCTCTAATCCTGGAGAAAATGTAAAGATGTTTTTGAATATGACTGCTCAAACAAATAAAAGAGGCCTTGGATATTATACATTTGAGCAAAAAGAAAGTGGTAAATCAAATGTGCCGATACTTGGGAAATATCAAACCAAAACTGCACCTATATACAAGCCACAAAGGAAAAATGTTATGTGGACTAGAAGGCCAACATTTGAATCAAAATATACTTGGAGGCCTACTCCTAGATTACCAATGGCTTGCAATTTCTGCAATAAAATGGGTCATAAAGCCTACAAGTGTAACTTCAAGAAATTATATGATTATGGTGCAAAACTAGTTTGGGTTCCAAGGAACACAAGATTTGGGCTTTCTAAGTTGGAGCAACAAAAATTGAATCATATTACTAACCCAAATGGACCCACAAAATGTGTACCAAAGAGATGAGATTTACCTTTTTATTTTTCAGATTTGTTTCAAGGCAAAGGCAAACAATGTATGGTTCATGGACAGCAGTTGTTCAAGGCATATGACCGGAGAAAGAAGTCTATTTCACAAACTTAAGCCTTGCAACGACGGAACGGTTGCCTTTGGTAATAATGAGAAAGGTAAAATTAAAGGTAAAGGAAACATTTATAGTATTTCAAATGCATGCATGGAAGATGTTTTGTTTGTTGAAGGACTCAAGCACAATCTAATGAGTATTAGTCAATTGTGTGACAAAGGATACAAGGCTGTGTTTGAATCATCTATATGTAATGTATTTGATGGAGAACATATCATGTTTAGTGGAAAAAGACATGGAAATGTATATTTGGTTTCACTTGAAGAATTAGATGGTCAATGTCTAATGGCCATTGACAATGATCCATGGGTTTGGCATAAAAGGCTTGGACATATAAACATGGGAAATATAAAGACCCTATGGAAGAAGAGTTTGGTAGAAGGATTACCAAAGTTGAAATATGACAAGGATAAAATTTGCAAGGCATGTCAATTATCAAAACAACCTAAGATGCCTTTCTCTACCAAAAAGGAAATTTTCACCACTAGGCCACTTGAATTGCTACACATGGATCTATATGGGTCATCCGATATTTTAACCATTGGTGGAAAGAAATATGTATTTGTAATTGTTGATGACTTTTCAAGATTCACATGGATAATTCTCTTAGCTAGCAAAGATGAAGCCTTCTCTATGTTTTCAACTTTTGTAAATTTGGTGCAAAATGAAAAACAAAGTACTATTATGACTATAAGAAGTGATCATGGTGGTGAATTTGAAAACAAACGATTCATAGAATTATGTAATGAAAAAGGAATTCATCACACATTTTCTGCACCAAGAACTCCACAACAAAATGGAGTAGTTGAAAGGAAAAACAGAACTATACAAGAGATGGCTAGAACAATGCTAAATGAGAGCAAATTATCCAAGAAATTTTGGGGTGAAGCTGTGAGTACAGCTTGTCATGTTTTGAATCGAGTTACCATTAGAGCAATCTTGAAAAAAACTCCATATGAGTTATGGAAAGGAAGGAAGCCAAATATTTCTTATTTTCATGCTTTTGGATGCACATGTTATGTTTTGAACAATGGAAAAACCAACTTGGGAAAATTAGATGCCAAAAGTGATGAGGCAATATTCCTTGGGTACTCATCAAATAGCAAAGCATATAGAGTATTCAATAAAAGAAACCAAGTGGTAGAAGAGTCCATACATGTTGTTTTTGATGAAACTAACCCATGCTTCAAAAGAAAAGATGATTTAAGTGATGCAGATGATATAGCAAGCAATCTTGAAAAACTGCATGTGGAAAAGCAAGAAGATTCCATGAAGGAAAGGGTAAGTGAAGGTAATAATTTCTACAAAACTCCAACTGACTTAAAATTCAAACAAGCTCATCCAATTGAACAAGTTATAGGGAATGTGTATGAAGGTGTGAAAACTAGAAGGTCAAAGCAAAATGTTTGTGGACAATACGCCTTTGTATCTAAAATTGAACCTTCTAATATTGATCAAGCTCTTGATGATGAAAACTGGATTATAGCAATGCAAGAAGAGCTAAATCAATTTGAAAGAAATCAAGTTTGGCACCTTGTTCCTAGACCAAACGATTGTACTGTTATTGGCACCAAGTGGGTTTTTAGGAACAAATTAGATGAAAGTGGACTTGTAGTGAGAAACAAAGCTAGACTTGTGGCAAAAGGATACTCACAAGAAGAAGGAATAGATTTTGAGGAATCCTATGCCCCGATTGCTAGATTGGAAGCAATTCGCATCTTACTAGCTTTTGCATCTCACATGAACTTTAAATTGTTTCAAATGGATGTCAAAAGTGCATTTCTGAATGGTTATATAAATGAAGAGGTGTATATAGAACAACCACCTGGATTTGAGGAAAAAGATCACTCTAAATTTGTATACAAGTTAACCAAAGCACTATATGGATTAAAACAAGCTCCAAGAGCTTGGTATGATAGACTAAGTAAATTTCTGATTGATCATGATTTTCAAAAAGGAAAGGTAGACACCACTTTGTTTATCAAATATAAAGAAAAGGATATATTGATCATTCAAATTTATGTTGATGATATCATTTTCGGTGCTACTAATGAAATACTTTGTCAAGAATTTTCTGAGCTTTTGCAGAAGGAATTTGAGATGAGCATGATGGGAGAACTAAACTTCTTCCTTGGACTGCAAATCAAGCAATTAAATAAAGGAATCTTCATCAACCAGTCCAAGTATATCAAAGAAATGCTGAAGAAGTTTGGCATGAAAAATAGCAAAGGAACAAACACGCCAATGAGCTCAACAATCAAAATCGACAAAGATGAAAAAGGAAAAATAGTTGATTTGAAATTGTATAGAAGCATGATAGGTTCATTGTTGTATTTAACTGCTTCTAGGCCTGATATATTGTTTAGTGTGTGTATGTCCTCTAGATTTCAATCATGTCCAAAAGAATCACACTTGGTAGCTGTGAAAAGAATTTTCAGATACCTAGTTGACACTACCAACATAGGACTTTGGTATCCAAAGGGCTCTAATTTTGATCTAATCGGCTACTCGGATGCGGATTTTGCCGGTTACAAAGTAGATAGAAAAAGCACTAGTGGAACATGTCAATTTCTTGGGAACATGTTGGTTTCATGGTTTTCAAGAAAACAAACTAGTGTTGCTCTATCTACGGCGGAAGCCGAATACATTGCCGCCGGGAGCTGTTGTGCCCAACTACTTTGGATGAAACAGCAACTTAGGGACTATGGCATGGATTTTAAAGATATACCCATTAGATGTGATAATACTAGTGCCATATGTTTAACTAAAAATCCATTCTTGCATTCTAGGACCAAACATATAGACCTTAGACATCATTTTATTAGAGAACATGTGGAAAATCATGATATATGTCTAGTATATGTAAGAACTGAGGATCAAATTGCAGATATATTCACAAAGCCCCTAGCAAAAGAAGCATTTTATAAGATTAGAAATGACATGGGAATGATTGATTTAACCTAGCACAATCTGAGGGGGAGCACATGTTTAGGGGGAGCAAACCCACCTATCCTTTACCCTCTAACTTTTTGATATATTGACAAAAAGGGGGAGACGAGTAGGATTTGAGGGGGAGAAGAATAGGATATGTTTGGGGAGAAGAGTAGGATAGGATAGGATATGTTTGTTGAATGTTTTTATTGAAAGTTTGCATGAGCATATGTATGATAACACTTCAAATACAAACTTATCGTATTTTTAAGTAATTGAAAGGTATACACTCAAATCGGTTTTGTCAATCATCAAAAAGGGGGAGATTGTTGGAAATATGTGGAAAACTAGCTAAATCTATATTTTGATGATTAACAAATCAATTTGAGTAAGTCTTGGTTACTAACATGTTTGTGGAAATGTTTAAGGCATAAACATTTGAAGAAAATAAAGCATGGAAGGCCAAGTCGTTCTCCAAGTCGACCCCAAGATCGACTTCAAGAAGCCAAATCTGTCCAGAGTTGAAAATAGGAGAAGAACAAGTGAAGTCGCAGGCCAAGTCGACTCCACTTGCGACTTGGGAAGCCAAGTCGCAAACGAAGTCGACTCCAGCATCGACTTCAGTCGGGAAAATCACTCCAGAGCTGAATTTGGGATGGAAGAATGCCGAAGTCACAAATGAAGTCGACTCCAGTTGCGACTTGGGCGAAGTCACGGACAAAGTCGACCCCAAGTTCGACTTGATGCTCTCGAGCTCAAAGATGCAGTTTCAAGTTCATTCCAAGAGTCAACTTGAGTGTTCTCAAAACCAAATCAAAGGTGCAAGATCAACTTAAATCTATCAAGTCCAAAGCAAAGCTCCAAACATATCTCAATATGAAGAAACTCAAGCTATGAAGACCAATCCAAGTTCAAAACAAGATGCATAAGCTCAACCAAGAAGGTTGTTCAAGTTCTCAGGGATACAAGGCTTGCAAATACATAGAGTAAATGAAAGCAAGCTAAATAGAAGACAATGATCCAAAAGGGAATGAAAGAACCAAGCAAACAAGTTTTCAAGTTCATCAAGCGTCCTGACAAGGTGAAGTCGCACCCGAAGTCGACTTCACCTGCGACTTGGGTCAAGTCGATACCCAAGTCGACCCGACCTGGAACTTGAGGTTGCGACGGAGAGGCGAAGTCGCACCCGAAGTCGACTCCATCCGCGACTTGGGCGAAGTCGCATCCGAAGTCGACTCCGCATGCGACTTGGGTCGCAACAGTCGGAATTTATTCGAACGTTGGCGCATTAAATGCGCGCCACCTACCTTCTAACGTTCGGATTCCCTCCAAAATTATAAAAGGCATTCATGGTGGACGAGGGAAGCAGCTGAGAATCATTAAGAGTGCTTAACTCCTATATTCAAGAGCTCTAAAGAGATCAAGCCATTCAAAGAGGAAGAACTTTGCTTCAAATTGCAAGAGCTACATTTCTGAATCTTCAAAGTCTACATTACGAGTTCTTCTCTGCGCCAAATTGCTTCTACACATCTGTAAAGTGTAGACTCCTTTTGTTATTTCATTTTGTTGTATTGAACTTGATTTAGTTTGAGGAACTAAGATCAAGTGTAAGCAAAGTAGTGTGTGATTGGAGTGGAACTCATCACCTACTTGTGCTGTGTTGTGTTGAAGCATCATCATAACTAATCAAATCGTGCTCATTATCAAAGCATCTCATTCATAAAATAAAGTCTTAGTATCTCAACATGCCACATCATAGATATATACATGTCATATCACACACATATGTACATATCATAAATCACATCGTAATTATACAATTATATGTGTGACACATAAAACCATCATCACAGTTTCATCAAACCATAATTATACAAACTTTTCATAAAATTTTATAGAAATTCAAATCATCTTCTATCGGGACCCCTCCTTATGTAACGCCTACAACTAGGCGGGACCTTAGTGGGTTCATTGGTAATTGTACTCGTATCGGACCATGCGGGAACATCTTCCTTTCCACCGTCACTACTATCGCTCTCATCATCTTCTTCATCATCTTCCTCATCATCGATTTCACCCTCCTCCTCCTGTATCTCAGGAGCAAGGTACTCCATCGGGTCTTCATCGTCATTATCACTAGCATTATTGTTTTCTTTACCTGCCTTAAGGCGGATAGGTTCCCCATCCTGCCCTGCTATGTGAATAATAACTTCATTAAGACCTGGAGTGACGGGTGTTTCTAAAATTCCTTGGGCTCGGTGTTCCTCTATCGCCACAGCTACCTCTTTCTCCCTCTGATTGATCCTTTACCAACTCACCCCATGCCTGAACTGCACCAGTCCGCATTCAAACCTATACCACGGACCATCATCAGGGGGTATGGGTGCTGGAATCTAATCCCAAATTTTCTGGAGATCCTGAGGGTACATCAAATCTGATGGAACAGGTAGGTCTATTTTGTAAGACGTTGTAGTATTCTCAATCTTAGGGATACGACTAGTAGACCCTTCTGCATTTGGCTTCTGAGGATAAGGATTAACAACATAATCTCCTTGATTCTGAGTTGAAGGTTGCCTAGGAGGAAAACCAGGAGGTACTGATGGGAAACACATAGAATTCCACCATCTATTGACATTTTCATCTATCATTCTTTTCCGTGCTTCTTCCTCCTTCCTAAGCTCTTCTTCATTCATAACCTTTTTCCCTCGGTCAGCCATCTACAGTTCAAACATAGCAAGTCAGCTATAATCAAACATCATAATCCAATCATCATAGACGAATTATTATATAAAGATTTGTCAAATCACATACTTATCATTTTGTCACATAGACATATGATCTAATTTCATAACATAGCTATCATATCACATAGATATAGCTTATCATCTATTCTCATAGATTCCATCTCATCTCAATCACATAGCTTATCTTCTAAGCTCATAGAAAATTTATAGCTCAAAAAAATTTTCTCGCCATTTACCAATCCATGCTCTGATACCAACCTCTGTGGAGCCCCAGCCCGAGCGTCACAACCTTACTCCAAGATCTATCGATTGGTAAGCGTGATCAGGATTGTTGCTCTGTCACTTAGCGAGTCCTTTGGATATTTATTCCTTTTTATCTTAACTCCTTAGGAGTTTATATCATTTTATATATATTCCATTTGAAATATACATATATAATCTCATAACTTTTCATACATAACCAATTCATGATGAATCATTCTCAATAATTGACCATAAATTTTTTTTCGCTATTTATAATCAATTCATCACATAGTCATAAGCATAACATAAACCTTATACATTATTCAATTCATTAACAATGTCATTAATATACAACCATACAAACTCATAGAGTTCAATCACAAGAACTTGGAGAAATTTAATTTTTCCTTGAATCTCCATCCGTGCTCTTTGCATGGTTCTCTCCTTCACCTATCTTTAGGAATTGAAAAGCAAAACTGTGAGTCGAAACTCAATAAGCAAGCTATAGATTTTCAGGCAATTCATTTTCAAGGCAATTCATATAAATGCATTTCCCTCCATTCAGTTGAAGACACTTACCAAGTGATCAACTACCAATGGAGTAGAAACCTTTTCATCAATCATTCATGGAAAGCCACTTTATACCCGCTTGAGGATATATCTGTAAACGTGCTTCTCATACCCATCTAGGGTATGTCATAAACAATGCGATGCATCATTTAAAATCATGACATTCATTTGGATAGAAGCTAGCTAGGCAACTATCCACTTTCATCCTCTCTTCCATTCCAGGGAGGCGCCGCCGGGCCTCGGCCACCTTAGCGACTTGGCCACACCAAAAGGGGTCATTTGGTCCGCTTACACCTTTGAGGTGGACCTCATGCTTTTGTGTACATGCTTCTTTCATAAACATGATTTGACATGCTAGCATGATTTTTCATTCATAAATCATGAATTCATCATTTATCATAAGTACTTGTAAAGCAGTAAGAAATTCATTTACTTCAATAGAAATAACATTTCAACACTCATTTAGACAAGGAATGACCATCCTTAAATACTTTATAAAGAATTGAAATCATTCATTAGCTAACTCATACAAACAGTTAGAACATCATTGATAAACATTTTATCACATTTGATAAAACAAAGCATTTTTGAAAACTGCTTACTTACCTTTCTTGCTTAGCTTTTCTCCTCATTAACTTCTTTACCTTTACCTATACATAAACATAGCATTGCATTCATAATAAGCTATTTGCTTTCATTCACTTAGTTTTCCAATCCCATAATCCATATCATTCATAATCAACTTGGATTTTCAAGTCAATCATACATACAAGACAGACACTTATGCAATCATAGCATTCATTCCATACTTTTCATAAAGTTTTTTAATCCCATATTTATGGTAAAAAAATAATATACATTCATATCTCAACGTATGGGGATTTATATCTCTCATTAACCATTTTTCATGCATATTCCATCTTTCTTACGTCTATGCTCATTCTAAGCATATAAGTGACGTCTTAAGCTTCATAAATAAATCTCAAAAATTGAGATAATTAATCCTTAATCATTTAGAAACTTCCTCACACTTGTTATCACATTTTTATGCATATTTTTCATTTTAGAAAATTCTCATAAGTCACCTATCAACCATTCACACATATGCTTTACATATATTCAACATACAACACACATATTATGTGTTTCTTAAATTTTCTTAACACAGAAACTTCCACCCATTTTAATCATCATTAAACCCCTTAATTAACATATACTTTAGGGTTTAATTTTGGATTTTTAATCTCTTTATCACTGATTTCCAAAACAACCATGTTAAGACACCCGCTTCATCATTTCAACGCCTCTTTGATGACCTAAATCATAATAGATTTTTAAGTCATAATTTCCAGCAACTAAACATACTTTTCTTAACCCAAATTTAGAGTATTATCACATATTTAAAATCCAAAGTTCTTTGGTTTCCATAATAGCAACATATTCATATGAAAATCATCCATTTTAGCCCCCATTTGGACGTCCCTTAAGCATAGTCTAAAAATCAGATTTAGGGAAAGTTAATCCAGCCCACTTTGGCCTTCCAAAGGGTCCTTAATTTAGGGTAATTTACCCAGAAATTCATCCATAAACAATTTAAGAACTTCCTTTTATCATTTTTAACCCAAAAATGGAGAAATCGGGTCATTTCTTGAAACTTAGGGTTTCATATTAGCTAAAATCATCATATGTAATTCAAAAGAACATGAATTACATCCAAATCAACATGATCAAATCATACAGCAACTTAGTTTAGGGTTTTGAGATTTTTCAAATTAGTTTTCATCTCAAAATCTAACCTAAACTTTCATTTTCACTCTCTTGTGTTGGAAACAATGTTCAAAACAAAACAAAATTGACAAAGCATGAGTTTTGATGATTAACAAAGACTAATTTGAGTATATCAAGTATACTAATGAGTTTGCCAAATGTTTTAAGGAACTGAAATAGTCAAGTCGTTCCCCAAGTCGACTTGGACTTCGACTTAGGGTGAAGTCGATCCCAAAGTCGACTCCATTATCAACTTAAAACAGAACTTCAAAGGCAAAATCAAAACTTGAAGAATAGCAGGTGAAGTCGCAGGCTAAGTCGACTCCACTTGTGACTTGGGAAGCCAAGTCGCAAACGAAGTCAACCTCACTATCGACTTCAGTCGAGAAAAACTGTCCAGACCTGATTTTGGGGCACAAAGCTGCCCAAGTCGCAAACGAAGTCGACTCCAGGTGCGACTTGGGCAAAGTCGCAAACAAGGTCGACTCCACCTCCGACTTGAGAAGTTCAGACTTGAAAGATGCATTCCCAAGCTCATTCCAAGAATCTATTTGGACTTTCTCAAATCCAAGTAATATGCAAAGTCCATTTTCAAGAGTATTCTTGAGATTCAAGGTAAAGATTCAAGTTCAAGTTCAAATCAAGTCTATCAAGTCCAAGGCAAATTTTCAAGCTTGTTTCCAAATGAAGATATATTCAAGATATGAAGATCAAACGACTCCAAAGCAAGCAAGGTGCATGAATATATCATGCAAGGACTCAAGCTCTCCTAAGTTCTACAAGGTTCAAGCAAATCCAAGATGGATCAAGGTCAAGCTCTTCATAAATCACAAGATCTACAAGTATGAGGAGCCACTTGACAATTAAAAGGACTAAAGGAAGAAAGCCAAGCAAGCTAGAAGCAAAATCAAATGAGGATCAAGGCATTATTGGCGAAGACCAAGTCAAGTCGCAAGCCAAGTCGACTCCAGGATCGACTTGAGTTGAAGTCTGAGGCCAAGTCGACCCAAGTCTCAGACTTAGAAATCTGAAGAACCCAAGTCGCAGGCCAGGTCGACTCCATGTGCGACTTGGAAGCCAAGTCGCAGGCCAAGTCGACTTCATCTTAGACTTGGAGAATAACGTTCAAATTTTTGAACGTTGGAGCGCATTTAATGCGCGCCAACCACCTTCTAATGTTCGGATTCCCTCCACAATTATAAAAGGGAGTTATTGTGGACGAGGGAAGTAGCTGAAAAATATTAAGTGTGCTTAACTCCTATATCCAAGAGCTTCAAAGAGATCAAGCCATTCAAAGAAGAAGAACTCTGCTTCAAACTGCTAGAACTTAATCTCTGAATCTTCAAAGCCTATGCTACTAGTTCTTCTCTGCGCCAAATTGTTTCTATACATCTGTAAAGTGTAGACTTCTTTTATTATTTCTTTGTTTGTATTGAACTTGATTTAGTTTGAGGAACTAAGATCAAGTGAAAGCAAAGTAGTGTGTGATTAGAGTGGAACTCATCACCTACTTGTGTTGAGATTTGTTGAGGCCCCCTAGAGCTGGAATCTAGAAGAGAGCAGTGGCTCTAATTGTATTGAG
Organism: Annona cherimola; assembly: GCA_030490835.1. Classification (NCBI taxonomy): domain Eukaryota; kingdom Viridiplantae; phylum Streptophyta; class Magnoliopsida; order Magnoliales; family Annonaceae; genus Annona; species Annona cherimola. The sequence continues at coordinate 96,995,502 of CM059974.1, read as the reverse complement.
AGAATACAATAGTGGAACCCAAGTCACAAGGAGTGTGAGCTTGGAAGAGTGGAGTAGGGAGGTTGCCCGAACCACTATAAAAATCCTGTGTGTTTGATTTATATTTCTGCTCTCTACATTATATTATTTTCCATTTCGTTTCTTCATTAAGGGGACTAGATTAATCCGGGGTTAAGTTTCTGTTTAAGTTATAAATTTTAAATACCCAATTCACCCCTCCCCTCTTGGGTTTTGCCATCAACTCGGGACCAACATCTTGAACTCTTGATTTCATTTAAATCTTTCAAAAATCATTCAATACTCATATTAAGGCATCATAACTCAGCCTTTAAGAGTTCTTTATGAACCATATTCATGGCCCATGAATTGAGAGAGAAAAACTTTATTTAGGTGATTTAAAACATAGATTTCACTTACTTGAATCAACCCTAACTTGATTCCAACTTGAGGTGCTTGGTTCCTCTTCTTTTTCTCCTCCTTTTTCTTCCTATTTTTCTTATCCTTTTCCTCTTTCCCCTTGCTAGTTTGGACGTGCCTTGGGTTTGCTCAAGACTTAGCAAATTTAGGAAATTTCTCCCCCCCCCCCTTTCTTACTTTGCATGTTCCAAGCATATCCATCCATTTTATGATTTTTTTTAACCAGCTAGTGGGACCCATATGCCACATTTCATGAGGGTAATTTAATTCTACCTTATCCCTTGATGACATGGTATTTTTATATCCAAGTAAAATATGCATTTTCTATCTTACAAAAATCCACAAAATCCATGCATTTATGCACCATGTTGCTGTCCACTATTTGCAACATCCATGAAGCTTCCTTTTCAATGATTTTTGCCATGAAAATCCACATTTTTAATTGCCCATTTACTTACCCTAGACATTGGGCAGCTTAGACATATTTTTTATAATTTTAAAAAATCACATTTCATGCCCATATTGCCCTTGGATGTCCCATGCTCTTGCCACATAATCTATGCTCCAGTTGAGTTAGATACTAGGCAATTAATCCAAGCATGTAATCCTTGAATTTTCCATGGATTTGACTATTAAATAATTCTTAAAAATCTAGCACAAGCCACTGAATTTTTGACACCTTGCATAGCATTTAAATATATCATTTTTAAAAATACGTTTTATTAAATGCTATGGTAGTCTAGGGTACACAAAGTCAATGCTAGGTACCTTTTTCTAATTAACCACTTTTCCATGGTAATTAGCTTAATTAAATCCACTTATTCGATAGATTTCATAATTTTATTCCATCGTTTCAAATTTCATCTCAAACCGACGTTTCTACGTCAAGTTATGAACCTTTGAAATTTTCTTTGGAATGTGAGATTAAAAATAAATAATTATTATCTTAATCTCATCACTTGGGCCTTAATCCAATCCACTTATAAGGTTGAGCCCAAAATTATGAGCTTGTCTTTAAATTTTCATATCATTTCTCCTTGTAGCCGTAAAGTTATGAATTTTCTATGATTTTCAACACAATTCCATAATTTTCATTGTAATCTCCATTAATTAAATTATGGAAATTAAAATAAATATTCATGCCACATTACCATATTCTAATCCTCATTAATTCCCTTTAGTCATCTTGACTCATATTGGGCTTTGGCGATTAATCTTAATCATCATTCGTAGTTGCAACTAGGGTTTGCAAAATTCATAAATTTATGAAAATCATCCAAAATTCAATCATTTCATACATAAATCATGCATTACACTTTAAATGCAATTATATGAGTCCTACTTGGGTCTGGGTATTACACCAACCTACATAAATCCATTTGGATTTACATTACACTAGCTTAACCCACTTGTCTATCAAGTCAGGTATCCATACATATCGACATAGCATATACATATCAAATCATCTATTCATTCCTTTTTAATACCCTTATATAGGGTAAACTTTTCTACATATAAAAATCATTCATTAAATCATTATTTGGAGGTTCATTACCTCCATTTATCATTTTTAACATATTTTTCACTTTTCATACAACGATGCTCATTTTAAGCACTTAGTTGATAACTTAAACATCATAAATTAATCTCAAAATTTGAGATTATAATCATTTACTAAAACAGTACCTTAATCCACGTTTTTCATCATGTTTTCATGCATTTTTGCCGTGGCGTCCAGGCTTGAGGCGGTCCAAGCCTTACTCCGGGATCGGTTCGATTGGTAAATGTGGGCATGATTGTTGCCCTGATCACGCGGCATTTTTTTATCACATAAACATATTCATAATTTACATAAAATTACCAATCCACAACAATTTCATAACATCTTGCACACATAACTCTAAAATCCATGTCACGAACATAAATTGTCATAGATCATTTCCATCACATAATGATAATTCAAAATTTCCAATCACTTGGATCTCCATGGTTCATGTCTTCATTTCACCACTTATGGGTACTTGTCTGGTTGTTGGGAAAACAAAATGTGAGTGCTAACTCAATAAAAGAGCATTTATCATTTTCGGCAATTTTTCAATAATCATTGTGAGGTATTTAAAACATTCCCAACATGGGTAAAACATGAATAATGTCAATGCATTAATTTAAATTACATGAATTCATTAGAGAAATGATACGCTAGCCAAGCGATCATAACTCCATCCTTCTCCCATCTCAAGGAGGGCGCCGCCGGCCATTGGCCTACTTTAGCAACTTGGTCACACTTGATGGGGGCAACCAGTCCGCTTACACCTCTAAGTGGACCTAGTAACCTTGTGCACCATGAACATTCGTATAAACATGAACATAAATATGCTAACATGATTTTCCATGAGTAAGCATTTGAGTAATCATTTTTCAATATCATTTGATAAACATTATACAATCCATTTGCTAAAACATAATATTTCAAACAACATGTTGGGATGACCACCCTTAAATCTATCACAAAAGCAATTTAAACATTCATTTGTAAAGTAATTCGAAACATTTAAATAGACATTTGAAATCATATTTTCATATTTTCATATTTTTTGAATAAAAATAAATTTTAGAAATTTGCTTGCTTACCTTGTCTTAAGATTACTCCTCGTCAGTAACTTTTTCCTTGCCTTTGCCTATACATTGAAAATGATACGCACTCATTCACATATATTCCATCATTGGTTCATTTCATTCATTTAAACATCCATATTATTTTCAAACCTCAATTTGAGATTGGTAACACTTAGCTAAATCCAATATTCTTGGATTTTGAGTATTTTTCCACATAAGTCCTACGCAACATTTTATTGAAAAATATTCTCAAACTATTTTCCTAAAGATAGGGTCATATAATCAACTTAAAATTTCTGGAATTTTAGAAATCCACCCAAATCGTTTCATAAATTGTATTTTCACCCCTAGATAGGTTTTCCAAATTTACAATTTGGTACCTCCATTTCTTAAAATCTTCACAAATCATTTCCAAATAAACTCAAATTTTTTGGAAATTATAATTTCCTCCAAACGGTCCTAATTTTCTTCAAATTTCATTTCTACCCTTCACTTTAAGCATATATCAACCATTTATACTAATATATCATTAAACCTCTTTATCTTTTTCATAGTTTTGCAAAACAACCCTCACTTGTCTAATTCCATCATATTTGATATATATATTTAAATACACAAATCAGCACCTTATTTTAATTAAACAGAATTTGGAATTTAATCCAACAGTTTGGACATGCCACTGTTTCTTTTTTCTTCTTTAATTATTTTTGATTAATTCTAACACTTAATTTAATCATACTTAATAATCATTAAATGAAAGCATATAATCATACTTCATTTATTTAATCATAGGATGAATTAAATTAAAATAGAAATTACAATTCACCCCAACAGTTGGACATTCCAACTTGAAATTTCCATATTTGCATTTCATTAATTCATATGCTTCAAATAATTCTGTCTAATTATCATTAAATGGAAGATTTTTATTCTTACACATATGTATATCAATTTGGATCATTTCTACTTAGGTTTCATATTTCTTTTTGATTTTGTTTCTCAAACTGTACATATTTGCTGAAATCAGGGGCACTGATTTCTCTCATTCTTGATTTACAATAAAATCAAGGTATTTAACTCTAAAATTTCTATCATACATCAATAACTATAATAATTAACCCTCATAAATATTTCAGCACAAAATATTAATATTATATATTTATTTTGGCATTTTTACTATGCTGGATAGTGTTGTGAAATTAGGAACAACCCTAATCACGTGAATTATAAACCATATTTATGTCATCCAAAAATCATATTTGATTTTTTTCGAGTGATAATAATGATTTCCTATACATCATATCAAAATTTTATATCAAAAAGCCATCTCCAACAATTACTAAAATTCTTTACTACAGTTGTTCCTGTCACCAGTTCTACCCTGTTTGGGTTGATATTCTCGGATATTTAATTTGAAATATGCTTAATAATTAAAACTGAAAATTTGGTCGTCCCTTAATCATCATATAATGAGCTTGTACACAAATTTTCATGGTAAAAATCCTTCATTTACTATTTCATTCTTATTTTGGTTTATAACATCATATAACTTCCAGATTTGAAGTATAAAATCAAAATTAACATATACTTACTTGATTAATTGATAGTCCTCCTTTGAGCACTTGAAATTAGCTTCTCTTCTTGCTGGATTTTCTCCCCCTTGGACATTTTCCTCACTGCCTGTGGCGCCCCAAACCGAGACGTCACTTCCTTACCTCAAGATATTATAGATTGGTAAATGTGAATCAGGATTGTTGCCCTGATCATGCGGCGGGTTCTTAATTGGAACTCGTCCAAATTTTTTTTTGTTTCTTCATCCATCGTCATTTCATTTATAACATAAGCAATGGTACACTTGTACATATTCATTTTATAACTTCTCAACATGTACTTATACATCATAGACCGTCTTGACCTAATCATGGATTTCCATTGCATACATACATCTATTCAATCATTAGTTCACCTAGATCTTATAACTTTAAACAAGTTACGTATATATCAATATGTTGGAAACAATGTTCAAAATAAAACAAATTGACCAAGGATTGAGTTTTGATGATTAACAAGAACTAATTTGAGTATATATATATGACTAATATGTTTGCCAAGTGTTTAAGGAAAGCAGAAAAGTCAAGTCGATCTTCGAGTCGACTTGAACTTCGACTTGGGAGTGAAGTCGATAGTGAAGTCGACTCCACTAACGACTTCAAACAAGCCAAAACTGGACAAAGTTGAAAAAGGAATTCTGAGGAGTGAAGTCGCAGGCCAAGTCGACTCCACATGCGACTTGGGTAGTCAAGTCGCATACGAAGTCGACTCCAGCATCGACTTCAAAGTGCACAAAAATGTCCAGCGTTGAAATCTGGCTCCCGAAGATGCGAAGTCGCAGACGAAGTCGACTCCAAGTGCGACTTGGGCGAAGTTGCAAACCAGGTCGACTCCAACTTCGACTTGAGAAGTTTTGAGGTCTAAGCTGAAGTTTCAAAGCATATCCAAGACATCCATTTGAAGTTTCTCACATACAAATGAGCTTTAAAGACTATTCTTAAAGTGACTTAAGATCAAAGCAAGAATCCAAGTTCAAGTTCAAATCAAGTCTATCAAGCTCAAAACAAAATCTTCAAGATAGCTTCCAAATGGAGTAATACCCAAGTCATGAAGATCAAGTGAGTCCAAAACAAAGCAAGGAACACATATTTTGTGTAAGGACTCAAAGCTTTCAAATAGTTTGCAAGATTCAAGACATTTCAAGAGTATCCAGGCCAAGCTCTTCATCGAATCACAAGAACTACAAACATAAAGGCCAGTCAACATTCATGAAGACTAAAGGGAGAAATCTAAAGCAAACTAAGTAAGGATCAAGGCGTTTCTGCAATAGAACAAGCCAAGTCGCAACCCAAGTCGACTTCAGGATCGACTTGAGTTGAAGTCTGAAAGCCAAGTTGACCCAAGTCTCAGACTTGAGTTTCTGAAGAACCCAAGTCGCAGGCCAAGTCGACTCCATGTGCGACTTGGAAGCCAAGTCGCAGGCCAAGTCGACTTCATCTTAGACTTGGAGAATAACGGTCAAATTTTTGAACGTTGGAGTTCATTTATTGCACGCCAACCACTTCTACAACGTTCATATTTTCCTCAATCTATAAAAGGACATTCAAATGAACGTGAGAAGACAAGTGACACTACTCTAAGGATCATAGAGAGAAAAGAAGTGCAAGAAAGACTTTCAAATCCCTTTTCTCCATATTTGAGTGTTTCAAAGGAAGAAAGAGTTTCAAACTGCAGGTTGCTTCAACGATCATCATCCCAGCTGTTTTTGATTTCTTCCTCGAGCTCAAAACTGCCTACACAAATCTGTAAAGTGTAGTTTTTATTCATTTCTTTATTTGGTTGTATAAATCTTGATTTAGCTTGGGTAGCTAAGATCAAGTGTATGCAAAGTAGGGTGTGATTGGAGTGAGACTCATCACCTACTTGTGCAAGTGATTGTATATGCCCCCTAGAGCTTTGAATCTAGAAGAGAGCAAGTGACTCTAGTTGTGTATGCCCCCTAGAGCTTTGAATCTAGAAGAGAGCGGTGACTCTAAGTGTATTCTTGGAATACATAGTGGAACCCAAGTCACAACGGAGTGTGGCTTGGAAGAGTGGAGTAGGGAAGGTTTGCCCGAACCACTATAAATCTTGTGTTCTACTTATTTTTACTGCTTTATCTTATTTGCTCTCCATTCGCTTAAAAAGGGGATTAACTTTTTCAAGGGGTTAAGATTTTTGATTTACCAAAAGAAATTTTAAAGAACCCAATTCACTCCTCCCCTCTTGGGTTTAGCCATCAACTCGGGACCAACAAGTGGTATCAGAGCAGGTCTTTGAGTTTACCAAAGAGATCTTATTGAAATGGCATCCCAATCTACTTCCGTTCCCGCATTTGCTGAAGGCCAATCCTTTACAAGGCCACCGTTCTTTGATGGGAACAATTTTGGATATTGGAAGCTTCGTATGAAGCAACTCATCATGGCTACCGATATGGACTCTTGGATTGCTATCCAAGATGGAGTAATATTGCCTACTGATGAACGAGCTTCCAAATGGACCGATGAGGAAGTAAGAATAGTGAAGAGCAATGCCAAAGCTATGAACTCCTTATTTTGTGCTCTCACTGCTTCCGAGTATGATAGAGTATCCTCTTGCTTAACCGCCAAAGAGATATGGGATACACTAACCTCTATCTACGAAGGAACTTCTCAAGTCCAAGGGACGAGAAGGAATATTTTGATTGGAGAACTAGAGAACTTTAGAATGCTAGAAACAGAAAATATTTCTGAAATGTTTGCTAGATTCTCTAAGATTATTAATGCTTTAAAAGGTCTTGGAAAAGCAATATCTGAATCTGAGCAGGTCATGAAGATTTTAAGAGCTCTACCCGAATCATGGACTCCAAAGATCACTGCAATTGAAGAAGCCAAAGACCTCAACACGCTGAAGCTTGAAGACTTAATTAGCTCACTTATGTCACATGAGCTAATTAAGAAAAGTAATGAAGATCAACACAGGGGCAAAAGAGCAATTGCCTTAAAAGCCGCACAAGACACCGATGACACATCTTCTTCTCAAAATGACGATGAGATTGCTCTACTCACAAAACGATTCAGAAAATTTGTGAGGAAAGGCAAAAATTTCAGAAGCTTCAAAGAAAGAACTCCCCGAGAGAAGAAGAAAGAATCAACCAAGTGCTACCGATGCGGCGGTTCGGGACATATGCAAGCCCAATGTCCAACTCCCGAAGAAAACAAGGCAAAAGAACAAAGAAAGGATCGAGGGGACAATAGAAGATTTCAGAAATATAAAGGAAGAGGCATGTACGTGAATGACGAGGAATCTACAACGAGTAGCTCCTCAACCGACGAAATCGAAGCGGAAGAATGTGCGAGAATTTGCTGTATGGCACAAATCGAGCAAGGAGAACAAAATACCTCAACAAAATGCACAAGCAATGAAGAGGTAAGTTCCAAACTCTCCCTTTCTAATTCAAGTTATTCTTCCTCTCATGAATGCCTCAAATGTGCTGAATTAGATGAGCTACAAATGACATATGATTCTTTATATGAAGAAATGAAGAAATTAGGAAGCAAGTTTACAATTAAGAAAAAACAATGTGATGCAGTAATAATTATAAATGGTAAACTTGCAGAAGAAAATGATTTGCTAAAAAAGGAGAACAAATCATTGAATGAATCATTAGCTAAGTTCTCTAATCCAGGAGAAAGTGTCAAAATGTTTCTAAACATGACCTCCCAAACACATAAAAGAGGTCTTGGATACAATACATTTGAGCAAGAAGAAAGTAGCAAATCAAATGTGAAATTACTTGAGAAATATCAAACTAAAACTGCATCTATATACAAGCCACAAAAGAAAAATTTTAAGTGGACTAGAAGACCAATGATTGAACCTTTGCATGCTTGGAGACCTACTCCAAGATTACCTTTGGCTTGTAATTTCTGCAATAAGATGGGTCATAAAACTTACAAATGTAATTTTAAAAAACTATATGACCATGGTGCTAAATTAGTTTGGGTTCCAAGAAACACAAGATTTGGGCTTTCAAAGTTAGATCAACTTAGATTAGATTCTATTACTAACCCAAATGGACCCATAAAATGGGTACCAAAAAGATAAGATTTATTTCCTTATTTTTCAGACATGTTTTAAGGCAAAGGCAAACAATGAATGGTTCATGGATAGCGGTTGCTCAAGGCATATGACCGGTGAAAGAAGTTTGTTTCATAAATTTAAGCCTTGCAACGATGGAATGGTTGCCTTTGGAAATAATGAAAAAGGTAAAATTAAAGTTAAAGGAAATATACTTAGTACCTCAAATGCATGCATGGAAGATGTTTTGTTTGTTGAAGGACTCAAACACAATTTAATGAGTATTAGCCAGTTATGTGATAAAGGATATAAAGTTGTGTTTGAATCATCTATATGTAATGTATTTGATGGAGAACATATCATGTTTAGTGGTAAACGACATGAAAATGTTTATTTGGTTTCACTTGATGAATTAGATGGTCAATGTCTAATGGCCATTGATAACGATCCATGGGTTTGGCACAAGAGGCTTGGACATATAAACATGGGCAACATAAAAACCCTATGGAAAAAGAGTTTGGTAGAAGGATTACCAAGATTGAAATATGACAAAGACAAGATTTGCAAGGCATGTCAATTATCAAAACAACCCAAGATGCCTTTCTCTACCAAAAAGGAAATTTCCACCACTAAGCCACTTGAATTGCTACATATGGATCTATACGGGCCATCCGACATTCCAACCATTGGTGGAAAGAAATATGTATTTGTCATAGTTGATGATTTTTCAAGATTCACTTGGATAATTCTCTTAGCTAGTAAAGATGAAGTCTTCTCTATGTTTGCAACTTTTGTGAATTTGGTGCAAAATGAAAAACAGAGTACTATTGTGACCATAAGAAGCGATCATGGTGGCGAATTCGAAAACAAACGATTCATGGAATTTTGCAATGAAAAAGGAATTCACCACACATTTTCTGCACCAAGAACTCCACAACAAAATGGAGTAGTAGAAAGGAAAAATAGAACTATACAAGAGATGGCTAGAACTATGCTAAATGAGAGCAATCTATCCAAGAAATTTTGGGGTGAAGCTGTGAGTACAGCTTGTCATGTTTTGAACCGAGTTACCATTCGAGCAATCTTGAAAAAGACCCCATATGAACTATGGAAAGGAAGGAAACCAAATATCTCATATTTTCATGCTTTTGGATGTACATGCTATGTTTTAAACAATGAAAAAACCAATTTGGACAAATTAGATGCCAAAAGTGATGAGGCTATATTCCTTGGTTATTCATCAAATAGCAAAGCATATAGAGTATTCAACAAACGAAACCAAGTTGTAGAAGAATCCATACATGTTGTATTTGATGAACTTAACCAATGTCCGAGAAAGGAGGATGAACTAAGTGATGCAGATGAGACAAAAAGCAAAGAACAACCAAAGGAACTCGAGCTCAAGCCAGAAAATCCAGTGGAGGAAGAGGTAAGTGAAGGTAATGACTCTTACAAACCTCCAACTGATTTAAAGTTCAAAAATGCCCATCCAATTGAACAAGTTATTAGAAACATATATGAAGGAGTAAAAACTAGAAGATCAAAACAAAACGTTTATGGCCAATATGCGTTTGTATCGAAAATTGAACCAAATACCATTGAACAAGCTCTTAATGATGAAAATTGGGTTATTTCAATGCAAGAAGAGCTAAATCAATTCGAAAGAAACAATGTATGGCATTTAGTTCCTAGACCAAACAATCACACAGTCATTGGTACAAAATGGGTATTTAGGAACAAATTAGACGAAAGCGGTCTTGTAATTAGAAACAAGGCAAGATTAATAGCCAAAGGGTATTCCCAAGAAGAAGGAATTGATTTTGAAGAATCGTATGCACCCGTGGCTAGATTAGAAGCCATACGCATCCTACTAGCATTTGCTTCTCATATGAACTTCAAATTGTTTCAAATGGATGTAAAAAGCGCATTTTTGAATGGTTATTTGAATGAAGAAGTATATGTTGAACAACCTCCTGGTTTTGAAGAAAAGGATCAATCAAAGTTTGTTTATAAATTAACCAAAGCATTATATGGACTAAAACAAGCACCAAGAGCTTGGTATGAAAGGTTAAATAGATTCTTGATTGATCATGAGTTTCAAAGAGGGAAAGTAGACACTACTTTATTCATCAAGTACAAAAATAAAAATATTTTGATTGTACAGATTTATGTGGATGACATAATATTCGGTGCTACTGATGAAAATCTTTGTCAAGAATTTTCTAAGATTATGCAGAATGAATTCGAAATGAGCATGATGGGAGAATTAAATTTCTTCCTTGGACTACAAATCAAGCAACAAAGTGAAGGAATATTTCTGAACCAGTCCAAGTATGTCAAAGAGATGCTCAAGAAATTTAGAATGCAGAATAGCAAAGGGGCAAACACTCCAATGAGCTCAACAATCAAAATCGACACGAATGAAAACGGTAAAAGTATCGATCAAAAGCTTTATAGGAGCATGATAGGAACTTTGCTTTATTTAACTGCTTCTAGACCCGATATCTTATTTAGTGTTTGTATGTGCTCTAGATTTCAAGCATGTCCCAAAGAATCACATCTACTTGCTGTAAAAAGAATTTTTAAATATTTGATAAAAACTACAAACCTTGGACTATGGTATCCAAAGGGGTCAACCTTTGATCTAATCGGCTATTCGGATGCAGATTTTGCCGAATACAAAGTAGATAGAAAGAGTACTAGTGGAACTTTTCAATTTCTTGGACATATGTTGGTTTCATGGTATTCAAGAAAACAAACAAGTGTTGCTCTATCTACTGCGGAAGCCGAATACATAGCCGCCGGTAGTTGTTGTGCCCAACTACTTTGGATGAAACAACAATTAAAGGATTATGGTATTGAATATGTTGATATTCCAATTAGATGTGATAATACAAGTGCAATATGTTTAACTAAAAATCCTGTACTGCATTCAAGAACTAAACATATTGATGTAAGACACCATTTTATTAGAGAACATGTTGAAAATCATGATGTGTGCTTAGAATATGTGAAAACAGAAGACCAAATTGCTGATATCTTTACCAAACCTCTAGCCAAAGATTCATTTTATAAGATTAGGAATGATATGGGGATGATAGAGCTTAACTAGGAAAAATACATAAGAAAATTAAATTTGAAAATGTCAAGTCGATGAGTCAAGTCGACTCCAGGGACGCCAGGTCGACTCCGCTTCAGAAGCGAAGTCGACTCCACTAGGGTCGAAGTCGACTCCGCCCCAGGCGAAGTCGACTCCAGAAGGACCGAAGTCGACTTCGCCTAGGGCAAGTCGACTCCGCGCGCGCCGTTTCGCATTCGGCCGACTTCTCTTCCTTTTTCTTCTCTTCTCTTTCTTTTCTTCCTCATTTCTTTCCGGCTTCCCTGCTTCTTCTTTATCTCTCTCTTCTCCGGCTATTTCCATCTCTCCGGCATTCTCTCATTTCTTCTCCCAACTCTCTCAATCCGTCTCCTCCATCTCAGTTCTATCTCTCTCCCTCAACTACTCTCTCATTTCTCCTCCCATTCTCAAAATCTCTCAAGTTCTTTCAAGTCCCATTCTCAAAGTTCCATTCTCAAAATCCATCTCATCATTCTCTTTCTCTCTAACTCTTCTTTTCAACTCTCTCAAGTCCTCTCTCAATCTAAGTTCATTTTCCTATTCCAAACTCCAAAACTCCCATCTCAATGGCCCCGAGGAAAGCCGTCTCCAAACCATCAAAAAGGCCTGTGCCTAGACCTCCCACATCTCACACTGAGGAAGAAGTCCCTAGGAGAGCTAGGACACCTGCAAAACGGGTTCGAGAAGAACCCTCAACTTCTACGGGTAGAAGGGTTCGGTTCCAAGCTTCTACTCACACATCGGAACAAGCTACAAGGTCAGAAAGCCAACCTCATGCCCAAGCTTCACAGAGCACACACTCCGGAGCAAGCAGAAGGGGTACTGCGGCAACGGGCAAAACTCAAGTTTTGAAGATGCCCACTACATACTTCAGAACCGAAATCAATCACGGCCGGTTCTACAAGAACTTCTATGAACGAAAGGTATTCATACCGAAAATCATAGATTTCAAATTTTTGAAAGATTATGGGTCCGACATAGAAGACCTATTAGATTTTCAAGGATGGACCAAATTGCTCAAGGGGGATGACAAGGTCTATCCAGATCTTACCAGAATATTTTACTATGAATGGGATGAAGAAAATTTTGGCACACATGTCAAAGAAGTAGATATAGATTTTGGAATCGGGTTAAATCCAAGCCAGACCAGAGCAATGAGTCATTTAGGACAGATACTTGGGGTCCCTTACATCGAAGAGCCTTTTCCGGAAGATCTTACCATGGATCAGATATATAATCAGCTCACCCGGAGTAACAAGTATCACCCGGGGATCAAGTTTCTTCGATACATGGATTTGTCACCCAGACTTCGGGTACTAAGGCTTCTCATTGCCCACTGCATCTACCCCAAAGGTGGTGGTAGAAATCAGTTAAACCCACAAGAAGCTGGGATCTTATGGAAGGTAGCAAACAAAGTCAAAGTGAGTCTACCTAAATTATTTCTAGAAGCCTTGGCAAGTCGAAAGGATAATCCAAGGGGCGTCCTTCCTTACGGCACTTGGATCACAAAGATCCTTAAACATTTTGGGGTGGACATTGGAGGCGAGCCGTATGAGGTGCTCAAGTCCACAAATGCAATCAACAAGGCACTAATTCAGAGGATGAAAATCAATGTACTTGAACTCCGGCCCGATGCTCCAGAAGAAGAGCATCAAGAGGACCAAGCACAAGCTGAGGGGGAGCAACCTCCCGAGGCACCGGCTGCTCCAGAAGAGCCACCATCACCTCAATCCCACGTCTCCTACTCCCCACAAGGATCCGTTGCACGAGAACGGGTACCTCCAACCTCTTCTGAGGAGGTCACCCTAAGGGATCTCAAAGATGAAATCATTGTCATGAGGGCAGAAATGGGCTATCAAGAAAACCGGATGACAAGTCTTGTCACCGGTGTCCTTAATGCGCTTGAAGATATGCATTCCCGACAAGATAGAATCGAGCGGGAAATGCGAAAAATCCGCTATCATCTTGCCTCAGGCCATCATAAGAAGAGACCCATGCCTGAACTCGATCCCTACGAGTCGGGTTCAGTTCATAGAGAGGCAACTCCCGATCACGCTTCTCTTGTTTACTCCTCGGCCCATCATTGTCCCATCAAACCTATTCCATATCCGATCTCTCAATTTCAATTCATCAAATCATTATTTTTGCTTGATTGACAAAAAGGGGGAGATAGAATAGATAGAATAGGAATTGAGTTGAAAGTTTTTTTTAAGTTTTGGGTTGGGTACATTGTATTTAAGGTTTCATTTATGCTTTAATTGCTGTTCTCTGTAATGAAACTTCATATATATATATGAAAAGATGTTTTATTGGTTTTTGATTGATATGATTGATATATTTGATAAGTGATTGCAATTTTTATAAATACAAAGTATTCTTAATGATTAATACTCAATATATGGCTTGAAAGGTATTCAAGCATACTCTATGCCAAAATGACTAATGTTCTGAAAATATTCTCATTTAAACTCAAAACTCTAAATTATATGTTCAAGGAATATGCTCTGTTTTCTCAAATGAACATGTTTGAATTTTTTGAAAGGTATCAACTCAAATGAAGTTTTGTCAATCATCAAAAAGGGGGAGATTGTTGGAAACAATGTTCAAAATAAAACAAATTGACCAAGGATTGAGTTTTGATGATTAACAAGAACTAATTTGAGTATATATATATGACTAATATGTTTGCCAAGTGTTTAAGGAAAGCAGAAAAGTCAAGTCGATCTTCGAGTCGACTTGAACTTCGACTTGGGAGTGAAGTCGATAGTGAAGTCGACTCCACTAACGACTTCAAACAAGCCAAAACTGGACAAAGTTGAAAAAGGAATTCTGAGGAGTGAAGTCGCAGGCCAAGTCGACTCCACATGCGACTTGGGTAGTCAAGTCGCATACGAAGTCGACTCCAGCATCGACTTCAAAGTGCACAAAAATGTCCAGCGTTGAAATCTGGCTCCCGAAGATGCGAAGTCGCAGACGAAGTCGACTCCAAGTGCGACTTGGGCGAAGTCGCAAACCAGGTCGACTCCAACTTCGACTTGAGAAGTTTTGAGGTCTAAGCTGAAGTTTCAAAGCATATCCAAGACATCCATTTGAAGTTTCTCACATACAAATGAGCTTTAAAGACTATTCTTAAAGTGACTTAAGATGAAAGCAAGAATCCAAGTTCAAGTTCAAATCAAGTCTATCAAGCTCAAAACAAAATCTTCAAGATAGCTTCCAAATGGAGTAATACCCAAGTCATGAAGATCAAGTGAGTCCAAAACAAAGCAAGGAACACACATATTTTGTGTAAGGACTCAAAGCTTTCAAATAGTTTGCAAGATTCAAGACATTTCAAGAGTATCCAGGCCAAGCTCTTCATCGAATCACAAGAACTACAAACATAAAGGCCAGTCAACATTCATGAAGACTAAAGGGAGAAATCTAAAGCAAACTAAGTAAGGATCAAGGCGTTTCTGCAATAGAACAAGCCAAGTCGCAACCCAAGTCGACTTCAGGATCGACTTGAGTTGAAGTCTGAAAGCCAAGTTGACCCAAGTCTCAGACTTGAGTTTCTGAAGAACCCAAGTCGCAGGCCAAGTCGACTCCATGTGCGACTTGGAAGCCAAGTCGCAGGCCAAGTCGACTTCATCTTAGACTTGGAGAATAACGGTCAAATTTTTGAACGTTGGAGTTCATTTATTGCACGCCAACCACTTCTACAACGTTCATATTTTCCTCAATCTATAAAAGGACATTCAAATGAACGTGAGAAGACAAGTGACACTACTCTAAGGATCATAGAGAGAAAAGAAGTGCAAGAAAGACTTTCAAATCCCTTTTCTCCATATTTGAGTGTTTCAAAGGAAGAAAGAGTTTCAAACTGCAGGTTGCTTCAACGATCATCATCCCAGCTATTTTTGATTTCTTCCTCGAGCTCAAAACTGCCTACACAAATCTGTAAAGTGTAGTTTTTATTCATTTCTTTATTTGGTTGTATAAATCTTGATTTAGCTTGGGTAGCTAAGATCAAGTGTATGCAAAGTAGGGTGTGATTGGAGTGAGACTCATCACCTACTTGTGCAAGTGATTGTATATGCCCCCTAGAGCTTTGAATCTAGAAGAGAGCAAGTGACTCTAGTTGTGTATGCCCCCTAGAGCTTTGAATCTAGAAGAGAGCGGTGACTCTAAGTGTATTCTTGGAATACATAGTGGAACCCAAGTCACAACGGAGTGTGAGCTTGGAAGAGTGGAGTAGGGAAGGTTTGCCCGAACCACTATAAATCTTGTGTTCTACTTATTTTTACTGCTTTATCTTATTTGCTCTCCATTCGCTTAAAAAGGGGATTAACTTTTTCAAGGGGTTAAGATTTTTGATTTACCAAAAGAAATTTTAAAGAACCCAATTCACTCCTCCCCTCTTGGGTTTAGCCATCAACTCGGGACCAACAAGTGGTATCAGAGCAGGTCTTTGAGTTTACCAAAGAGATCTTATTGAAATGGCATCCCAATCTACTTCCGTTCCCGCATTTGCTGAAGGCCAATCCTTTACAAGGCCACCGTTGTTTGATGGGAACAATTTTGGATATTGGAAGCTTCGTATGAAGCAACTCATCATGGCTACCGATA
Organism: Annona cherimola; assembly: GCA_030490835.1. Classification (NCBI taxonomy): domain Eukaryota; kingdom Viridiplantae; phylum Streptophyta; class Magnoliopsida; order Magnoliales; family Annonaceae; genus Annona; species Annona cherimola. The sequence continues at coordinate 96,979,094 of CM059974.1, read as the reverse complement.
TGGACTCTTGGATTGCTATCCAAGATGGAGTAATATTGCCTACCGATGAACGAGCTTCCAAATGGACCGATGAGGAAGTAAGAATAGTGAAGAGCAATGCCAAAGCTATGAACTCCTTATTTTGTGCTCTCACTGCTTCCGAGTATGATAGAGTATCCTCTTGCTTAACCGCCAAAGAGATATGGGATACACTAACCTCTATCTACGAAGGAACTTCTCAAGTCCAAGGGACGAGAAGGAATATTTTGATTGGAGAACTAGAGAACTTTAGAATGCTAGAAACAGAAAATATTTCTGAAATGTTTGCTAGATTCTCTAAGATTACTAATGCTTTAAAAGGTCTTGGAAAAGCAATATCTGAATCTGAGCAGGTCATGAAGATTTTAAGAGCTCTACCCGAATCATGGACTCCAAAGATCACTGCAATTGAAGAAGCCAAAGACCTCAACACGCTGAAGCTTGAAGACTTAATTAGCTCACTTATGTCACATGAGCTAATTAAGAAAAGTAATGAAGATCAACACAGGGGCAAAAGAGCAATTGCCTTAAAAGCCGCACAAGACACCGATGACACATCTTCTTCTCAAAATGACGACGAGATTGCTCTACTCACAAAACGATTCAGAAAATTTGTGAGGAAAGGCAAAAATTTCAGAAGCTTCAAAGAAAGAACTCCCCGAGAGAAGAAGAAAGAATCAACCAAGTGCTACCGATGCGGCGGTTCGGGACATATGCAAGCCCAATGTCCAACTCCCGAAGAAAACAAGGCAAAAGAACAAAGAAAGGATCGAGGGGACAATAGAAGATTTCAGAAATATAAAGGAAGAGGCATGTACGTGAATGACGAGGAATCTACAACGAGTAGCTCCTCAACCGACGAAATCGAAGCGGAAGAATGTGCGAGAATTTGCTGTATGGCACAAATCGAGCAAGGAGAACAAAATACCTCAACAAAATGCACAAGCAATGAAGAGGTAAGTTCCAAACTCTCCCTTTCTAATTCAAGTTATTCTTCCTCTCATGAATGCCTCAAATGTGCTGAATTAGATGAGCTACAAATGACATATGATTCTTTATATGAAGAAATGAAGAAATTAGGAAGCAAGTTTACAATTAAGAAAAAACAATGTGATGCAGTAATAATTATAAATGGTAAACTTGCAGAAGAAAATGATTTGCTAAAAAAGGAGAACAAATCATTGAATGAATCATTAGCTAAGTTCTCTAATCCAGGAGAAAGTGTCAAAATGTTTCTAAACATGACCTCCCAAACACATAAAAGAGGTCTTGGATACAATACATTTGAGCAAGAAGAAAGTAGCAAATCAAATGTGAAATTACTTGAGAAATATCAAACTAAAACTGCATCTATATACAAGCCACAAAAGAAAAATTTTAAGTGGACTAGAAGACCAATGATTGAACCTTTGCATGCTTGGAGACCTACTCCAAGATTACCTTTGGCTTGTAATTTCTGCAATAAGATGGGTCATAAAACTTACAAATGTAATTTTAAAAAACTATATGACCATGGTGCTAAATTAGTTTGGGTTCCAAGAAACACAAGATTTGGGCTTTCAAAGTTAGATCAACTTAGATTAGATTCTATTACTAACCCAAATGGACCCATAAAATGGGTACCAAAAAGATAAGATTTATTTCCTTATTTTTCAGACATGTTTTAAGGCAAAGGCAAACAATGAATGGTTCATGGATAGCGGTTGCTCAAGGCATATGACCGGTGAAAGAAGTTTGTTTCATAAATTTAAGCCTTGCAACGATGGAATGGTTGCCTTTGGAAATAATGAAAAAGGTAAAATTAAAGTTAAAGGAAATATACTTAGTACCTCAAATGCATGCATGGAAGATGTTTTGTTTGTTGAAGGACTCAAACACAATTTAATGAGTATTAGCCAGTTATGTGATAAAGGATATAAAGTTGTGTTTGAATCATCTATATGTAATGTATTTGATGGAGAACATATCATGTTTAGTGGTAAACGACATGAAAATGTTTATTTGGTTTCACTTGATGAATTAGATGGTCAATGTCTAATGGCCATTGATAACGATCCATGGGTTTGGCACAAGAGGCTTGGACATATAAACATGGGCAACATAAAAACCCTATGGAAAAAGAGTTTGGTAGAAGGATTACCAAGATTGAAATATGACAAAGACAAGATTTGCAAGGCATGTCAATTATCAAAACAACCCAAGATGCCTTTCTCTACCAAAAAGGAAATTTCCACCACTAAGCCACTTGAATTGCTACATATGGATCTATACGGGCCATCCGACATTCCAACCATTGGTGGAAAGAAATATGTATTTGTCATAGTTGATGATTTTTCAAGATTCACTTGGATAATTCTCTTAGCTAGTAAAGATGAAGTCTTCTCTATGTTTGCAACTTTTGTGAATTTGGTGCAAAATGAAAAACAGAGTACTATTGTGACCATAAGAAGCGATCATGGTGGCGAATTCGAAAACAAACGATTCATGGAATTTTGCAATGAAAAAGGAATTCACCACACATTTTCTGCACCAAGAACTCCACAACAAAATGGAGTAGTAGAAAGGAAAAATAGAACTATACAAGAGATGGCTAGAACTATGCTAAATGAGAGCAATCTATCCAAGAAATTTTGGGGTGAAGCTGTGAGTACAGCTTGTCATGTTTTGAACCGAGTTACCATTCGAGCAATCTTGAAAAAGACCCCATATGAACTATGGAAAGGAAGGAAACCAAATATCTCATATTTTCATGCTTTTGGATGTACATGCTATGTTTTAAACAATGGAAAAACCAATTTGGACAAATTAGATGCCAAAAGTGATGAGGCTATATTCCTTGGTTATTCATCAAATAGCAAAGCATATAGAGTATTCAACAAACGAAACCAAGTTGTAGAAGAATCCATACATGTTGTATTTGATGAACTTAACCAATGTCCGAGAAAGGAGGATGAACTAAGTGATGCAGATGAGACAAAAAGCAAAGAACAACCAAAGGAACTCGAGCTCAAGCCAGAAAATCCAGTGGAGGAAGAGGTAAGTGAAGGTAATGACTCTTACAAACCTCCAACTGATTTAAAGTTCAAAAATGCCCATCCAATTGAACAAGTTATTGGAAACATATATGAAGGAGTAAAAACTAGAAGATCAAAACAAAAAGTTTATGGCCAATATGCGTTTGTATCGAAAATTGAACCAAATACCATTGAACAAGCTCTTAATGATGAAAATTGGGTTATTTCAATGCAAGAAGAGCTAAATCAATTCGAAAGAAACAATGTATGGCATTTAGTTCCTAGACCAAACAATCATACAGTCATTGGTACAAAATGGGTATTTAGGAACAAATTAGACGAAAGCGGTCTTGTAATTAGAAACAAGGCAAGATTAGTAGCCAAAGGGTATTCCCAAGAAGAAGGAATTGATTTTGAAGAATCGTATGCACCCGTGGCTAGATTAGAAGCCATACGCATCCTACTAGCATTTGCTTCTCATATGAACTTCAAATTGTTTCAAATGGATGTAAAAAGCGCATTTTTGAATGGTTATTTGAATGAAGAAGTATATGTTGAACAACCTCCTGGTTTTGAAGAAAAGGATCAATCAAAGTTTGTTTATAAATTAACCAAAGCATTATATGGACTAAAACAAGCACCAAGAGCTTGGTATGAAAGGTTAAATAGATTCTTGATTGATCATGAGTTTCAAAGAGGGAAAGTAGACACTACTTTATTCATCAAGTACAAAAATAAAAATATTTTGATTGTACAGATTTATGTGGATGACATAATATTCGGTGCTACTGATGAAAATCTTTGTCAAGAATTTTCTAAGATTATGCAGAATGAATTCGAAATGAGCATGATGGGAGAATTAAATTTCTTCCTTGGACTACAAATCAAGCAACAAAGTGAAGGAATATTTCTGAACCAGTCCAAGTATGTCAAAGAGATGCTCAAGAAATTTAGAATGCAGAATAGCAAAGGGGCAAACACTCCAATGAGCTCAACAATCAAAATCGACACGAATGAAAACGGTAAAAGTATCGATCAAAAGCTTTATAGGAGCATGATAGGAACTTTGCTTTATTTAACTGCTTCTAGACCCGATATCTTATTTAGTGTTTGTATGTGCTCTAGATTTCAAGCATGTCCCAAAGAATCACATCTACTTGCTGTAAAAAGAATTTTTAAATATTTGATAAAAACTACAAACCTTGGACTATGGTATCCAAAGGGGTCAACCTTTGATCTAATCGGCTATTCGGATGCAGATTTTGCCGAATACAAAGTAGATAGAAAGAGTACTAGTGGAACTTTTCAATTTCTTGGACATATGTTGGTTTCATGGTATTCAAGAAAACAAACAAGTGTTGCTCTATCTACTGCGGAAGCCGAATACATAGCCGCCGGTAGTTGTTGTGCCCAACTACTTTGGATGAAACAACAATTAAAGGATTATGGTATTGAATATGTTGATATTCCAATTAGATGTGATAATACAAGTGCAATATGTTTAACTAAAAATCCTGTACTGCATTCAAGAACTAAACATATTGATGTAAGACACCATTTTATTAGAGAACATGTTGAAAATCATGATGTGTGCTTAGAATATGTGAAAACAGAAGACCAAATTGCTGATATCTTTACCAAACCTCTAGCCAAAGATTCATTTTATAAGATTAGGAATGATATGGGGATGATAGAGCTTAACTAGGAAAAATACATAAGAAAATTAAATTTGAAAATGTCAAGTCGATGAGTCAAGTCGACTCCAGGGACGCCAGGTCGACTCCGCTTCAGAAGCGAAGTCGACTCCACTAGGGTCGAAGTCGACTCCGCCCCAGGCGAAGTCGACTCCAGAAGGACCGAAGTCGACTTCGCCTAGGGCAAGTCGACTCCGCGCGCGCCGTTTCGCATTCGGCCGACTTCTCTTCCTTTTTCTTCTCTTCTCTTTCTTTTCTTCCTCATTTCTTTCCGGCTTCCCTGCTTCTTCTTTATCTCTCTCTTCTCCGGCTATTTCCATCTCTCCGGCATTCTCTCATTTCTTCTCCCAACTCTCTCAATCCGTCTCCTCCATCTCAGTTCTATCTCTCTCCCTCAACTACTCTCTCATTTCTCCTCCCATTCTCAAAATCTCTCAAGTTCTTTCAAGTCCCATTCTCAAAGTTCCATTCTCAAAATCCATCTCATCATTCTCTTTCTCTCTAACTCTTCTTTTCAACTCTCTCAAGTCCTCTCTCAATCTAAGTTCATTTTCCTATTCCAAACTCCAAAACTCCCATCTCAATGGCCCCGAGGAAAGCCGTCTCCAAACCATCAAAAAGGCCTGTGCCTAGACCTCCCACATCTCACACTGAGGAAGAAGTCCCTAGGAGAGCTAGGACACCTGCAAAACGGGTTCGAGAAGAACCCTCAACTTCTACGGGTAGAAGGGTTCGGTTCCAAGCTTCTACTCACACATCGGAACAAGCTACAAGGTCAGAAAGCCAACCTCATGCCCAAGCTTCACAGAGCACACACTCCGGAGCAAGCAGAAGGGGTACTGCGGCAACGGGCAAAACTCAAGTTTTGAAGATGCCCACTACATACTTCAGAACCGAAATCAATCACGGCCGGTTCTACAAGAACTTCTATGAACGAAAGGTATTCATACCGAAAATCATAGATTTCAAATTTTTGAAAGATTATGGGTCCGACATAGAAGACCTATTAGATTTTCAAGGATGGACCAAATTGCTCAAGGGGGATGACAAGGTCTATCCAGATCTTACCAGAATATTTTACTATGAATGGGATGAAGAAAATTTTGGCACACATGTCAAAGAAGTAGATATAGATTTTGGAATCGGGTTAAATCCAAGCCAGACCAGAGCAATGAGTCATTTAGGACAGATACTTGGGGTCCCTTACATCGAAGAGCCTTTTCCGGAAGATCTTACCATGGATCAGATATATAATCAGCTCACCCGGAGTAACAAGTATCACCCGGGGATCAAGTTTCTTCGATACATGGATTTGTCACCCAGACTTCGGGTACTAAGGCTTCTCATTGCCCACTGCATCTACCCCAAAGGTGGTGGTAGAAATCAGTTAAACCCACAAGAAGCTGGGATCTTATGGAAGGTAGCAAACAAAGTCAAAGTGAGTCTACCTAAATTATTTCTAGAAGCCTTGGCAAGTCGAAAGGATAATCCAAGGGGCGTCCTTCCTTACGGCACTTGGATCACAAAGATCCTTAAACATTTTGGGGTGGACATTGGAGGCGAGCCGTATGAGGTGCTCAAGTCCACAAATGCAATCAACAAGGCACTAATTCAGAGGATGAAAATCAATGTACTTGAACTCCGGCCCGATGCTCCAGAAGAAGAGCATCAAGAGGACCAAGCACAAGCTGAGGGGGAGCAACCTCCCGAGGCACCGGCTGCTCCAGAAGAGCCACCATCACCTCAATCCCACGGCTCCTACTCCCCACAAGGATCCGTTGCACGAGAACGGGTACCTCCAACCTCTTCTGAGGAGGTCACCCTAAGGGATCTCAAAGATGAAATCATTGTCATGAGGGCAGAAATGGGCTATCAAGAAAACCGGATGACAAGTCTTGTCACCGGTGTCCTTAATGCGCTTGAAGATATGCATTCTCGACAAGATAGAATCGAGCGGGAAATGCGAAAAATCCGCTATCATCTTGCCTCAGGCCATCATAAGAAGAGACCCATGCCTGAACTCGATCCCTACGAGTCGGGTTCAGTTCATAGAGAGGCAACTCCCGATCACGCTTCTCTTGTTTACTCCTCGGCCCATCATTGTCCCATCAAACCTATTCCATATCCGATCTCTCAATTTCAATTCATCAAATCATTATTTTTGCTTGATTGACAAAAAGGGGGAGATAGAATAGATAGAATAGGAATTGAGTTGAAAGTTTTTTTAAAGTTTTGGGTTGGGTACATTGTATTTAAGGTTTCATTTATGCTTTAATTGCTGTTCTCTGTAATGAAACTTCATATATATATATGAAAAGATGTTTTATTGGTTTTTGATTGATATGATTGATATATTTGATAAGTGATTGCAATTTTTATAAATACAAAGTATTCTTAATGATTAATACTCAATATATGGCTTGAAAGGTATTCAAGCATACTCTATGCCAAAATGACTAATGTTCTGAAAATATTCTCATTTAAACTCAAAACTCTAAATTATATGTTCAAGGAATATGCTCTGTTTTCTCAAATGAACATGTTTGAATTTTTTGAAAGGTATCAACTCAAATGAAGTTTTGTCAATCATCAAAAAGGGGGAGATTGTTGGAAACAATGTTCAAAATAAAACAAATTGACCAAGGATTGAGTTTTGATGATTAACAAGAACTAATTTGAGTATATATATATGACTAATATGTTTGCCAAGTGTTTAAGGAAAACAGAAAAGTCAAGTCGATCTTCGAGTCGACTTGAACTTCGACTTGGGAGTGAAGTCGATAGTGAAGTCGACTCCACTAACGACTTCAAACAAGCCAAAACTGGACAAAGTTGAAAAAGGAATTCTGAGGAGTGAAGTCGCAAGCCAAGTCGACTCCACATGCGACTTGGGTAGTCAAGTCGCATACGAAGTCGACTCCAGCATCGACTTCAAAGTGCACAAAAATGTCCAGCGTTGAAATCTGGCTCCCGAAGATGCGAAGTCGCAGACGAAGTCGACTCCAAGTGCGACTTGGGCGAAGTCGCAAACCAGGTCGACTCCAACTTCGACTTGAGAAGTTTTGAGGTCTAAGCTGAAGTTTCAAAGCATATCCAAGACATCCATTTGAAGTTTCTCACATACAAATGAGCTTTAAAGACTATTCTTAAAGTGACTTAAGATCAAAGCAAGAATCCAAGTTCAAGTTCAAATCAAGTCTATCAAGCTCAAAACAAAATCTTCAAGATAGCTTCCAAATGGAGTAATACCCAAGTCATGAAGATCAAGTGAGTCCAAAACAAAGCAAGGAACACACATATTTTGTGTAAGGACTCAAAGCTTTCAAATAGTTTGCAAGATTCAAGACATTTCAAGAGTATCCAGGCCAAGCTCTTCATCGAATCACAAGAACTACAAACATAAAGGCCAGTCAACATTCATGAAGACTAAAGGGAGAAATCTAAAGCAAACTAAGTAAGGATCAAGGCGTTTCTGCAATAGATCAAGCCAAGTCGCAACCCAAGTCGACTTCAGGATCGACTTGAGTTGAAGTCTGAAAGCCAAGTTGACCCAAGTCTCAGACTTGAGTTTCTGAAGAACCCAAGTCGCAGGCCAAGTCGACTCCATGTGCGACTTGGAAGCCAAGTCGCAGGCCAAGTCGACTTCATCTTAGACTTGGAGAATAACGGTCAAATTTTTGAACGTTGGAGTTCATTTATTGCACGCCAACCACTTCTACAACGTTCATATTTTCCTCAATCTATAAAAAGACATTCAAATGAACGTGAGAAGACAAGTGACACTACTCTAAAGATCATAGAGAGAAAAGAAGTGCAAGAAAGACTTTCAAATCCCTTTTCTCCATATTTGAGTGTTTCAAAGGAAGAAAAAACTTCAAACTGCAGGTTGCTTCAACGATCATCATCCCAGCTGTTTTTGATTTCTTCCTCGAGCTCAAAACTGCCTACACAAATCTGTAAAGTGTAGTTTTTATTCATTTCTTTATTTGGTTGTATAAATCTTGATTTAGCTTGGGTAGCTAAGATCAAGTGTATGCAAAGTAGGGTGTGATTGGAGTGAGACTCATCACCTACTTGTGCAAGTGATTGTATATGCCCCCTAGAGCTTTGAATCTAGAAGAGAGCAAGTGACTCTAGTTGTGTATGCCCCCTAGAGCTTTGAATCTAGAAGAGAGCGGTGACTCTAAGTGTATTCTTGGAATACATAGTGGAACCCAAGTCACAACGGAGTGTGAGCTTGGAAGAGTGGAGTAGGGAAGGTTTGCCCGAACCACTATAAATCTTGTGTTCTACTTATTTTTACTGCTTTATCTTATTTGCTCTCCATTCGCTTAAAAAGGGGATTAACATTTTCAAGGGGTTAAGATTTTTGATTTACCAAAAGAAATTTTAAAGAACCCAATTCACCCCTCCCCTCTTGGGTTTGGCCATCAACTCGGGACCAACACAATATACCTGAAAACTTCCATTTATAGCATTCCACTCGCCATGGCTAATCCTTTTAGCCCACATGGTACTATCTCGTACCTTTTCTCCATTTCTTAGGTCCTCGACCGCTTGAGTCTCCCAGTACCTGTCTGAGGTTCGGAAAACAAAACGTGAGTGATAACTCAGTAAGCAAGCATTTTGGGGCAAGACTTTCCTTGAAAATCTTTTCTTAAAATATTTTTCTCATAAATCATTTTGGCCAGGGGACATTTTATGTCCCAAAACATCTTGACGTAAACCATATTTGACAATAGACATTCTCATGTCCACTAAAAGACGTTTTTCCACATAAATCATTTCGGCATTAGACGGTCATACGTCCTAAAAAATTTATCCACTTAAACCTTATCAAAAACGGACGTTTAGACGTCCTAAAACATTTTTCACATAAACACTTTGATAAACATTGGATGTGCAAATTCATCATTTCCATTGATGACATTATCCTTCATGTGATGGTACGCTAGCATGGGGAACCCTCTTTCATGACATGATCCTTTCCATCCTTGGCACCGGACCTTCCGACTTGGCAACGACTCCTTGTCTACTTACTACCTCAACTAGCCTACCTCGCCAGTCCTTTCCGACTTGGCAACGTCAAGGGGGACTCCTTGTCCACTTACTACCTCGACTAGCTTACTTGATTTCCATTCCATGCATGACTTTTAGTCACCCCGGCATTATATACCCTCTTACACATGGAACTTGTCATTCCCATGTAGAGAATTCTTTGCATAATCCCTTTGAAACATCGTTTCAAATCCATACTTCATCACGTTTAATGAATAATTGCGAAACAATAAGCAATCATTTATTTCAATAGAAATAAATATTTCAATACGCATATAGACAAGGAATGACCATCCTTAAATACCTTGTAATGAAAACCAAAATCATTTAGAAAGCTGCTTGCTTAGCTTTCCGTTTGGCTTATCCCTTTGCCTTTGCCTATACATATAAGAATGACATAACATTCATATATTTCCATTGCTTGCATTCAACTCAGTTTTTCAACCTATTTCCTTTAACATACATAATTCCTTCAACTTCTCAAGTTGTTATGCCCGTATAGCACATACTTCTGCACTACATGGGCTATTACACATCACATTTAGTCCCTTAAGTAGGATAATCATTCAATCACATAATAATCATTCAATAATTATTATTTAATGTCTCATTAACTTCCTTAAGCCATTTTTTACTCCTTTTCCAAAATTCACACATCGGTGCTCATTTTAAGCACACGTCGTTGCCTTATGACTCATTAATTAATCCCAAAATTTGAGATTAACATCATGACATTCTAAAAAGAAATATATTCACAAAATTTATCATATTTTCATGCATTTTTTCACAAAACCAAATTACATAGGTCATTTACCACTCATGCATGTCTATCCTTTCCCATATAGCCATTTAATAACACATATATGAAGCATTTTATAAAATTTCCCAAGTCAGAAATTTAATCCACATTTCAGGATAATAATTATACTTAATTACCACTGTACTTAGGGTATTTTTATGGAATTTAAATCCACTAATCATAGGTTTCCAAAACAGCAACTTTGGAACCCATCTTTCACTCGTTTAACGTGTCTTTTGACACATAACCCTAAACAGATTTATAAATCCTAATTTTCAGCAAATAATCTCACTTTTCTTAATTAAAATTTAGGTTATTAAAATATATATCAATTTTTATCATTTCTACATAGGTTTCATATTTCTTTTTGATTTTTTCTCCAACTATCCACATATGCTGAAATCAGGCGTACTGAAATATCAAAATATTGAATTAATATCAAATCAAGAATTTTTTATCTTAAATTTATACCATACCTTAATAAATATATTAATTAACCAAAATAAATATTCACAGCACAAAAAATTAAGCATTTATATTTATTTTGGTATTTTTACCTTGCTAGACAGCAACATCCATTTTCAGACAGCTTGAATCACGTTAATTATGGGAAATATTTAGACCCATAAAAACCTAAATTTTATTTTATTAGTGTGATCTTAAACATGTCTTATATATCCTGTAAACTTTTTAGCAAAATTCCTTTTATAAAAATTATTAAAAATCCTTTGGTGAAGCTGATCCTGCCACCCATGCAACCCTATTTAGGTTGATTTTATCGGATTTTTAATTTGCAAATAGATTATCATTTTAAGCTAAAAAGTTTGTCGTTCCTTAATAACCCCATCATGATTCTTCACAAAACTTTTCATTTTAAAATTCATCCATTTACGGTTCCGTCCATATTTTAGTTTACAATATCATATAACTTCCAGATTTGAGGCATAAAATCAAGATTAACATATACTTACTTGATTAATCAATAATCCCTCCTTTGGGCACTTGAAATTCACTTTTTTTCCTCCCCTCCTTGCTGGGTTTGACGTGCCCTAGCTGCTTCCCTTGAAGAAAATTTCCATTTTTCTCTTATTTTCCTCTCTTCTCTCTCTCCTTCTCTCTTCTTCTCTCTCTTTCTCTCTCCTTCTCTCTCTCCTTCTCCCCTGCTGGAAACGGCAGCTATGCTCCTCCATTTCATTCTTTTATTTGCTACTTTTCTTGGTGCCCAAGTAACCTCATAGGCATTTTAGTAAATTCTATTTTCACTTTCCACAATTGCCCTTCTTTACTTAGCTCTTAAGCAGCTTGCTACTTTCTCTTCAAGAAACCAACTTTCTATGATAATTATCTTAATCCATTCCATTCATCTCATAGATTTCATAATTTTATTCCATCATTTCAAATTTCATCTCAATCCGACGTTTCTACGTCAAGTTATGACCACTTGAATTTATCTTTTGGATTTGGGAATAAAAATAATTAATTATCACCCTAATCCCATCATTATTCCCTTAATCCAATCCATTCATAAGATCGGGCCCACCGTCATGAGCTTATCTTTCAAATTTCATCGAAATCCGCCTTGTAGGCGTCAAGTTATGAATTTTCTATCATTTTTCACCTTAATTCCATAATTACACTTTAATCTCCATAAATTAAATCATGATTATTAACATCATTATTCATGACACCTTGTCACATTTAAATCCTCATTAAGCCCCACGGGTTATACCGACTCACTTTGGGCTCCGGCGATTAAATTTTTAATCACCATTTCTAATTAAACCCTAATTGCAAAATATCATTAAATCATAAAATCATCCATAAATCATTCAAAATTCATTTAAATCACATATAAATCAAATATATTTGTTCAATGCATCCCATTGAGTCCTACATAGGTTGGGGTTTCACACTGCCTTATATAAAAATTGGTTTTTTCCTCCATCAGCAACTTGTGCTAGTCCACACTGCCTGCTTTTGTAGGCATTTAATTTTCAATTTTTCCTTTGCAATTTCGACCCAAAATAGAGGGTAAGGTTTTGAAAATTTACCCTATTATTTACCCAAAAATTTTCAGCCACATTTATTCTCATTTAATATTATTTTCAGAATTTTTTCCACAGCTATATCTAACCATTAAACATGTTGTCTACTTAGTTGTCCCTAATATGCAGCCCTAATTTCTTATTTTTCTTAATTATTTAGGCTACTAAAATTCCACATAGGATCATCCTTATCCCATTTCCCATTAATATATGTATTTTCAAATTTTTAAATAAAAAAAATCTACATTGAAAATAGTGTCCAGCAGCCCCTTGTACGTTCCATTAATGTGCTACTGCTTTTTAATTTTTTTTATTTAAATTAACTGTTAATGACCCTTTAGCCCACTCTTAGCCCACTCTAATGGCCCTCCTAGTGGACCCTTGGAAAAAGTCAAGGTCACTTTGACTTTTATAATTTTTATTATTTATTGATAATTAAGATTAACCCTTAATTATCCATATGAGATTAAACATAATGCACTAGGATTTGATGATCTTAAATGAGCTATATTATAAAACATGTTATCATAACCTCCTATAAAAAAAAATTTGAGCTTAAAATGATCATTATATATTAAGTTTTTGAATTTTGAAATTAATTCATCAATTAATCATAATAATAATTAAATTTTAAATTTTAAATTTTCCACCGTTGATCATGTAGGGTACCTCATGATCAAGTTACCCTTCAACATTGCGAGATATGAATTTCCTTAGAAATTCCAATTTAACCATATTTTTGAATTTCTAAAATACTTGAAAATTGTTGGAAACAATGTTCAAAACAAAACAAATTGACCAAAGCATAAGTTTTGATGATTAAACAAAGACTAATTTGAGTATATAAAGTGTACTAATGAGTTTGCCAAGTGTTTAAGGAAAACAAAGAAGTCAAGTCGATTACCAAGTCGACTTGGACTTCGACTTGGGGTGAAGTCGATACCTAAGTCGACTTCACAAGCGACTTCAAATGGCAAAAGGTGGATAGCATTGAAAATAGAAAACAAGCAAGTGAAGTCGCAGGCCAAGTCGACTCCAGGTGCGACTTAGGAAACCAAGTCGCAGACGAAGTCGACTCCAGCATCGACTTCAAGCATCCAGAGTTGAAAAAGTGGAAACGGACATGACGAAGTCGCAGGCGAAGTCGACTCCAGGTGCGACTTGGGCGAAGTCGCAGACGAGGTCGACTCCAACTTTGACTTGAGGAGTTCAGACTTGAAGATTGAAGTTTCAATCTTATTCCAAGGATCCATTTGGACTTTATCAAATCCAAGATCTCCAAAATTTTTCAAAGCTCAAGATCTTCAAAGATCAAACAAGATCTACAAATATGAAGAATCATTTCAGAATGAAAATGATTCAAAGGAAGAAAGCCAAGGATGATAGAAGCAGACTAAATGAAGATCAAAGAGTTTTCAGCAAAACCCGAGCCAAGTCGCAAGTCAAGTCGACTTCAGGTTCGACTTGAGTCGAAGTCTGAAAGCCAAGTCGACCCAAGACTCGGACTTGGAAATCTGAAGAACTGGAGTCGCACACGAGGTCGACTCCAGGTGCGACTTGGAAGCCAAGTCGCAGTCCAAGTCGACTCCATCTTCGACTTGGGTATAACGTTCGAATTTTCGAACGTTGGAGTTCATTTATTCTACAACGTTCAAATCCTTCTCTTTCTATATAAGGACCCTCAAATGAACGTGAAAAAAAAAGAACATTACAAGACACTACTATATACTCTACAAAGTCCAAAGAGAGAAAAGAAGATCTAGAAAGGAATCCTATTTGCTTTTCTCCATTTCTGAGTGGTCCATATACATTCTAAAGAAGAAGAGAGCTTCAGGTTGCAAGCTGCTTCATCAAGAATCATCCAAGCTGCTTCTGAATTCTTCCTCGAGCTCAAACTTGTCTACACATCATTGTAAAGTGTAGTTTTTCTTTTTCAAAGTCTTGTTGTATAAATCTTGATTTAGCTTGAGTAGCTAAGATCAAGTGTATGCAAAGTAGGGTGTGATTGGAGTGAGACTCATCACCTACTTGTGTAAGTGTTTGCTTATGCCCCCTAGAGCTGGAATCTAGAAGAGAGCGGTGACTCTAAGTGTATTCGAGGAATACATAGTGGAACCCAAGTCACAACGGTGTGTGAACTTGGAAGAGTGGAGTAGGGAAGGTTTGCCCGAACCACTATAAATCTTGTGTTCTATTTATTTTTACTGCTTTATCTTATTTGCTCTTCATTTGCTTTCAAAGGGGATTAAATTTTCAAGGGGTTAAGAGTTTATGATTTACGAAAGAAGATTATTTTTTAAAGAACCCAATTCACCCCTCCCCTCTTGGGTTTAGCCATCAACTCGGGACCAACAAGTGGTATCAGAGCGGTTCTTTGAGTTTACCAAAGAGATCTTATTAATATGGCATCCCAATCTACTTCCGTTCCCGCATTTGCTGAAGGTCAATCCTTTACAAGGCCACCGTTGTTTGATGGGAGCAATTTTGGATATTGGAAGCTTCGTATGAAGCAACTCATCATGGCTACCGACATGAATTCTTGGATTGCTATCCAAGATGGAGTAACCTTGCCTACCGATGAAAGAGCTTCCAAATTGACCGATGAGGAAGTAAGAATTGTTAAGAGCAACGCCAAAGCTATGAACTCTCTATTTTGTGCTCTTACTGCTTCTGAATATGATAGAGTATTCTCTTGCTTAACCGCCAAAGAAATATGGGATACGCTAACTTCTATCTATGAAGGAACTTCTCAAGTCCAAGGGACGAGAAGAAATATTTTGATTGGAGAACTGGAAAACTTTAGAATGCTAGAAAGAGAAAATATCTCTGAAATGTTTGCTAGATTCTCTAAAATTACTAATGCTCTAAAAGGTCTCGGAAAAGCTATATCTGAATCTGAGCAGGTCATGAAGATCTTAAGAGCTCTACCCGAATCATGGACTCCAAAGATCACTGCAATAGAAGAAGCCAAGGACCTTAACACTCTAAAGCTTAAAGACTTAATTAGCTCACTCATGTCACATGAGCTAATCAAGAGAAGAAATGAAGATCAACACAGGGGCAAAAGAGCAATTGCTTTGAAAGCCGCACAAGACACAGATGACTCCTCTTCTTCTCAAAACGAAGACGAAATCGCCCTACTCACAAAACGTTTCAGAAAATTTGTGAGGAAAGGCAAAAATTTCAGAAGCTTCAAGGATAGAACTCCCAGAGAAAAGAAGAAAGAATCAACCAAATGCTATCGATGCGGCGGTTCGGGACATATGCAAGCTCAATGTCCAACTCCCGAAGAAAGCAAAGTAAAAGAACAAAGAAATGATCGAGGGGACAATAAGAGATTCCAAAGATACAAAGGAAGAGGCATGTACGTAAATGACGAGGAATCTACAACGAGTAACTCCTCAACCGATGAAATCGAAGTAGAAGAATGTGCAAGAATTTGCTGCATGGCACAAATCGAGCAAGAAGAACAAACTACCTCAACAAAATGCACAAGTAATGAAGAGGTAAGTTCCAAACTCTCCCATTCTAAATCAAGTTATTCTTCTTTTCAAGATTGCCTCAAATGTACTGAATTAGAAGAACTTCAAACTGCATATGATTCATTGTATGAAGAAATGAAGAAATTAGGAAGCAAGTTTACAATTAAGAAGAAACAATGTGATGCAGTAATAATTGCAAATGGTAAACTTGCAGAGAAATTAGACAAAATAAAAGAAGAAAATGATATGCTGAAAAAGGAGAACGAATCATTAAATGAATCATTAGCTAAGTTCTCTAATCCAGGAGAAAATGTTAAAATGTTTCTGAATATGACCTCCCAAACACATAAAAGAGGTCTTGGATATCATACATTTGAGCAAGGAGAAAGTAGCAAATCAAATGTGCAAATACTTGAGAAATATCAAACTAAAACTGCATCTATATATAAGCCACAAAAGAAAAATTTTAAGTGGATTAGAAGACCAACTATTGAACCATTGCATACTTGGAGGCCTACTCCAAGATTACCTATGGCTTGTAATTTCTGCAATAAATTGGGTCATAAAACTTACAAATGTAATTTTAAGAAATTATATGACCGTGGTGCAAAATTAGTTTGGGTTCCAAGGAACACAAGATTTGGGCTTTCCAAGTTAGAACAACAAAGATTAATATATATTACTAACCCAAATGGACCCATAAAATGGGTACCAAGGAGATAAGATTTACTTGCTTATTTTTTCAGACATGTTTTAAGGCAAAGGCAAATAATGAATGGTTCATGGATAGCGGTTGCTCAAGGCATATGACCGGTGAAAGAAGCTTATTTCATAAACTTAAGCCTTGCAACGATGGAATGGTTGCCTTTGGTAATAATGAAAAAGGTAAAATTAAAGGTAAAGGAAATATACATAGCATTTCAAATGCATGCATGGAAGATGTTTTGTTTGTTGAAGGACTCAAACACAATTTAATGAGCATTAGCCAATTATGTGATAAAGGATACAAAGTTGTGTTTGAATCATCTATATGTAATGTATTTGATGGAGAGCATATCATGTTTAGTGGTAAAAGACATGGAAATCTATATTTGGTTTCACTTGATGAATTGAATGGTCAATGTCTAATGGCCATTGATAATGATCCATGGGTTTGGCATAAAAGGCTTGGACATATAAACATGGGAAACATAAAGACCCTATGGAAAAAGAGTTTGGTAGAAGGATTACCAAGATTGAAATATGACAAGGACAAGATTTGTAAGGCATGTCAATTATCAAAACAACCCAAGATGCCTTTCTCTACCAAAAAGGAAATTTCCACCACCAAGCCACTTGAATTGCTACACATGGATCTATACGGGCCATCCGACATTCTAACCATTGGTGGAAAGAAATATGTATTTGTCATAGTTGATGATTTTTCAAGATTCACAAGGATAATTCTCTTAGCCAGTAAAGATGAAGCCTTCTCTATGTTTGCAACTTTTATAAATTTAGTGCAAAATGAAAAACAAAGTACTATTGTGACCATAAGAAGCGATCATGGTGGCGAATTCGAAAACAAACGATTCATGGAATTTTTCAATGAAAAAGGAATTCACCACACATTTTCTGCACCAAGAACTCCACAACAAAATGGAGTAGTAGAAAGGAAAAATAGAACCATACAAGAGATGGCTAGAACTATGCTAAATGAAAGCAATCTATCCAAGAAATTTTGGGGTGAAGCTGTAAGTACAGCTTGTCATGTATTGAACCGTGTCACCATTCGAGCAATCTTGAAAAAGACCCCATATGAACTATGGAAAGGAAGAAAACCAAATATTTCTTATTTTCATACTTTTGGATGTACATGTTATGTTTTGAACAGTGGAAAAACTAACTTGGGAAAGTTAGATGCTAAAAGTGATGAGGCTATATTCCTTGGATATTCATCAAATAGCAAAGCATATAGAGTTTTCAATAAACGAAACCAAGTTGTTGAAGAATCCATACACGTTGTATTTGATGAAATTAACCAAACTCCGAGAAAGGAGGATGAACTAAGTGATGCAGATGAGACAAAAGGCAAAGAACAACCAAAGGAACTCGAGCTCAAGCCAGAAAATCTCATAGAGGAAGAGGTAAGTGAAGGTAATGATTCTTACAAACCTCCAACTGATTTAAAGTTCAAAAATGCCCATCCAATTGAGCAAGTTATTGGAAATGTATATGAAGGAGTGAAAACTAGAAGATCAAAACAAAATGTTTATGGTCAATATGCCTTTGTATCTAAAATTGAACCAAATACCATTGAACAAGCTCTCAATGATGAAAATTGGGTTATTGCAATGCAAGAAGAGCTAAACCAATTTGAAAGGAACAATGTATGGCACTTAGTTCCTAGACCAAATAATCACACTATCATTGGTACCAAATGGGTATTTAGGAACAAATTAGATGAAAGCGGACTTGTAATTAGAAACAAGGCCAGATTAGTAGCCAAAGGGTATTCTCAAGAAGAAGGAATCGATTTTGAAGAATCATATGCACCCGTGGCTAGATTAGAAGCCATACGTATTCTACTAGCATTCGCTTCTTATATGAATTTCAAATTGTTCCAAATGGATGTAAAAAGTGCATTTTTGAATGGCTATTTGAATGAAGAAGTATATGTTGAACAACCCCCTGGTTTTGAAGAAATGAATCAATAAAAGTATGTTTATAAATTGACCAAAGCGCTATATGGATTAAAGCAAGCTCCAAGAGCTTGGTATGAAAGGTTGAACAAATTTTTGATTGATCATGAGTTTCTAAGAGGGAAAGTAGATACTACTTTGTTCATCAAATACAAAAACAAAGATATTTTAATTGTACAGATTTATGTAGATGACATAATTTTCGGTGCTACTAACGAAAATCTTTGTCAAGAATTTTCTAAGATTATGCAGAGCGAATTCGAAATGAGCATGATGGGAGAATTAAATTTCTTCCTTGGACTGCAAATTAAGCAACAAAGTGAAGGGATATTCTTGAACCAGTCCAAGTACGTCAAGGAAATGCTCAAGAAATTTGGATTGCAGAATAGCAAAGGGGCAAACACTCCAATGAGCTCTACAATCAAGATCGACACGGACGAAAACGGTAAAAGTATCGATCAAAAACTTTATAGAAGCATGATAGGATCCTTGCTATATTTAACTGCTTCTAGACCTGATATCCTATTCAGTGTTTGTATGTGCTCTAGATTTCAAGCATGTCCAAAAGAATCACATCTACTTGCTGTAAAAAGAATTTTTAAATATTTGGTAAAAACTATCAATCTTGGACTATGGTATCCAAAGGGGTCAACCTTTGATCTAATCGGCTATTCGGATGCAGATTTTGCCGGATATAAGGTAGATAGAAAAAGTACCAGTGGAACTTGTCAGTTTCTTGGACATATGTTAGTTTCATGGTATTCAAGAAAACAAACAAGTGTTGCACTATCTACCGCGGAAGCCGAATACATAGCCGCCGGTAGTTGTTGTGCCCAATTACTTTGGATGAAACAACAATTGAAAGATTATGGTATTGATTATGTTGATATTCCTATTAGATGTGATAATACAAGTGCAATTTGTTTGACTAAAAATCCTGTACTGCATTCAAGAACCAAGCATATTGATGTGAGACACCCTTTTATTCGTGAACATGTTGAAAATCATGATGTATGTTTAGAATATGTGAAAACTGAGGACCAAATTGCTAATATCCTTACCAAACCATTAGCCAAAGAATCATTTTATAAAATTAGGAATGATATGGGAATGATAGAGTTAAATTAGGGAAAATTAAATAAGAAAATTAAAATTGAAAAATGTCAAGTCGATGAGTCAAGTCGACTCCAAGGGCGTCAAGTCGACTCCACTTCAGAAGCGAAGTCGACTCCGCCAGAGTCGAAGTCGACTCCGCCCCCAGGCGAAGTCGACTCCGAGGGACCGAAGTCGACTTCGCCTAGGGCAGAGTCGACTCCGCACGCGACGTTTCGCATTCTGCCGATTTTTTTTTCTTCTTCTCTTTCCTTCCTCTTTCCTTCTCATTCTCCCGCTTTTTCTTTCTCTCCTCCTATCTCCGGCGATTCCGTTCTCCCTTGTCTCCGGCAAACCGCCGTTCCCTCTCTCTCACTCCCTCTCTCACTCCCTCTCTCACTCTATCTCTCTCTGTCTCTCTGTCTCACAGCTCCACTTCTCTCTCACTGTCATTCCCTCTCAGATTCCCAAAGCTCTCAGATTCCCTAAAATTCCAAGCTCCAAATGGCACCAAAGAAAGCCGTATCAAAACCATACCCCAAACGGGTTCCCACACAACCTTCATCTCACACAAAAGAAGTTCCCAGAAGAACTAGGACTCCATCAAAAAGAGCTAGAGAGGAACCATCAACTTCGACGGGTAGACGGGTTCGATTCCAAACCACTACTCAATCATCTGATCAAGCGCCCAGGTCGGAAAGTCAACAACAACAAACCCAAACCTCACAGAGCACACAATCCGGGACAAGCAGAAGGGGCACTGCGGCTGGGAAAGCCCAAGTATTGAAGATGCCCACTACCTACTTCAAAACCGAGCTCCAACATAGCCGTTTTTACAAAAAGTTCTACGAACGGAAGGTATTCATACCCAAGATTATAGATTTTAATTTCTTGAAAGAATATGGATCCGACATAGAAGATCTATTAGATTTTCAAGGATGGACAAATTTGCTAAAGGAAGACGAAAGGGTCTATCCAGATCTTACTCGAATGTTTTATTATCTATGGGATGAAGAATACTATGGAACCTTCGTCAAAGGAGTAGAAATAGATCTTGGAATCGGGATAATTGCTGGTCCGACTGAAGTAATGAGTCATTTAGGACACATACTTGGAGTCCCGTATGAGGATGAGCCTATTCCAGAAGACCTCACATTGGATCAAATGTATAATCAGCTCACCCGGAGCAATAAGTACCATCCGGGAATCAAATTCCTTCGGTACATGGATCTCTCACCCAGGCTACGAGTGCTCAGACTTCTCATTGCCCACTGCATCTACCCAAAGGGCGGTGGAAGAAACCAATTAAACCCACAAGAAGCGGGGATACTATGGAAAGTGGCCAACAGGGTCAAGGTGAGCTTACCAAAATTATTTCTTGAAGCCTTGGCATCTAGAAAGGATAACCCACGAGGAGTCCTCCCTTATGGCACGTGGATCACAAAGATTCTTGAATTCTTCAAAGTGGATATTGAAGGCGAGCCTTTCGAAGTGCTCGAATCCACAAATGCCATAAATAAAGCACTAATCCAAAGAATGAAGATCAATCTTCTTGAACTAAGGCATGAAGCTTCAGAAGAAGAGCGAGAAAACAATGCACAAGCTGAGGGGGAGCAACCTCCCGCGGCACCACCTGCTCAAGAGGAGCCAGCATCTCCCATATCGCACGGATCCTATTCTCCACAAGAATCTGCTGCACGGGAACGGGTGCCTCCAACCTCATCTGAAGAGGTCACTCTAAAAGATTTGAAAGATGAAATCGTTGCCGTCCGTGAAGAAATGGGTCACCAAGAAGACCGGATGACGAGTCTTGTGACCGAAGTGTTGGCAGCAATCAATAATATGCATTCCCGACAAGATCGAATCGATCGAGAATTGCGTACCATCCGATATCATCTCGCCTCCGGCCGTCACAAGAAGCGACCCATGCCTAAACTTGATCCCTTCGAATCGGGTTCAGTTCATCGCGAGCCTTCTCCTACACCCGTTTCCTCCTTGTACTCTTCCGCTCATGTCCGTCCCATCAAACAAACTCAGTCTATTTATCCCATCTCCCAATTTCAATTTACCAAGTCTTTGGTAATTGACAAATTTTTTGAGTGATTGACAAAAAGGGGGAGAAAAGATAGGTTTGAGAGTTTTCTTTTTGTTTGGGTTGGGTAATTTGTATAGGTTTCATTTTTGTTTTACATTGTATTTTGAAACCTGATACATATATGAAAGTTGTGTTATGCTTGCAATGGTTAATATGTTTGAATGATATGAATGATATGAAAGTAATGCTCTGTCATGAATATATTTTTTATGATAATGGTTTGAAAAGCTCTGAACTATATGTTTGAAAGTACCTAGGACAATGCTCTATTTTTCAAAAATATATATATGAACATGATTAATGTTTTGAAAGGTATCAACTCAAATGTAGTTTTGTCAATCATCAAAAAGGGGGAGATTGTTGGAAACAATGTTCAAAACAAAACAAATTGACCAAAGCATAAGTTTTGATGATTAAACAAAGACTAATTTGAGTATATAAAGTGTACTAATGAGTTTGCCAAGTGTTTAAGGAAAACAAAGAAGTCAAGTCGATTACCAAGTCGACTTGGACTTCGACTTGGGGTGAAGTCGATACCTAAGTCGACTTCACTGTTGGGTCCCGAATAGATGGCAAAACCCAAGAGGGGAGGGGTGAATTGGGTTCTTAAAAATTTCTTTTGGTAACTTAAAAACTTAACCCCTTGTAGAATTAATCCCCTTTAATGAAGAAACTGAATGGAAAGCAAAGTAATAAAGAGAGCAGAAATAAAAGCAAGTAGACAAGGATTTTATAGTGGTTCGGGCAACCTCCCTACTCCACTCTTCCAAGCTCACACACCTTGTGACTTGGGTTCCACTATTGTATTCTCTCAATACAATTAGAGCCTCTTGCTCTCTTCTAGATTCAAAGCTCTAGGGGGCATCAACAACTAGAGCCACTTGCTCTCTTCTAGATTCTAGCTCTAGGGGGCATCAACAACTAGAGCCACTTGCTCTCTTCTAGATTCTAGCTCTAGGGGGCATCAACAACTAGCACAAGTAGGTGATGAGTCACACTCCAATCACACACTACTTTGCTATCACTTGATCTTAGCTACCCAAGCTAAATCAAGTTCAATACAAACAAATAATCAATGAAAGTAAACTACACTTTACAGGTGTGTAGAAACGATTTAGCGCAGGGAAGAACTTGTAGATGATGGCTTTGAAGTTTCTGAATGTAGCTCTTGCAACTTGAAGCACAATTCTTCCTCTCTTGATTGGCTTGATCACTTTAATGCTCTTGTGGATAGGAGTTATGCTCACTTAATGTTTTCCAACTACTTCCCTCGTCCACCATGAATGCTATTTATAATTTTGGAGGGAATCCGAACGTTAGAAGGTAGGTGGCGCGCATTTAATGCGCCAACGTTCGAATTAATTCCGACCGTTGCGACCCAAGTCGCAGGTGGAGTCGACTTCGGATGCGACTTCGCCCAAGTCGCAGATGGAGTCGACTTCGGGTGCGACTTCGCTTCTCCGTCGCAACTTGAAGTTCCAGTCAGGGTCGACTTGGGTTCTCGACTTGACCCAAGTCGCAGGTGGAGTCGACTTCGGCTTCGACTTCACCTCGTCAGATGGCTTCACGAACTTGGAACTTGGAAATCGTTTTCTTTTGTTTTGCTTAGTCTTTCTTCCTTCAGTCCTTTTGATTCTGGAATGGCTCCTCATACTTATAGATCTTGTGAACCTTGAAGAACTTGACTTTGATTCTTCCTGGATTAGCTTGAACCTTGTGAATCTTCGAAGGAATTGAGTCTTGCTTGGAATTTGAAACACTTGAGTTGATAATGAGCTTGTTTTCTGAAAAATAGCTTCTGCCCGATCGAAGTCTATGTCGGAGTCGACTTCGGCTGCGACTTCACCTCAAGTCGCACGTGGAGTCGACTTGGGGTGCGACTTCGGCATTCTGCTATTTCGAATTCAACTCTGGAAGGTTTCGCCCGACTGAAGTCGATGGTGAGGTCGACTTCGTTTGCGACTTGGCTACCCAAGTCGCAGGTGGAGTCGACTTGGCCTGCGACTTCACTTGCTCTTCTCCCTTTTTCAACTCTGGACAGTTTTGCATGTTTGAAGTCGTTCTTGGAGTCGACTTGGGGAACGACTTGGCCTTCCATACTTGTTTTTCTTCAAATGGTTATTCCTTAAACATTTCCGCAAACTTGTTAGTAGCCAAGACTTACTCAAATTGATTTGTTAATCATCAAAACATAGATTTAGCTAGTTTTCCATATATTTCCAACAATCTCCCCCTTTTTGATGATTGACAAAACCGATTTGAGTGGATACCTTTCATTAAAAATAATATGCTCATATTGCATTTTAAAATCATGCTTATGCTCATGCAAACAGAACATTCACATATAGATATCATGTAAGCATATCCTACTCTCCTCCCCATTCTTACTCTTCTCTTCTTACATCTCTCTCTCCTTTAATCATCTTTCTCCCTTTTAATCATCTCTCTCCCTTTTAATCATTAAGACTTATACTCAATTTTTCAACTCAAATACTCTTCTTCTTCTCCTTAAATCTCTCTCCCCCTTTTTGTCAATATATCAAAAAGATTAGAGGGTAAAGAAATAGATAGGTGGGATTGCTCCCCCTAAACAGGTGCTCCCCCTAAGTTTATGCTTTAAGTGAGTTCAAGCATTCCCATGTCATTTCTAATCTTATAAAATGCTTCTTTTGCTAGGGGCTTAGTGAATATGTCTGCAACTTGATCCTCGGTTCTTACATATACCAAACATATGTCATGATTTTCTACATGTTCTCTAATGAAATGATGTCTAAGGTCTATATGTTTGGTCCTAGAATGCAAGACTGGATTCTTGGTTAGACATATGGCACTGGTATTGTCACATTTGATAGGTATATCTTTAAAATCCATGCCATAGTCCCTAAGTTGCTGTTTCATCCAAAGTAATTGGGCACAACAGCTCCCGGCGGCAATATATTCGGCTTCCGCCGTAGATAGAGCAACACTAGTTTGTTTTCTTGAAAACCATGAAACCAACATGCTTCCAAGAAACTGACATGTTCCACTAGTGCTTTTTCTATCTACTTTGTAACCGGCAAAATCCGCATCCGAGTAGCCGATTAGATCAAAATTAGAGCCCTTTGGATACCATAGTCCTAAATTGGTAGTGTCTACTAGATATCTAAAGATTCTTTTCACAGCTACCAAGTGTGATTCTTTTGGGCATGATTGAAATCTAGAGCACATACACACACTAAACAAAATATCTGGCCTAGAAGCAGTTAAATACAATAAGGAACCTATCATGCTTCTATACAATTTTAAATCAACTACTTTGCCCTTCTCATCTTTGTCAAGCTTGATTGTAGAGCTCATGGGCGTGTTTGCTCCTTTGCTGTTCTCCATGCCAAACTTCTTGAGCATCTCCTTGATGTATTTGGACTGGTTTATGAAGATTCCTTCATTTAGTTGCTTGATTTGCAGTCCAAGGAAGAAGTTTAGCTCTCCCATCATGCTCATCTCAAACTCTTTCTGCATAAGCTCAGAAAATTCTTGGCAAAGAGTTTCATTAGTAGCACCAAAAATAATATCATCTACATAAATTTGAATGATCAAAATATCCTTTTCTTTATACTTGATAAACAAGGTGGTGTCTACCTTTCCCTTTTGAAAATTATGATCAATCAAAAACTTGCTTAGTCTATCATACCAAGCTCTTGGGGCTTGTTTCAATCCATATAATGCTTTGGTCAACTTGTACACAAATTTTGATTGATCTTTCTCCTCAAATCCAGGTGGTTGCTCAACATACACCTCTTCATTTATATAACCATTCAGAAATGCACTTTTGACATCCATTTGAAACAATTTAAAGTTCATGTGAGATGCAAAAGCTAGTAAGATGCGAATTGCCTCTAATCTAGCAACCGGGGCATAGGATTCCTCAAAATCTATTCCTTCTTCTTGTGAGTATCCTTTTGCCACAAGTCTAGCTTTGTTCCTCACTACAAGTCCACTTTCATCTAATTTGTTCCTAAAGACCCACTTGGTGCCAATAATAGTACAATCATTTGGTCTAGGAACAAGGTGCCAAACTTGATTTCTTTCAAATTGAGTTAGCTCTTCTTGCATTGCTATAATCCAGTTTTCATCATCAAGAGCTTGATCAATATTAGAAGGTTCAATTTTGGATACAAAAGCATATTGTCCACACACATTTTGCTTTGACCTTCTAGTTTTTACACCTTCATACACATTTCCTATAACTTGCTCAAATGGATGTGCATGTTTGAATTTTAAATCAGATGGAGGTTTATAGGAATCATCACCTTCACTTACCCTTTCCTCCATGGACTCTTCTTGTTTTTCCACATGCAGCCTTTCAAGGCCATTTGCTATGTCATCTGCATCACTTGAATCATCCTTTCTTTTAAAGCATGGGTTAGTTTCATCAAAAATAACATGTATGGATTCTTCTACAACTTGGTTTTGTTTATTGAAAACTCTATATGCTTTGCTATTTGATGAATAACCAAGGAATATTGTTTCATCACTTTTAGCATCAAGTTTTCCCAAGTTGGTTTTTCCATTGTTCAGAACATAACATGTGCATCCAAAAGCATGAAAATAAGATATGTTTGGTTTCCTTCCCTTCCATAGCTCATATGGGGTCTTTTTCAAGATTGCTCTAATGGTAACTCGGTTCAATACATGACAAGCTGTACTTACAGCTTCACCCCAAAACTTCTTAGATAATTTGCTCTCATTTAGCATAGTTCTAGCCATCTCTTGTATAGTTCTATTTTTCCTCTCCACTACTCCATTTTGTTGTGGAGTCCTTGGTGCAGAAAATGTGTGATGAATTCCTTTTTCATTACATAATTCTATGAATCGTTTGTTCTCAAATTCACCACCATGGTCACTTCTTATAGTCATAATAGTACTTTGTTTTTCATTTTCCACCAAGTTTACAAACGTTGCAAACATAGAGAAGGCTTCATCTTTGCTAGCTAAAAGAATTATTCATGTGAATCTTGAAAAGTCATCAACAATTACAAATACATATTTCTTTCCACCAATGGTTAAAATGTCGGATGGCCCATATAGATCCATGTGTAACAATTCAAGTGGCCTAGTGGTGGAAATCTCCTTTTTGGTAGAAAAAGACATCTTTGGTTGTTTAGATAATTGACATGCCTTACATAATTTATTTTTGTCATATTTCAACTTAGGCAAGCCTTCTACCAAACTCTTTTTCCATAGGGTCTTTATGTTTCTCATGTTTATATGCCCAAGCCTTTTATGCCAAACCCATGGATCATTATCAATGGCCATTAGACATTGACCATTTAGTTCATCAAGTGAAACCAAATATACATTTCCATGTCTTTTTCCACTAAACATGATATGTTCACCATCAAATACATTGCATATAGATGATTCAAACACAACCTTATATCCTTTATCACATAATTGGCTAATGCTCATTAAGTTATGCTTGAGTCCTTCAACAAACAAAACATCCTCCATGCATGCATTTGAGCTACTGTAAATATTTCCTTTACCTTTGATTTTACCTTTCTCATTATTTCCAAAGGCAACTGTTCCATCGTTGCAAGGCTTAAGTTTATGGAATAAACTCCTTTCTCCGGTCATGTGCCTTGAACAACCGCTATCCATGAACCATACATTGTTTGCCTTTGCCTTTAAACAAATCTGAAAAATAATCAAATAATTCTTATCTCTTTGGTACCCATTTTATGGGTCCATTTGGGTTAGTAATATTATTCAACCTTTGTTGCTCTATCTTAGAAAGCCCAAATCTTGTGTTTCTTGGAACCCAAACTAGTCTTGCACCATGGTCATACAATTTCTTAAAATTACATTTGTAGGCTTTATGACCCATCTTGTTGCAGAAATTGCAAGCCATTGGTAATCTAGGAGTAGGCCTCCAAGTATATTTTGGTTCAAATGTTGGCCTTTTAGTCCACATAACATTTCTCCTTTGTGGCTTGTATATAGGTGCAATTTTGGTTTGATATTTCCCAAGTGTAGGCACATTTGATTTGCCACTTTCTCCTTGCTCAAATGTATTGTATCCAAGACCTCTTTTGTTTGTTTGAGCAGTCATGTTCAGAAACATCTTTATACTTTCTCCTGGATTAGAGAACTTTGCTAATGATTCATTTAAGGATTTGTTCTCCTTTTTCAGTTTCTCTACTTCTTTCAATAACAATTCATTTTCTTCTTTCATTTTTGTTGTTCTTTTAGCTAGATTTCCATTTTCAATAATAACAAAGTTACATTGTTGTTTCTTTGAGGACAACTTGTTTCCTAGCTTTTTGATTTCCTCATATAATGAATCATAGGCAGTTTGTAGTTCTTCTAATTCAGCACATTTGATGCAATTTTGAAAAGAAGAATAACTTGATTGAGAATAGCAAGGTTTGGAAGTTACCTCATCATTGCTTGTACATTTAGTTGAGGTGGATTGTTCTTCCAAAACTTCAGTCGTGTTTAAGCATAGCAAGTCCTCTTCTTGCTCGATTCGTGCCATGCAACATATTCTTGCACAGTTGGCTGCATCATTTTCGTCGGTTGAAGAGCTGCATGTTGATGAAGTCTCCTCGTTGACGAACATGCCTCTTTCTCTTGGCCTTTGGTATTTTCTGCTTTCATGACTCTCCTTTGGCCTTTCTTCCGGTGTAGGACATTGAGCTTGCATATGTCCTACGCCCCCGCATCTGTAGCATTTTGTAACCTCCTTCTTCTTCTCTCTTTGTGGTCTTTCTTTGAAGTCTTTGAGGTTCTTTTCTTTTCTCACAAATTTTCGGAATTTGCGAGTGAGAAGTGCTATGTCTTCATTGTCGTTGTGAGATGAGGAGGAAGATTCTTCTGAGTTGCGTGCCGCTTTTAATGCAATGATTTTCTTGCCTTTATGATTCTCTTCGTTTCTTCTCTTAATTAGCTCATGTGACATTAATGAGCTAATTAGATCTTCTAGCTTTAGGGTGTTGAGGTCTTTGGCTTCTTCAATAGCTGTAATCTTTGGAGTCCATGAATCCGGTAGAGCTCTTAATATCTTCATAACCTGCTCGGATTCAGAAATAGCTTTTCCAAGACCTTTGAGAGCATTAGTAATCTTAGAAAATCTTGCAAACATTTCAGAAATATTTTCAGTGTCTAGCATTCTAAAACTTTCCAACTCTCCTATCAAAATATTTCTCCTAGTCCCTTGGACTTGGGAGGTTCCTTCATAAATGGATGTTAGAGTATCCCATATCTCTTTTGCAGTCAAACAAGAAGATACTCTATCATACTCCGAAGCCGTAAGAGCACAAAATAAAGAATTCATTGCCTTGGCATTGCTCTTGACGGTTCTAACTTCCTCTTCGGTCCACTTGGAAGCTCTTTCATCTATAGGCAAGATTACACCGTCTTGGATTGCAATCCAAGAGTCCATATCGGTAGCCATAATGAGTTGCTTCATACGAAGCTTCCAATAACCAAAGTTGTTCCCATCAAACAATGGTGGCCTTGTAAAAGATTGGCCCTCGGCAAAAGCGGGAACGGAAGTAGATTGGGATGCCATGATAATAGATCTCTTTGATTCAATTCAAAGACCTGCTCTGATACCACTTGTTGGGTCCCGAATAGATGGCAAAACCCAAGAGGGGAGGGGTGAATTGGGTTCTTAAAAATTTCTTTTGGTAACTTAAAAACTTAACCCCTTGTAGAATTAATCCCCTTTAATGAAGAAACTGAATGGAAAGCAAAGTAATAAAGAGAGCAGAAATAAAAGCAAGTAGACAAGGATTTTATAGTGGTTCGGGCAACCTCCCTACTCCACTCTTCCAAGCTCACACACCTTGTGACTTGGGTTCCACTATTGTATTCTCTCAATACAATTAGAGCCTCTTGCTCTCTTCTAGATTCTAGCTCTAGGGGGCATCAACAACTAGAGCCACTTGCTCTCTTCTAGATTCTAGCTCTAGGGGGCATCAACAACTAGCACAAGTAGGTGATGAGTCACACTCCAATCACACACTACTTTGCTATCACTTGATCTTAGCTACCCAAGCTAAATCAAGTTCAATACAAACAAATAATCAATGAAAGTAAACTACACTTTACAGGTGTGTAGAAACGATTTAGCGCAGGGAAGAACTTGTAGATGATGGCTTTGAAGTTTCTGAATGTAGCTCTTGCAACTTGAAGCACAATTCTTCCTCTCTTGATTGGCTTGATCACTTTAATGCTCTTGTGGATAGGAGTTATGCTCACTTAATGTTTTCCAACTACTTCCCTCGTCCACCATGAATGCTATTTATAATTTTGGAGGGAATCCGAACGTTAGAAGGTAGGTGGCGCGCATTTAATGCGCCAACGTTCGAATTAATTCCGACCGTTGCGACCCAAGTCGCAGGTGGAGTCGACTTCGGATGCGACTTCGCCCAAGTCGCAGATGGAGTCGACTTCGGGTGCGACTTCGCTTCTCCGTCGCAACTTGAAGTTCCAGTCAGGGTCGACTTGGGTTCTCGACTTGACCCAAGTCGCAGGTGGAGTCGACTTCGGCTTCGACTTCACCTCGTCAGATGGCTTCACGAACTTGGAACTTGGAAATCGTTTTCTTTTGTTTTGCTTAGTCTTTCTTCCTTCAGTCCTTTTGATTCTGGAATGGCTCCTCATACTTATAGATCTTGTGAACCTTGAAGAACTTGACTTTGATTCTTCCTGGATTAGCTTGAACCTTGTGAATCTTCGAAGGAATTGAGTCTTGCTTGGAATTTGAAACACTTGAGTTGATAATGAGCTTGTTTTCTGAAAAATAGCTTCTGCCCGATCGAAGTCGATGTCGGAGTCGACTTCGGCTGCGACTTCACCTCAAGTCGCACGTGGAGTCGACTTGGGGTGCGACTTCGGCATTCTGCTGTTTCGAATTCAACTCTGGAAGGTTTCGCCCGACTGAAGTCGATGGTGAGGTCGACTTCGTTTGCGACTTGGCTACCCAAGTCGCAGGTGGAGTCGACTTGGCCTGCGACTTCACTTGCTCTTCTCCCTTTTTCAACTCTGGACAGTTTTGCATGTTTGAAGTCGTTCTTGGAGTCGACTTGGGGAACGACTTGGCCTTCCATACTTGTTTTTCTTCAAATGGTTATTCCTTAAACATTTCCGCAAACTTGTTAGTAGCCAAGACTTACTCAAATTGATTTGTTAATCATCAAAACATAGATTTAGCTAGTTTTCCATATATTTCCAACATTCACAAGCGACTTCAAATGGCAAAAGGTGGATAGCATTGAAAATAGAAAACAAGCAAGTGAAGTCGCAGGCCAAGTCGACTCCAGGTGCGACTTAGGAAACCAAGTCGCAGACGAAGTCGACTCCAGCATCGACTTCAAGCATCCAGAGTTGAAAAAGTGGAAACGGACATGACGAAGTCGCAGGCGAAGTCGACTCCAGGTGCGACTTGGGCGAAGTCGCAGATGAGGTCGACTCCAACTTCGACTTGAGGAGTTCAGACTTGAAGATTGAAGTTTCAATCTTATTCCAAGGATCCATTTGGACTTTATCAAATCCAAGATCTCCAAAAATTTTCAAAGCTCAAGATCTTCAAAGATCAAACAAGATCTACAAATATGAAGAATCATTTCAGAATGAAAATGATTCAAAGGAAGAAAGCCAAGGATGATAGAAGCAGACTAAATGAAGATCAAAGAGTTTTCAGCAAAACCCGAGCCAAGTCGCAAGTCAAGTCGACTTCAGGTTCGACTTGAGTCGAAGTCTGAAAGCCAAGTCGACCCAAGACTCGGACTTGGAAATCTGAAGAACTGGAGTCGCACACGAGGTCGACTCCAGGTGCGACTTGGAAGCCAAGTCGCAGTCCAAGTCGACTCCATCTTCGACTTGGGTATAACGTTCGAATTTTCAAACGTTGGAGTTCATTTATTGCGCGCCAACCACCTCTACAATGTTCAAATCCTTCTCTTTCTATATAAGGACCCTCAAATGAACGTGAAAAAAAAAGAACATTACAAGACACTACTATATACTCTACAAAGTCCAAAGAGAGAAAAGAAGATCTAGAAAGGAATCCTATTTGCTTTTCTCCATTTCTGAGTGGTCCATATACATTCTAAAGAAGAAGAGAGCTTCAGGTTGCAAGCTGCTTCATCAAGAATCATCCAAGCTGCTTCTGAATTCTTCCTCGAGCTCAAACTTGTCTACACATCATTGTAAAGTGTAGTTTTTCTTTTTCAAAGTCTTGTTGTATAAATCTTGATTTAGCTTGAGTAGCTAAGATCAAGTGTATGCAAAGTAGAGTGTGATTGGAGTGAGACTCATCACCTACTTGTGTAAGTGTTTGCTTATGCCCCCTAGAGCTGGAATCTAGAAGAGAGCGGTGACTCTAAGTGTATTCGAGGAATACATAGTGAAACCCAAGTCACAACGGTGTGTGAGCTTGGAAGAGTAGAGTAGGGAAGGTTTGCCCGAACCACTATAAATCTTGTGTTCTATTTATTTTTACTGCTTTATCTTATTTGCTCTTCATTTGCTTTCAAAGGGGATTAAATTTTCAAGGGGTTAAGAGTTTATGATTTACGAAAGAAGATTATTTTTTAAAGAACCCAATTCACCCCTCCCCTCTTGGGTTTAGCCATCAACTCGGGACCAACAAAAATAACTATATTGACAATTCAATTTCTAGGGTTTTACAATTCTCACCCCCTACATAGGTTTCATCCCAAAACCGATCATTTTCCAAACAAATGGGGATACTTTCTTTCTACTTCTTCTCGTAGCTCCCATGTGGCTTCATTTTCCGAATATCGATTCCATTGAATCTTGAAATATTCAATTTCTCGATTTCGGAGCTTCTAAACCTTATAGTCCAAGATCTTGATTGGTCTTTCTTCATAACTTAAATGATCTTGTATCAACAAATTTTCCGCCACTAACACATGTGTAGGGTCAGGGACATATTTTCTAAGCATGGAGATATGAAATACATTATGTACAATAGCCAAAGCTGGGGGTAAAGCTATTCTATAAGCTAGCTTTCCAATCCTTTCTAGGATTTCAAAAGGTCCAATATATCTGGGATTCAATTTATTTCTCTTTTCAAATCTTGTAACTCCTTTGAAAGCGTCACTTTTATGAACACATGTTCGCCAACCTGTATATTCAAGTCTCTTCTTTTGCAATATGTGTAACTCTTTTTGTCCGCTTTGGGCTGTGAGTATACATTGGCGTATTATTTGAACTTTTTCTGCCATTCTTTGAGACAAGTCTGGGGCCAATTTTCTCTCACCTACTTCATCCCAGTTCAACGGGGTTCTACATCTTCTTCCATATAAGGCTTCAAAAGGCGCCATCTGAATACTTGCTTGGTAGCTATTATTATAAGCAAATTCGGCTATAGACAAGTACTCATCCCATGATCCTCTAAACTCTAAGGTACACATTTGAAGCATATCTTCAATAATCTGGTTCACCCTCTCTGTTTGCCCATCTGTCTGTGGGTGAAATGCAATACTAAATTTCAATTGAGTGCCCAAGGTTTGATGTAGACTCTTCCAAAATCGTGAAGTGAATTTCGTGTCCCGATCCGACACTATAGATTTTGGCACTCCATGGAGGTGAACAATCTCCTTATAATACACCTTGGCTAATCTTTCCGTTGTGAAGTTCTTCTTTATAGGTAGGAAATGGGCGACCTTAGACAATCGATCCATGATTACCCATATAGAGTCGTTTCCATTTTGTGTTTTGGGTAACCCTTCAATAAAATCCATTGTAATATCATCTCACTTCCACTCAGGCACTTCCAATTATTGCAGTTTTTCAAGTGTTCTTTGATGATCTGCTTTCACTTTCTGACATGTTAGACATTTGGCTACGTATTTTGCAATCTCTCTCTTCATATTGTTCCACCAGTACATTTTCTTAATATCCTGATATATTTTGATGCTTCCCGAATGCATTGAAAATGGAGAAAAATGTGCTTCCTACAAAATTTGATTCTTTAATTCAGCTTGATCCGGTATACACAGACGACCCTTATACCGATACATACCTTGATCATCTACCATGTACTCCTTGAAATTCTTCCGCTTCATTTTCTCCATGTAATTCTTTAAAATCTCATCATTCTGTTGTGCATCTTTAATATTTTCAAATAATGTGGAGGTTATCTGTAATTGAGATAATCGTACTTGTACTCCTGGTGGACACACGATCACTTCCAATCGTCTCATTTCTTGTAATAACTCCTCTTCTTGAGTTATCAAGTGGGCAAGACTAGCGTTTCTGCTTAACGCATCAGCTACTACATTTGCCTTACCTGGATGATATAATATCTCGAGGTCATAATCCTTCAACAATTCTAGCTATCGTCTTTGCCTCATATTAATTTCCTTTTGAGTGAAGATATATTTGAGACTTTTATGATCAGTATATATTTCACACTTAGCACCGTATAAATGACGTCTCCAAATCTTCAAGGCAAATACCACTGCGGCTAGCTCTAGATCATGTGTAGGATAATTCACCTCATTTGGCTTCAATTGTCGGGATGCATAAGCTATAACTTTTCCATTCTGCATTAAGACACATCCCAATCCTTTCCTTGAAGCGTCGCTGTATACAACAAACCCTTCGTTTCCCTCTGGTAGGGTTAAAATTGGTGCCCTAACCAACCTTTGTTTCAACTCTTGGAAACTATTTTCACATTCATCCAACCACACATATTTTACTCCTTTTCGAGTCAATCGGGTTAGTGGTGCAGATAACTGTGAAAATCTTTCAACAAATATTCGATAATAACCAGCCAATCCTAAGAAACTTCGAATTTCAGTGATGCTGGTAGGCCTTGGCCAGTTAAGTACCACTTCTATCTTTTCAAGGTCAACTTGAACTCCCTTCTTAGATATTATATGGCCTAGAAATGCAACTTGAGTCAACCAAAACTCACATTTCTTTAATTTAGCGTACAATTTCTCTTTCCTCAACTTTTCTAATACCATAGAAGATGTATTCTGTGTTCCTCTTCTGATTTTGAATAGATCAGTATATCATCTATAAACACCACAACAAACTGATCTAAGTAGTCCCGAAACACCCTATTCATCATGTCTATGAAGACTGCAGGAGCATTTGTCAATCCAAATGGCATTACCAAAAATTTGTAATGTCCATAACGGGTCTGAAAAGCCATCTTGTGAATATCAGTGAATATCTTAACTGGTGATATCCAGACTGTAAATCAATCTTAGAAAATGTTGACGCTCCTTTTAACTGATAAAAAGATCATCAATTCTTGGAAGTGGGTACCTATTTTTCACTGTGACTCGGTTTAATTCTCTGTAGTTTATACAGACTCATAAGCTACGATCTTTCTTTCTAACGACAACACTGGAGCTCCCTATGGTGACACACTAGGTTGGATAAAACCTTTATCAAGGATGTCCTGAATTTGAGTTCTCAATTCGGTCATTTCTACTGGGGCTATTCGATAAGGGGTTTTAGATATTGGGGCAGTATCCAGGATAATATCAATCATCATGTCCATTTCCCTTTCTAGAGTTAGACTTGTTAATTCCTTGGGAAATACGCCAGGAAACTCATTAACTACAGGAATTTGTTCAATTTGGGTCTCCTTTCCATTTTCTATGCTCACTGATACCAAATAAGACTGACATTGCTGTCGGATCATCTTCGCAGCTTTCATCACTGAAATCAAAACAGTAGAATTCTCGGCTTGCCCTAGCTTGCCAATATTTACATCGTTATCAGGAGTGGCTTCAAACTGCACTTTCTTATTTTTGCAATCTATTGTAGCTCCCCATCGACTCAACCAATCCATTCCTAGTATTAGGTCGAACTCAGTCATAGGCAGTAAAATTAAATCTGCCTCTAATATCATTGTTCCAATCCTAACAGGGCATGACTTGCATACTTGGCTAATACTGGCTATCTTGTAGACTGGAGATTCTACATGTATTATCCTATCAATATCCTCCACAGATAAAGCATGATTGGCTACATATTGGTACGCTATAAATGAATGTGTAGCATCGGAATCAAATAGCGCTATAGCAGGGTTTTCTAGAATGTAAACCGTACCTGTAACCACCTTCTCCTCCTGCTCCTGTGACTCTGCTCGAGTCAACACATGCACCTGTACTAGGATTGTGGAAGTCCCTTGGTGGTTAGCAGTCGTAGCCCCTTTCTGTTGTGCTGGCCTTCCTCGCCCTTGAATTTCTTGTGTTTTATTCGGACAATTTGGGACGATGTGCCCTACTTGCCCACAAATATAGCACTTCACAATTTTTACCTCTGCCTTCCCATAATCTCTTGCTATGTGGCCAGTTTGACCACATTTAAAGCATTTATTCAAGCCCTTTAAGCATTCCCCTGAGTGTCGCTTCTGACACTTCTTGCAAACTGGGGCACTCTTCTTTTTAGGAGCCGCCCTTCCTTTTACTGTTCTTCCTTTCTTTCCCTTCTCTTTTCCCATTTCGGCTTCCTTATTCCTAGGGCTGAAGAATCTCTGCCCTTTTCACAACTCCTGTGTTCTCCATGACTCCATTTCTAATGCCCTTGCTTTTTCAATACAAGTAGCATAGTCTTTAATTAGAAAGGGCAAAAGTATTTCCCTCAGGTATGACCTAAGCCCTTGCTGAAACCTCTGTGCCTTATTTTCTAGCACGTTGGAAATCCATGGGACATACCTAACCAATGCATTAAACTTGGTGGCTACTGAATGATAGATATTTGTCCCTAGTAGAGTCGTTCAAATTCAATTACCTTTTGACTCTGCAACCCTACAGGCACACACTCCTTTTTAAACTCTTCTACAAAGGTTTGCCATGTCACTTCTTCAAGTTGTGGCATAGTAATCAAAAGAGTCTCCCACCATTCATGTGCATCTTTTATCAACAAATGTGTTGCACATAACACTTTCTGTTTATCATTGCATGGAGATATTCTAAATAATTTCTTTATCTCCGTCATCCATTGTTCTGCTTGTAGTGGGTCGAGCTCACCAGCAAACTTAGGAGGTCACTAGGCTAAAAAGGCATTGATGGCCCTTCTATTGGCTTCTAAAATATCTACCTCTGCTGTACCTGATGTCACACCTATGGTGTTAGTGTGGGACTAGGGTTTACTGTTAGGGTAGGTCTTTCTCTCTCATTTCCCCCTAGTTGAGCTTGTTGAGACCTTTCCCACAAGCCTTGAATGATATCAGCTATTTGGGTGGCCCATTCACGAGTAGCTTGTTGCACTACCTCTTTTACTATAGCCGCTACCCATTCCTCTATTAATTGAGCCTACCTAGCATTCCTTTCACTTTCTCCTTCCATTTCAGGGTTCTCATGTTCTCGTCGTTGACGAGTTCTCAAGTTCTGTGCTCGGGGTCCTCATCTCTTAAGTCATTGACTAGATTCCCCTACTTCATGGTGCGAAACTAGCTCTTCATCGGCTACTGCCTTTCCTTTATTGTGCCTAACTCTTGATCTGGTAGTAACCATGGTGCCCTGTCTTACATAAAAATAATATTAATAAAATTTTCATGGTTTAATCACTTTCATAGTCTAATCACATAAGGTTATGTTCAACACGTTCCATCATAACCATAATCAATCATAACCACAATAGTTATATAAACATTCATATATGACGACATCATCGCATCATAATCACATTACTTATATAAACATATCATATTTATTTGTATACATAAACATACATTGTCATCACAAGAGTTCATAGCCATATAATATGTACAAACCCATTGAATACATTATATAGCAACAGTTAATAGTTTATCCACACCAATATACATACACACATCATTACACATGAATATTAGACATATCAACAAAATGTTTGTCCTTTTTTCTTTCTCAACTCCTATCTATCCCCATCTCCTCAGATAATCCCTAGGCCTTGGAAAATTTTGCCTACGGTTCGAGGGTACGATCGTAGGCTCCTCAGTAACAGTGCTAGTACTAGACCATTCAGGTAGATTATCCTCGTTCTCATCAGAGTCGTCATCATCATCTCTTAAATTTTCATTTTCATTTATATTTTCATTTGGATTCACCTGCTCATTTTCCTCCATCCATTCCATGGGGTCCTCATCATCATTATCGCTATCATTTGGTAAGGACTCCCCGTCACTATCAATCACCCTTAGGAGGTATTCATCGGGTAATGGCATTGGAGGTTTTTCTACGATATTTCTCATCGGGCCCGCACTTCCTCCCGTTCTGTGAAACCCCAACCTATGTGGGATCAATAGTATGCATTGAACATATATATTTGATTTATATGTGATTTAAATGAATTTTTAATAATTTATGGATGATTTTATGATTTAATGATATTTTGCAATTAGGGTTTAATTAAGAATGGTGATTAAAAATTTAATCGCCGGAGCACAAAGTGAGTCGGTATGACCCGAGGGGCTTAATGAGGATTTAAAGGTGATAAGGTGTCATGAATAATGATGTTAATAATCATGATTTCATTTATGGAGATTAAAGTGTAATTATGGAATTAAGGTGAAAATGATAGAAAATTCATAACTTGACGCCTATAAGGTGGATTTCGATGAAATTTGAAAGGTAAGCTTACGACGGTGGGCCTAATCTTATGAATTGATTGGATTAAGGGAATTATGATGGGATTAGGGTGATAATTAATTTTTTTATTCCCAAATCTAAAAGATAAATTCAAGTAGTCATAACTTGAGTTAGAAACGTCGGTTTGAGATGAAATTTGAAACGATGGAATAAAATTATGAAATATATGAGATGAATGGAATGGATTAAGATAATTATCATGGAAAGTTGGTTTCTTAGAGAGAAAGTAACAAGTTTCTTAAGAGCTAAGTAAAGAAGGGCAATTGTGGAAAGTGAAAATGGAATTTACTAAAATGCCTATGGGGTTACTTGGGCACCAAGAAAAGTGGTTTATAAAAAGAAAAAAAAGGGCGGCAGCTAGGGCTCATCAAACCCAGCAAGGAGGAGAGGAAAAGAAGGGAATTTCCAGTGCTCAATGGAAGGATTATCAATTAATCAAGTAAGTATATGTTAATCTTGATTTTATGCCTCAAATCTGGAAATTATATGATGTTGTAAACTAAAATATGTACGGAATAGTAAATGGATGAATTTTAGCATGAACATTTTTGTGAAGACTCATTATGGGGTGATTAAGGAACTAAACAATTTTCAGCTTAAAAGGATAAGCAATTTATAAATTAAAAATCTGAGAAAATCAACCTGAACAGGGTTGTACGGGTGTCAGGATCAGCTGCACCAAAGGATTTTTAATAATTTTTATACAAGGAATTTTGGGCTGAAAATCTTAAAGATATATAAGACATATTGAGGATCGTACGAATAAAATAAAAATTAGGTTTTGATGGGTATAAATATACTCCATAATTAACGTGATTCAGTCTGTCTGAAAAATAGATTCTGTTGTCTACCAGACTTAAAATACCAAAATAAATAGAAATATTAAATATTTCATGTTATAAATATTTATTTTGGTTAATTAATGTATTTATTAAGTTATGGTATAAATTTTAGTTCAAAAATTCTTGATTTGATATTAATTCAAGATTTTGAGATTTC
Source organism: Annona cherimola (assembly GCA_030490835.1). Lineage (NCBI taxonomy): Eukaryota > Viridiplantae > Streptophyta > Magnoliopsida > Magnoliales > Annonaceae > Annona > Annona cherimola. The sequence continues at coordinate 96,939,507 of CM059974.1, read as the reverse complement.
AGTACGCCTGATTTCAGCATATGTGGATAGTTGGAGAAAAAATTAAAAAGAAATATGAAACATATGTATAAATGATCCAAATTGATATATATGTTAATAACCTAAATTTGGATTAAGAAAAGTGGAATTATTTGCTGAAAATTCGGATTTATAAATCTGATTAGGGTTATGTGTCAAAAGACACGTTAAACAGGTGAAAAATGGGTTCCAAAGTTGCTGTTTTGGAAACCTATGATTAGTGGATTTAAATTTCATAAAAATACCCTAAGTACAGTGGTAATTAAGGTGTTTAATCATTCTAGAATTAGAGACAAGTTGCTGTTTTGAAAAAGTTTAAGAAACACATAAGTATGTGTTGAAAAATGGACGTATATGAAGAGATAATTATGAACACCCGACTTGAAGGACAAGTGGGTTAAATTAGATGAACTTATGTAGGTTAGAAAACCTAAGTAATATAAGTATTTTAAGATGATACAAATCAATGAAATGTTATTTTCATTTATTTAGGCAAAGGTAAGGAAAAGAAAGGAAGGAAAGGAAAGGAATTATGGCGATCTCAGGTATGCAAGCAAACTTTCTAAAATGATATTTTCTTTCTATGTGATGATGTGTGATTGAAATGTTTATGTTTATATTTGGGTTTTTCCCAAATATACCCATTACGTTTAACCATATTTACAAATATGCCCACTACGTATCAGAAATCCCAAATATACCTACTACGTTTTGCCAAAATCCCAAATAAGCCCACGCCGTCAGTGACCGTCTAATAATTTTTTTTCAGAAATGCCCAGATTACCCCTGGCGTAATATTTTCCCAAATATACCCATTACGTTTAACCATATTTACAAATATGCCCACTACGTATCAGAAATCCCAAATATACCTACTACGTTTTGCCAAAATCCCAAATAAGCCCACGCCGTCAGTGACCGTTACGTTAAGTGACGGAACCGTTACACAGTGGCTAATAATTTTTCAGAAATGCCCAGATTACCCCTGGTGTCTGTGCTGTTGTATTTTTTATATTTTTTTCCGTTAGTTTCAAAAATGATAATTTTTTCCTTCCGTCTATGCTATTGTATGTTTGGTATTTTTTTCCAGTTAATTTCAAAAATGATAATTGCATTTCAACTTTATCCTATTTATTCCTCATCATTACCCCTATCATATCACATCATTTGACAACTTCTACTCTCTACAACTTTTCATCAAAAGTTTTATCCATTCCCAAACACACCCATAGTTTTGTTTCATTTGAGGTAATTTGCAAGCAGATTCTGTTTTTTAAAAAATAATGTTTAATTCATGACACAGGTGCATTTTAGGTGTTAGTTGAATAATATAAGGCTCATCTTAATTCACTGAGGACTAGTTAGCAATAGTTGAAATATTCACTTAAATTAAACATATTATTTTTGCAATTCAACCCGGCCTTATTAATTGGGGATCCTAGCCGGGCTGCTTTTCTATTAATTTGTGATGAAGAAATTTTTAATAAATAATTTTTTATGAAGACATTCTCTTTATAATTAATTTAAAATGAGCAATGATCTCATGTGTCTAGCCGCATGGGACTCCCCATGAATTGGGTGGTGGGAAAAAATATCATAAGTTTTTTTGGGTTGCAATTTAATGCACCTGGGTGCACAGATATTCAGCTCACCCGGGTGCATTAAACCCATTTTAACGCAAATTTTTATTTTTTTGAAAAGTTTTTTATACAAGTGTTAATCTAGTGTATTTAATATGTGTATAAATTTTTACCATTTTTAGAATATTTGATATATGAATTTTCGATGCTTGAAAATCAGTTACATTTTAGTCATTTAAAATTACCTAAAATGACAATGATTTTCAAAAATTAAAAATCAATATCTAAAATACTCCAGAAATGATAAAAATTGATATACATGTTAAATACGATTAACACTTGTATAAAAAAATCTCATAAAAAATTAAAAAAATTATTTAATGCACTCGGGTTAGCTGAAGCTAAGTGCACCAGGGTGCATTAAATTGGAAATTAGCTTTTTTTCATAAATATGTAGATGCAGGTATATTTCACCTAAAAACCAAGTTATACAAATTCTGGATGATTATCTCAAGACATGTGCATTTTTATATAATTATGTCATCTATGTTTTTGGGAATTTAAAATGTTCAAATTATTATGGAAACATTGGTTGTTACTCATATTAAAATAAAATATTGCGTGATTTTTTGTAGAATTGCTGTGAATATAATTATTTCGAAACTGCTAATTTCAATTTATCATGACATAATATTCTGCACATAATTATGTTAAATTAATTGTAGAAATCTTTTACAATTTGTAAATAATTTAAAATTTTCAGATATTTCATAAATTTTACCGTGCTAAACGTACAATAGCATAGACGGAAGGAAAAAATTATCATTTTTTAAACTAACGGAAAAAAATATAAAAAATACAACAGCACAGACACCAGGGGTAATCTGGGCATTTCTGAAAAATTATTAGCCACTGTGTAACGGTTCCGTCACTTAACGTAACGGTCACTGACGGCGTGGGCTTATTTGGGATTTTGGCAAAACGTAGTAGGTATATTTGGGATTTCTGATACGTAGTGGGCATATTTGTAAATATGGTTAAACGTAATGGGTATATTTGGGAAAATCTTACGCCAGGGGTGATCTGGGCATTTCTGAAAAATTATTAGACGGTCACTGACGGCGTGGGCTTATTTGGGATTTTGGCAAAACGTAGTAGGTATATTTGGGATTTCTGATACGTAGTGGGCATATTTGTAAATATGGTTAAACGTAATGGGTATATTTGGGAAAAACCCTTTATATTTTAATGAATGGGCAAGCACAAGTTTTGAAAATGATGGCTTTAATGAAAAGCCACAAGTTTTGGAAAATGACCGCTTTAATGAAAAGTCGTAAGTTTTGAAAAAGAATGGCTTTAAGGAAAAGCCTTAAGGTTTGCTTCATGGGAAGCAAGCAACGTTTTTAAGATAAAGAATTTATCACAAGTATTGCCTTGGACTGACAATGCTTTATGTTAATGGATTGAGAAATTTGCTTATGAGTAAACAAGTTTTCTACGATAATGTTTTCAAAGGATTTCATGTTTGATGCCGATGGTTTTAAGAATTTGCTTTTAAACAAGCAAGTTTTTTACGATATTGTTTTAAAAGTATTTTATAAGAAAAAAGGAATTTTGCCCTTTTTCACAAAGCAACAAATGTAAATAAGTTTTGAATTTCTTTTATGATGCTTTTATGATAAATAATTATGTTTGTTAAAGAAAAAAAGGAAAAAAAGATTTGATTTATGAAAAAGATTTTTTTTGCTAGGTCATGATAATTAGATAATAAATGATGATTTGGACATAGTTCATATGTTTTGAAATGATATTCGAAAAGTTTTGATTTCCTTTCAATAAGGAAATCTATGTCGAAAATATCTTGAAAAATATTTATACGGATGTGTTGAAAGGTATTTAAGGATGACCAACCTCCTATGTTGTTTTATTAAAAAGGTTTTTAAAGTGTGTTGTTTCTCAAACATTTCAAATATTTATCAAAATATTTTACTAAAAATATTTCTAACGGAATTTAAGGAAGGTCATCCTAAAACTAGATTTCAAATAACAACTTGTTTAAAGTGGGTGCGCTCACTTTACAAGTTAACACGGACTGCGGTCTGTGATGTGTTTGTGAAAATAATTTTTTTGAGATATAGACTTCAGTCTAAGGTTTTTTTGTGTTATGGATGCAGACAGAGGTCTATGATCTCGGTTTAAAAGCACATAAGCTGCGGTCTGTGGTTCTTCAAACCAAACGGACTACGGTCCGTCATAATAATGTACGGTGCACCAGTACAAGGAACAGGCAGGATGTAAAGCATGGTTGGGAACAATCCTGATTCACATTTACCAATCTATAAGATCTTGAGGTAAGGAAGTGACGTCTCGGTTTGGGGCGCCACCGTAACACCCCATTCCTAGAATTACTCAAGAACTAGTCAATGAGTACTACACAATCTAAGAAAAATTCGGCAGCATCTCCCCATAACATACAAGGGGTAATATGGAATACATGACCTGATATTCATAACATTTCAATCTGTAACATTCAATCCTATTTATATCCTTGCATCTTCATATAATAAGGACATTCATATAGAAGAAAAATCATTAAATATTTCCCTTACACATCAAACAAATATAATAATCATGCATATGTGCATCAACAAGGATTATAATCCAATCTGAAATACCAAATACATTATAGTTGTCAAAGCGATTCCGCCTAAATAATTGTTTACATATATGATTATCAAAAAGAGCACAAATCTAAAAGAACTGAAATTAACATATTGTGCTATGGTCTCTCATGTTTGATCTTTAACTTGTCCCATCTTTAAGTTCCCCATCTGGCCTGTGATCTAAAAGCACAATAACAAACGATATAAGTCTAAATAGACCCAGTAAGTAGATAGTGGTTAGCACAAAGTGGAAATAAGTATAATGATGGATACTCATATAGTGATGAAGTTAATACATATGGGTCCAATACCCACTCCCAAGATCGTATGCATATAACCACACACAAATTGAACAACACAACCAATCATCTACTCATGTCCATCAAGGGCCATGAACAACCCTCTCCTCATGTCAATCAGGGTCATGAACAACCCTTACAACCAACTATTTGAGATAACACATCATACTTAACAGACAATGAAACATGTCGCAAACCACGCATACAACATCAACACAATTCAAATTCAACACATAGATCTGTCACACAAGCATTTTATCAAACACATGATAGGTGCGAAATGAAAGAACCTTCGATTCATACTCTCGATTGGGGCAAATCAATTCACATCACATTTCAACAATATAAAAATGCTAAGAAGTCTTTTACATCATAGAAATCGCACATTCAAAGTAAATTCCCCATGAACCCTAACTGTTACGAACCCTATGCCTAATACCATGGAATCGTCAGGCACTACACATTCCCTCTAGCCTCACATCGCATTTAACATAAAATTTCATCACTAAATCGAGAAGGGGCGACATCTACTTACCTTGACCGTGATTTCTCCCAAAACAGTGACCCTAGATGTGGATTTCAGAGATTCGGAGCCTTGGAGCTTCCTGGACTAAGATCTATGACCTTCAAGGAAGTTGGTATAGTTTCCCTCAAGAGATCCACGGGTGGTTCGAACTGAGTGGAAGAGAAAGTAGAGGAGGAGCGAAGAACCAGAAGAGGAGAAGAAGAAAACACAGTCGGGCGTGAAAATGGGAAATGAAGCCCTAGAGCGCGGGCCGCTTATGTTAATTGAATCCATTGAGTCGGGTCGGGGCATGGGTCGGGTCCAGTCGCAATTAGTAATTTAATTTCCTACTCCTACAACTTAATAATTAAAAATTTCTCCGGGGGTGCTGCCCCCTTCACCCCCGTACCTACTCTGCGAAGGGGAAAAACAGTTATAGTGCTTAACAATGACACACTAATCATACACATTTAAATTTATACTCAGTGTGCTAAGATCATAATACATGCATATATGCACTATATGTTCCCTAGATACCATATTCATATATGTTATGCATCCATTAATATTATAAATGTGAGGACCAGGTATTTTTATTCTATTTTTATTATAACTTTTCTCTATTTATGAGGTAACTTATGAACATGCTAGTAAGAATTTTACGATATTAATGGATACATAACATACATGGACACGACATTTAGGAGATGTATAGTGCATATGTGCATGTATGATTAGCGTTCCATTGATGGGCTCTATGACTATTGTTTCCCTCGCAGAGTAGGTACGGGGTTCGACCTGACCGGTCAGGTCGCGGGGGTCAAGGGGGCAGCGCCCCTTGCGGGGGTGAAGGGGGCAGCGCCCCCGGAGAAAATTTAAATTATTAAGTTGTAGGAGTGTGGCGCCCCGAACCGAGGCGTCCACATAGTCCTTACTCCAAGATCTTGTCGATTGGTAAGTGTGAATCAGGATTGTTGCCCTGATCACGCGGCGGGTTCTTAATTGGATCTCGTCCAATTTTTTTTTCATTTCTTTTTCTTTCATCATATAAACATATACTCATCATCATTCATGATGGACTTATCCATAACATCATAAATCATCAACTTCTTATATTATTCATCACTTCATAATTTCATACAACCTATGTCCTTTTTGATCATATCCCATTAGGGAATCTGTTCATACAAAAATCTACTAACCTTTGTAGATTCTTCTTTTCCTTTAGCAACTCGTGCTCTTCATTTCTTGTCTTTCCTTACACCTGTCTGAGGTTGAGAAAACAAAACATGAGTCGAAACTCAATAAGCAAGCATTTTTCATTTTAAATGCATTCCTTTCCATTTGATAGAAGACACTTACCAAGTGATCAACTACCAATGGAATAGAAACCTTTTCGTAAACCATATTTCGAAACCTTTCATAAACCATTCATGAAAACCATTCGTAAATGCATTTCTCTCCATTCGATAGGAGACACTTACCAAGTGATCAACTATCAACGGAATAGAAACCTTTTCATAAACATTGGATGTGCAAATGCTTCCTTTCCACTCCTGACATAAACCTTCGTGTGCGGGTACGCTAGCTCAGGGAACATCTCACATAACATGGTCCAATACGCCGGCTGTCTCCGACTTGGCCTCATCAAGAGGAACCTCTCTTCCTCTTGACGCCTACATGGTTCCTACATGCATGACTCTTGATTTCCCCAGCGTTATATACCTCTTACACCAGGTAACTTGTCATTCTCATGTGAGAATTATTTGCATCATCCCTTAAAAATATCTTTTCAAATCCATGTGTGCAAATACTTTCTTTCCATTCCTGACATAAACCTTCGTGTGTGGGTACGCTAGCCCAGGGAACATCTCACATAGCATGGTCCAATACGCCGGCTGTCTCTGACTTGGCCTCATCAAGGGGAACCTCTCTTCCTCTTGACGCCTACATGGTTCCTACATGCATGACTTTTGATTTCCCGGCATTATATACCTCTTACACCAGGTAACTTGTCATTCTCATGTAGAGAATTATTTGCACAATTCATTTAAAAACATCATTTCAAATCCATGCTTTTCTTTTCAATCAATGTATGAAAATGCAATGCATTTCATTCACACATAACATTCCTTTGCCTCCACCTCTGGGGAGGACGCCGTCGGCACACAGCCCATACGACTCGGCGATAGTGAAGGGGGACCCTCTGATCCACTTTCTACCTCCACCAAAGCCTCTTCCTTATACATCATACATGTGCACATGTCCATGAACATCACATGATATCAATATGTCGGCATGACTTTTCATAAAAACTCATAAACATTTATCATTTGAAAACATTATAGGAATGGCCATCCTTAAACACATTTCATAAATACTTGGGAATAAAATCATATTTTCAAAAGGGTTTGCTTGCTTACAATAAATCAATAAAATCACATTTTCAAAAGCTTGGCTTGCTTACAAATCATCATTTTCAAAAGGATTACTTGCTTACAATGAAGTAATAAAATCATATTTTAAAAAAGTTTGCTTGCTTACAATGAAACAATAAAATCACATTTTAAAAAGCTTGCTTACAAATCATCATTTTCAAAAGGATTGCTTGCTTACAGTGAAGCAATAAAATCACATTTTCAAAGTTGTGCTTGCTTACAATGAAGCAATAAAATAACATTTTCAAAGTTGTGCTTGCTTACCTTTGCTTTGCTTCAACCTGACTCCTTTATCCTTTCCTTCAATTTTCCTATACAAGGAGATTTGATATTTTATCCATCTATTTCATGTCTTAGCTTACTTTCCATGCTTGCTTTATAACCATTCATTACCTCATTCCCATAGAGGTTAATCGTATAAAGATACTTGGTCATTACTCGTTTATATGGATTTTTATCCATAAATTCTTTAAAAATCTCATCCATATATCCTCATAAATATATAAAAATAAATCTCATTTTTTCCCAAAATACGTTGTTTACTGTTCATAATTACTGTTCATGTCACTGTAGCATATTACTGTTCATAACACTGTTCACGTTACTGTTCACCCGAGGTTACTGTTCACAGAGACGTGGTTACTGTTCATGGGTTCCAAAAATTGACATTTTTTCCAAAAATAAAAAATACCATGACATAACTTATGCTTTGTATATCATGGAAAATTCATGAATTATGAATTTATCATCATTAACTTGGCTAAATAAATCATTTTCTCCATATACTGAAAATCAACATAAATTCACTTAAGCATAATCCTTAATTTCAAAAATCATGAAATTAATATATCATTATTCCAACATCATATTTATCATAATCATACATCCCAAATCATCATTTATCAAATTTGGAGCATTATTTCCACATATCATACGCTATCTTCCCGAATGCTCCATCTTTGCTCCAAATTTTCGATGTTTCGGCATAATTTCAATTAAGCATTATATCTATACTTATTTTCTCATGCTTAGGCATTATCTAAGCATGGTTTTACCTTATTTAACATCCAAAAGAAATTTGGGAAGAAATTGCTTACCCGAAGTGGAGAACTCCTCATTTCCTTCCCATTTTCTCTCTCTAACTTCCTCCTTTTCTTTCTCCTCAAGGCTAAAACGTGGTGGGGGTGAAAAAATGCTCAAATGGAGCTGGGATGAAGTGCCTTGGACGTTCACCCCTGCCCCCTATTTATACTTTTTGATTTTTCATCAAATTGGAATTTACCCCCCTTGCTTGAGGTATTAAATTATAAATGTATTTTTTTCTAACTTCCAAAAGGTGCTTTGAGCCATGTGCAGCCACCCTAGCTACTGTTCACGCCTCCCCTATGGCAGCCCTATTTTTTGTAGCTTTTTTAATTTATTAAAATTATTTAATTTAGGCTAATTCAATCTCATCCATTGATCTTTGATGAGGATGGATTTGGGCCATTGGATTTGGGCCCAAAAGTCCAAGCTCCAGCAGCTTTTCATTAATTACTCATCTCTTTAATTAATTAAAATTAATCAAAAGTCAATTCTCATTAATGAAAAAGTAAAGCTACTTTTTCATTTTCAAATGACGTTGAATCTTGACCCTTGATTTGTGATTTTCATCACATCTTGGACCATTCATCATGTCCATCATCACATCTTAGCCACCCATAAAAAATTTCATCTCAATCCGATGTCCGGATTGCAAGATATGAATTTTTCTTCATTTTCTTCCAAAAATCAATTAAAAATCCGAAAATAATAAAAAATTCCAAAAGTGGCTATTTTGTCCTTTTGTGGGAAGCTTCTTTTTTTTGTCTTTTATGATTAAGTTAATCCAAAGTGATTAACTTAATATATTCCTTAATCCCACATTTACTATTCACGTTTCACTATTCACGTACACTATTCACGTGCACTATTCATCCGAATTTCATGCATAATTATTTTAACCTTCATTTCCATATATTTCATATTCATCAATATATATTTCTCAAATATATTACCTAGGGTTTACAACCCTAAAGTTTTGTACACGTCTAAAAGATCGGGGTTCCACAAGGAGAGCCCCGACCCGACTAATTGCGACTGGACCCGACCCGAGCCCCGACCCGACTCAATGGATTCTATTAACATAAGCGGCCCGCGCTCTAGGGTTTCATTCCCATTTCGCGCCCGACCGCGTTCTCTTCTCCTTCTCTTCTGGTTCTTCGTTCCTCTTCTACTTTCTCTTCCACTCAGTTCGAACCACCCGTGATCGCTTGAGGGGAACTATACCAACTACCTTGAAGGTCATAGATCCGAGTTCAGGAAGCTCCAAGGCTCCGAATTTCTGCAGTCCACATCTAGGGTCGCTGTCTTGGGAGGGATCACGGTCAAGGTAAGTAGATGTCGCCCCTTCTCGATTTAGTGATGAAATTTTACGTTAAACGCGATACGAGGCTAGAGGGAATGTATAGCTTCTAACGACTCCATGATATTAGGCGTAGAGTTCGTAACAGTTAGGGTTCATGGTGAATTTACTTTGAATACGTGATTTCTATGATGTAAAAGACTTCTTAGCAGTTGTTATATTGTTGAAATGTGACGTGAACTGATTTGCCCCAATCGAGAGTATGAATTGAAGGTTCTTTCATTTCGCACCTATCATATGTTTGATAAAATGCTTGTGTGACAGATCTACGTGTTGTATCTGAATTGTGTTGATGTTGTATGCGTGGTTTGCGATGTGTTTCATTGTCTGTTATGTATGATGCGTTATCTCAAATAGTTGGTTGTAAGGGTTGTTCATGGCCCCTGATTGACATGAGGAGAGGGTTGTTCATGGCCCTTGACGGACATGAGTAGATGATTGGTTGTGTTGGTCAATTTGTGTGTATGGTTATATGTATACGATCTTGGGAGTGGGTATTGGACCCATGTGTATTAGCTTCATCACTGTATGAGTATCCATCATTATGCTTATTTGCACTTTGTGCTAACCACTATCTACTTACTAGGTCTATTTAGACTCATATCATTGTTATTGTGGTTTTAGATCGCAGGTCAGAAGGAGAACTTAAGGATGGGACAAGTTGAAGATCAAACATGAGAGACCCTAGCACAATATGTTGATTCCAGTTCTTTTAGACTTGTGCTCTTTTGATAATCATATATGTAGACAATTACTTAGACGGATTCGTTTTGACAACTATAATGTATTTGTTATTTCAGATTGGATTATAATCCTTGTTGATGCACATATGCATGACTATTATATCTGTTTGTTGTGTAAGGAAAATATGTAATGATTTCCTTCTATATGAATGTTCTTATTATATGAAGATGCAAGTATATAAATAGGATTGAATGTTACAGATGGAAATGTAATGAATATCAGGTCATGTATTCCATATTACCCCTTGTATGTTATGGGGAGATGCTGCCGAATTTTTCTATGATTGTGTAGCGCCGTTGATTAGTTATTGAGTATTTTTATGAATGGGGCGTTACAATAAACTTCTAGTGGCATGTTCATAAGTTATCTCATAAATAGAGAAGGGTTATAATGAAAATAAAATAAAATAAAATACCTGGTCCTTACAGCCACACGTTCGCTAGCTAACTCCGTTTCTTTCTGATCAATCCGTTCCCAACTCGTTCCATATCAAAATCTAACATACCCCTCTACAAACCGGTACCATGGCCCACGGTCTGGTGGTATATGAGCTGGTGCTTGGTTCCAAATTTGCTGAGGATCTGTGGGGGTAACTCTATCTGTAATCACTGTAGGGAGGGGTCATGATGATGCTGTTATGGGGACGGCAAACTCCTGCCTATATGCTTCCCCTTGAATGACTCCGCCATGACTAGGCCCTACTTTGTTACTAGAATAGGGTTGCTCTGGAGCATCAGACCTATTGGACTGGAGTAGGAGATAAGGTGGACGGTAGACGTTTAGGATAGGGGGTCTAAAGGTAATACCCCTTTGTGTCTCCCACCACCTAGAAATATTCTCTTCAATCCGTCGCTGTTTTTCTTTCTCCTCCATCTCTCTCCTCAGGGTTTCGGGATCTATTATTGCTTTCCTCTTATCTGCCATCTACATTTAAAACATGGCAAATCAGCTATATTTTATATAAAAATCATCATAACATAGCACAACATAGCAATTTAGCTATATTTCATAATTACATAAAACTCATGATGATACTTCATATTTTTCATAATATACATAATTATCATCAACATATTGTAATTATCATATATATATATATATATATATATACTTTTCTCTAAGATTCCACGCCACACGCCTATTTACAAATCCTTGCTTTGATACCAAGCTCTGTGGCACCCTGGCTTGAGGCGGTCACAAGCCTTACTCCGGGATCGGTTCGATTGGTAAATGTGGGTAGGATTGTTGTCCTGACCACGCGGCGAGATTTGATCACATAAACATATTCATAATTTACATAAAATTACCAATCCACAACAATTTCATAACATCTTGCACACATAATTCTAAAATCCATGTCACACACATAAATTGTCATAGATCATTTCCATCACATAATGATAATTCAAAATTTCCAATCACTTGGATCTCCATGGTTCATGTCTTCATTTCACCACTTCTGGGTACCTGTCTGCTTGTTTGGAAAACAAAACTTGAGTGCTAACTCAATAAACAAGCATTTATCATTTTCGGCAATTTTTCAATAATCATTGAGAGGTATTTAAAACATTCCCAACATGGGTAAAACATGAATAATGTCAATGCATTAATTTAAATCACATGAATTCATTAGAGAAATGATACGCTAGCCAGGCGATCATAACTCCATCCTTCTCCCATCTCAAAGAGGGCGCCGCCGGCCATTGGCCTACTTTAGCGACTTGGTCACGCTTGAGGGGGGCAACCGGTCCGCTAACATCTCTAAGTCGACCTAATAACCTTGTGCACCATGAACATTCGTATAAACATGAACATAAATATGCTAACATGATTTTCCATGAGTAAGCATTAAAGTAATCATTTTTCAATATCATTTGATAAACATTATACAATCCATTTGCTAAAACATAATATTTCAAACAACATGTTGGGATGACCACCCTTAAATCTATCACAAAAGCAATTTAAACATTCATTTGTAAAGTAATTCGAAACATTTAAATAGACATTTGAAATCATATTTTTATATTTTTTGAATAAAAATAAATTTTAGAAATTTGCTTGCCTACCTTGTCTTAAGATTACTCCTCGTTAGTAACTTTTTCCTTGCCTTTGCCTATACATTGAAAATGATACGCACGCATTCACATATATTCTATCATTGGTTCATTTCATTCATTTAAACATCCATATTATTTTCAAACCTTACTTTGAGATTGGTAACACTTAGCTAAACCCAATATACTTGGATTTTGAGTATTTTTCTACATAAGTCCTACGCAACATTTTATTGAAAAATATTCTCAAACTATTTTCCTAAAGATAAGGGTCATATAATCAACTTAAATTTTCTGAAATTTTACAACTCCACCCAAATCGTTTCATAGATTGTATTTTCACCCTTAGATAGGTTTTCCAAATTTACAATTTGGTACCTCAATTTCTTAAAATCTTCACAAATCATTTCCAAATAAACTCAAATTTTTTGGAAATTATAATTTCCTCCAAACGGTCCTAATTTTCTTCAAATTTCATTTCCACCCTTCACTTTAAGCGTATATCAACCATTTATACTAATATATCATTAAACATCTTCATCTTTTTCAAAGTTTTGCAAAACAGCCCTCACTTTTCTAATTCCATCATATTTGATATATATTTAAATACACAAATCAGCACCTTATTTTAATTAAACAGAATTTGGAATTTAATCCAACAATTTGGACGTCCCACTGTTTCTTTTTTCTTCTTTAATTATTTTTCATTAATTCTAACGCTTAATTTAATCCTACTTAATCATCATTAAATGAAAGAATATGATCATACTTCATTTATTTAATCATAGGAGGAATGTGATGCATTATTTAAAATCATGACATTCCTTTGGATAGAAGCTAGCTAGGCAACTATCCACTTTCATCCTCTCTCCCATTCCAGGGAGGCGCCGTCGGCCCTAGGTATCTCTTAGCGACTTTGCCGCACCAAAGGGGGACATTCGGTCTGCTTACACCGAATGTGAGCTTATGGGATTAAATATGATGTGTAATAGCCGATGTAATGTACAAGTATATGTTGTATATGCTTAACGACTTGAGAAGTTAAATGGATTATGTATGTTAATGAAAATGGGTTGGAAAACTAAGTTGGATGCAAGCAAAAAAAATATATGAATATTATATTATCCTCATGTAAGCAAGGGCAAAGAAAAGACAGATTTAGAAAGCTAGAGAAACACAGGTAAGCAAGCAAATTTTTAAATGATTTTTGTTTTCTAAATTGTTTACATAAATGCAACTTTTTCTTTAATTATTTCGATATGATTATCGAAATTATTTCTAATGTATTTAAGGATGGTCATTCCTTAGTTAAATATGTATTTGAAATGATTCTTTTGTTTACAATATGATATTGCGAAATTTCTTTGATAAATGTTATGAAAATGTGATTCTAATTTTCTGAATGAAAAATCATGCTAGCATGTTAAAGATGGTTTTTATGAAAGTTTCATGTGCACAAAGTACTAAGTCTACTTGAAAGGTATAAGCGGACCAAATGTCCCCCTTTTGTGTGGCCAAGTTGCTAAGATAGGCCCAAGGCCGGCGGCGCCCTCCCTGAGATGGGAGAAGACAAGGACGGATGGTCGCCTAGCTAGCTTCCATCCTATGAAGGACATGTTCACGATTTTACATTGCATTATGCATGTCGTATCTGTGATCGGTACAAGAACTATGTTTTCAAGATATACCTTTCCAAAAGGTATGAATTGCTTTCCAAGATATTTTAAATGAAAAATATTGCCTGCAAAATGAATTGCCTATAAAATATACAGCTTTCTTATCGAGTTTCGACTCACGTTTTCGTTTTCCAAACCCATAGACAGGTGAAAGAAGAGGCCTAATAAAGGAGCAAGAACCAACCATTAAAGAAATGGAAAAACATTATAAGTACATGTTTGTGAAAAATTTATGTTGAATGGTTGTAAATTAATTTGATGATTCTGTGTTGACAACTATGGATGATACATGTTGTGACATCTGATTTATGTGAAAGTTTGAAATATATCTCTTGAACATCATGAATTGCTATGAAATTGTTGGGTGGAAATGACCTAAATATGCATGAGATGAAAAATGTAAGGAAATAAACTTCTATGAAAACATATTTAATTGGATAAAAATCTGTTAAAACCTGCCGTGTGACAGGGCAACAATCCTGATCACGTTTACCAATCAATAACGATCCCGAGGTACGGCTAGGATGTGACGCTCGTGTTTGGGGCACCACAATGTTTCACAAAAGGAGAACGGAGAAGATGCAAGAGCTTTCTTGGGCGCCCACGGCTGCACAATGGAAAATAGGGAATGGATTTTTTTTTGGATGTGGAATGGCTAGTGATGGAAGAAAAAATAAAACAGATAAACAGAAGCAGGGTTAGAGCACAGTGATGAAAGAAACTGGATAATTTTTTAAATGGAAAATGAAAACAGAGGAGATGGGTGCACATGCAACGGCTGGGAGGCAGCTGCTGCCCAGAATTTGGGGCTTAGAATGGCCAAGTTGTGAAGCAGCAACCTTAGATAAAAAAAACATTTTTAAAAAAAGAATGGCCAACTCAGATATGACGGTCGATCAAAACAGGATTTCGGAGCCGGGATTTCTAGTGTGGCAAAAACTAGGACGAAAAGCAAATCAGCAGGTTTTTTGGTCGTCAATGACTGAAAATGAAAAACGAAACAAGGCAGTCGACAACTGGATATGTGGCCGGGATTTTTGAGATGGAAAATGGACATGGAAGAGATGGGGAGAGAGGAAAAATGAACGGAGGAATTTTTTGTACGCTCGGCTTGGTCTCCGCCCCTTATGTGGCTAGGATTTTTGAGATGGAAAATGAACATGGAAGAGACGAGGGAGGGAGCAAAAATGAACCAGGGAATTTTTGGTATACCCGGCTTAGTCGCCCCCTATGGCTAAGGCCTCCTTTTATAGGCTTTTAGGTTTAAAGAAATTGCACAGCAATGGGCTATCATAATATTTTGCATCAACTCCCTTTGTCCATTGTGCAATATTCTAATTCAAGGGGGTCCTTCTTGGCAATTTTATAGGTGGTCTTGGAAAACTACTAATGGACGCATGGTTTTCCTTGACTAGTAAGTCAAACATCTCTTGACGATTGATTTTGTGTTATCATTTGCATCTTGATTTTCACTTATATTTTCTTAATTTTTTTATTAGGCATACACTTGTTTATGTCCCTTGATTACTTTAACCGCTTGGATCTTCACTTTATTACTTAGGTCTTGTAGTTTTCATCCCTCATTTGAAATATTGTAAACCCACCTTCTTTCATTTGGCCAAACGTATTTTGACCATTAAAATTTTTATAAAACATTGATAATTTGTTCAATCCACACTGTTCATCACGTAGCCTCCATTCCAATTTGGCTTGAGAGAAATATTTTTGCTTTGTCACGAGTATATATTGCTTTTATTTATTGATGAGGGTTTGTGACCGTTGCTCCCGAAAATAGGCTTGTTGGAATTAGGAGTCCATTTATCAAATAGTACCTACACACTCATTGGGCTTGCACATATATGAGTTAAAATTCAAATATAAATCAACAAAAAAAATTCATTACTTTCTTAATTGGTGGGCCTAATGGTAGTAAACCTATTTAAAAATTTAATTTTCATATTTAAGTGAAGTGTTAGTAGTAATTGGTAAATAAAAGAAGAAATAAGAATCCAGTAGTTAAAACTTTAAATTTCAATTCAAGTTTTTTTTTTACTTTTTCTCTAATAATCCGACTTTAAGATTTATGAGGTTAAATATGAATATATATAGCAGAAGCATACTACCCCATTAATTGCCTTTTTTACTATTGAAATCAGTTAATTTTATTTAGGAGACTTTTGAAAATTTTAATTGGTTGATCATGATTTACTCTTAAAAATAAAGATCCAAACCATTTGTTTAAAAGAAAACATTAAAAAATATATGTTCCCGTAGTTTGATATAAAATATATTGTTAATTTTAATATTTTTATTTTTTTATCGTTAACTTATAAGTATTTTATTTTATGTATAACCATTATTTGTAGTGGTTTTTACAACAATTGAAAGGAATTAAAATTTTTAATTAATGTTAATGAAAGTCTAGCAAAAGAAACACATACCCAAATATTGAATAGTGTTTTATCATTTTGTAATTATACGATACTTCTACGCATTTACCCCAAATATGTAGGTATGAATGAAAAAAATCTCTTTTACTAAATGACTTTATTGGACTAGGGTGCAACTTGCACTTACGAAACTCAAAATTACCTCTATCATAATCTTAA
This sequence comes from Annona cherimola, assembly GCA_030490835.1. Taxonomy (NCBI): domain Eukaryota; kingdom Viridiplantae; phylum Streptophyta; class Magnoliopsida; order Magnoliales; family Annonaceae; genus Annona; species Annona cherimola. Next base: position 96,922,475 of record CM059974.1, on the reverse strand, counting down.
CCTTATTTGCAAAATACGAACTTAATTTATTATAAAATTTAAACTTTAATTCTATTTATAAAACTTTTATCCTAATTAGATTTGGGTTAAATTTTGAGTTAACAATTTTTATTTGAATTACAAGTGATAAGAATAAAATTTCATATGAATATGCAATAGCAAACAAATCATATAAGCAAAAACAATATTCATCAAAAACTATAAGCAAAAATAATAATGCATAGCTTCACTATGTTTTTAAAAATATAATCGTGTATAATATATTTATAGGGGAAAATTTAATCTTTTAAAATAAGATAAAGGAAGAAAACTAATGAAATAAAATTGAATAATATAAATATAAATATAGATGCAAATAAAAATATTTTATTTCAATATGACAAACTTATATTCAAATAAAAATATAAATAATATAAAATACATACATATAAAAAAATTATATGCATATTATATTTTATATTAGATATAAATACGGCATCTAGCACTATCAATGTCGTGGAATGCATGGTGGGCACAATGTCATTTGATAGCATCTTTGACCTTCATCCCTCCAGTGGTAGGGTTATAAATTTCCCTATAGCAATAGGATATTATTTCATTCCTCACATTTGCATATATTAATTTGTAATATCATATGCCTTGATATATATATATATATATACAAGAATAAAAATATAGATATAAGTAAGGGAAATTGGGCTTAGGTTCTTCAATTTGCTTCCAATTTAACCTTATTTATAATCAGTTTGCAGACCCATAGGATTCTAAAAATATTTTTACCCATAACATTGATGTTTTAGGATGGGCTCAAGTAGCATAAAAAAGTAATCAATTGTCTTTACAAGCGTATGTATTTGGAATCAAAAGGTTAGTTTCTATTTGGGGTGCAACTTGGTACTAGTTCAAAATTAAGTTCGGATTTTATTTTTGGGATTTTTTCCAAATTAGACCCAGTTTCAACCTGATTGGAAGAACTCAAAACCAATAATAGATTTATATCAACTCAGTCCCAACCAATACTCCTTTTAATTTATTCAAATATATATCAGTTTATACATTAAGTATTTTAACTATAATTATAATAAAAGTTCTTTCATGTAATTATAACCTAATTAAACTATAAAATGTTTATTCTAAAACCTAAATATCATCTACATGTGTCCATAAAAATTGAATATGTCATATCTACATAACTTTATGTGGAAATAATTACAAAAAATATATCAACTCCTTAAAATTATTGCATACATATAAATTAACTACGAGATAATAAGTGTCAATTGTATTAAACTTTATATTGCAATTTTATATATTTTTCTTACTTTGATTGTTATTGGTAAATTTATTATATTCATTCTACTTAAAAGTAATACAAAACTTTTTAAACTAAAATTTTTCGATTTAAAGCTTTTAACTCTCTATAGCTACAATATTTTTTAATTATTTCTTCATTTCTTCCAATATAACTATCATATTTTTCAATCATTTTTACATAACTACACATATATCTAATCTATCTATTTTAACATTATTTTTTTTACTCATCATCATTGCCTATATCGTATCACACCATTTTCTCATATTTTAAAAACTTTTATACTAAAAAATTTTAATCAAAAGTTTTATCACTTCCCAAACATGTCTTTAAAATTATCTTTTAATTAGAAGACCAACTTCATCAAAACTAAAGATATTATAGGTCATAAAAATATATTCATGGGTAAATTATAAAAAAATTTATCAGAATCAAATGATACTTTTAGAATTAGTTAGTGCAAATACAACAATATTCAAAAAATTTATTATCTTTATTGGTAAATTTAACTTCTATTGGTTCGAGAATATTTCGAAATTAAGACCGGAACGAATGTCAACCCGATCGGATCCCAACCCAAATCGCATTCTAATATTAGGGTTAGGATTTAGATTTACCTAAATCCGATAAGTTCAGGAATTAAGTTCATCTAAATGTGATATAACCGCACAAGTTGCACCCTCAACTTTCAATGACTTAGAAAACTAGTTGTTGACCCGTTATATGTTAATTGTAAGGTGACGTATATAACTGATGAATGCGCTGCGCATAATAGTTGTATTTTATTTTTGTGGGCGCCACATGCATCTGAGGGCGGTCTGATGTCGTCGGGTATTTTATTTTTGTGGGCGCCGCATGCATCTGAGGGCGGTCTGATGTCGTCGGGTTGGTCGTTCGAACAAACGCACCTTCAATCCTCCTAAGATCTACGGCTCCGCTTTGTACGAAGCAGTTAAATATAATTTTTTTAAAATTTAAGATTTTAATATTTTATGGAAAATTTAATTTATTTATTATATTTAATATTATTTGCTTAGTTATGTAACTGTTCAAATCCAATATCTGCATGACCACATTTGCTCAAAAATAGCTACATTCATGTGTAAATTATAAAAAATGTTTAAATATATTCCTAAATGTATTGGAATAAAAATGTATGGATTCATTTATCATGTAGTAGTGATATTTTAGACGGTTTAGATGTTGAAAATACTACTTTAAAATTAATATTTTAGTACTGAATTATTTTATTACGTTGATTTTATACATTTATAGATGAGACTCATATAAAGTGAAATTAAAAAATAAAAAGGTATATAATATACTATAAATAATGCTAAATACAATTGATGAAGTGAATTTTTCATCAACAATTAAAATTTTAAAAATGAAAAGAATTACATAGAAATTTTTTTATTGAAGCGGGCCAGTAACATCTGTAAACTTGGGTCCAGACTGTCCGGTCAGATTATATTTATATGGATCAGAGCCCCAAAAACTGGCTGCTGTTGGAATCAAAGGCAAATTAAGCACAATCCATGTTTTGATGATTAACAACTCAATTCGAGAATGTTTTAAGTACTAATGTGGTTTGTTAAACTTGGTTAAAGGATAAAAACTTAAATTTCGGAACATAGCAGACCAAGTCGCAAGGGCAAGTTGACTTAGCCATCGACTTAGGCGAAGTCGATACCCAAGTCGACCTTAAGACCGACTTCAAATGATAAAAACTTTCTAGGGCTGAATTTGGGCACAAGACAGATGAAGTCGCAATCGAAGTCGACTCCACCAGCGACTTAGGTGAAGTCACAGACCCAAGTCGACTCTACTATCGACTTCAGGAGATCAATTCCTTCCAGCATTGAATTTGGGCTAGGAGATAGGTGAAGTCGCAGTCAAAGTCGACTCCGCCTGCGACTTGGGTGAAATCGCATTCCCAAGTCGACTCCACAATGCGACTTGAGTGAAGTTGAACCTCAAGTCCACCAAAGCATTCGACTTGAGTCAAACTGAAGACCAAGACAGTCCAAACAAGCAAATGACCATGATAGAATCATTCAAGATGGTATCTTATTAAAGAGAAGATCAAGAACAACATCTTTGGACTTCAAACTCAAGGAAGACAAATCATTTTTAAATCAAGGCCACAAGGAAAAAGTTCTCAAAAAAAGATGAATATGCTAAGTTTCAAGACCAAACATTGATTATCAAGAGTATCATTTGAAGAACAAGATATGAGATGAAAATGAAGCATCAAGGATCACTTTCAAAGGAATCCAAGTTCCAACTTATGCATACAGATGGTGAAGTCGCACCCGAAGTTGACTTCACTTGCGACTTGAGTCAGGTCCAAGACCAAGTCGACTTGAAATGGAACTTGAAGCCAAGCTGGAGACCGAAGTCGCAACTGAAGTTGACTCCAGTCCGCGACTTGGGTGAAGTCGCATCCGAAATCGACTTCACATGCGACTTGGTTCGCAACGGTTTGAAAAATTCAAATGTTGGCGCATTAAATGCGTGCCACCTACCACCAAACGTTCAAATTTACTCTACCATTATAAAAGAACATTCAAAAGGATGTGCTAGAGGTTAGAAAAGCATTCATTGAGTTCACCTTCCACCCTCTCTAGCATTAAAGTGATCTACACAAACTTCAAGTGAAGAACTTTGCTCCAACTTGCTGAAAGCGACATTGCTGATCATTTCGTTCTTTCAACAAGTTCTTCCACGAGCTGAAATCTGGCTACCCAAACTTGTAAAGTGTAGTTTTTTCTGTTTGATTCATTGTTTGTATTTAACACTTGGTTTGATATTGGAAATTGGAACCAAGTGAAAGCAAAGTAGTGTTGCGACTTGAGTGAGACTCGTCACCTACTTGTGCTGTGTTTGTGCAAGCCCCCTAGAGCTGGAATCTAGAAGAGAGCTGCCGCTCTAGTTGTATTTGATAATCCAATAGTGGAACCCAAGTCACAACAGGTGTGAGCTTGGAAGAGTGGAGTAGGGAAGGTTGCCCGAACTACTATAAAAATTATGTCTATTGCTGTGGTTTGCTTAACTGCTTTTATTGCTTTATTTCTCTCTATATTCTCTGCTTGTTTCATTAAGGGAATTATATTAAACAAGGGAAAAGTTTCTGTTTGATTAAAATTTTTAAATACCTAATTCACCCATGCTCTTTTGAGTCGTTGTCATGAACTCGGGATTAACAGCAGCAATGTAATTGCTGCAGAGTCTATAAGAGATCTCGTGGTATTCAAATGATGAGCCACCAACAAACCATTGTAGAGAAATACGCTGGCTTGTTCTTTCATGTAAGCGCCTGCGCGGCTGCGCTGTATCTGCCTGGCCGGCCCCGCCAGCTCCCCTCCTCCGACTGCTGATGTGAGGTCTTCATCCAACGGTCCAGATGGCTCGAGACGGTCACATCGTCCCCGCCGACCCTCAGGCCGCCGCTCTGAAGAAGAAGACCGCCGTGTCGAGGAGCTGGATCCTCCTCGATTGCACCGGCGAGTGCTCCGTCCTTGATCTTGACAAGTATGCTATCATGCACAAGGTCCAGATCCACGCTCGCGATCTTCGGATCCTCGACCCACTTCTTTCCTATCCCTCCACCATTCTCGGCCGAGAGCGGGCCATTGTTCTCAATCTCGAGGTGGATTTCATTTTCTTCATCCATCCTCCTCCATATGTTTTCATTTAAACGCCTTTTCTCACTTCTGCTTCTCATTTTCGTCACCAGCACATCAAGGCCATAATTACGTCAGAAGAGGTATGCAATCTCCCAAAATTTGAATTTGATTTCCACTTACTCAATTTTATTGCAGAATACAGGTTCCATTTTTTTTTTTTTCTGGTCTATTGTTTTGGGCTGAGGGGGATTTGCATTTGAATGATTCATTGAAAACTTTTCCACTTTAATCCAAACATGTAAATGATTCGTTTGGGCTGTACAAAGCAGGCTTGCCTTTGGCATCCTCCATTTGGCCAACATTTTTCTGGTCAAAATTGTCTCGATGGAACTGTAGTAGTCACTAGTTTTGAGAACGGAGAAACATGTGTCAAATTACAAGGTTCTAGTTACTCGTTAAGTTTTCTTTACCCGAAAGAACTGAAGGAAATAATCTCTTATTCTTACATGGAGAATCTTTCTAGATTTTTTTTTCAATAATAAATACCAAAAATGAATTCTCTTTTCCAGGTTTTCCTGCGAGATCCCACAGACGAGAATGTTATTCCCATTGTCGAGGAACTTCGTCGGCGTTTGCCACCTGAAAATGCAATGCTGCAGCAAAATGATGCCGAGGCTGCAGAAGAAGATGGTTGGTAAATGTTGCTAATGTTTTCTTGATGTTTACTGCGGGTTATCAGTTGACATTGCCTAGCTGTTTGAACTTTTCTTGAGGAAAATATATGATTATTTTTGGTTGAAATAATGGACTACATGAGTCCACCATTGTGGTCGCATGTAATCCAACATTTGCGCATCTGGGTGGAGATGTTACAGTTGTTTGCTGGGGGCTTTATTATATTTGGCTACTGGTGAGAACCATCGTACAGGGAATATTGTTGTATAGTGTTAATGTTTTGAATGATTTAAGTCCTTTGTGCAATGTACGAAACTTCTTAGAGTCAAGTTTTGTTGGAAGTGTAATTTCTTTGGCATTTGGTGTCTTAGATTGAGACATGGTTGCCAGTTTATTCTTTATTTTTAGCAAATTTTAGTGCCTTTTTTTGAAGGCTGTCAGCATCATAATATCTTTTCCTTTTCCTTTTTTTAATTTTAGAGTTATTTTTGCTTGTTTTCCTTAGATGTTTTTCTGCTTTCCTGATAGTCTGGAGTCATATTATGCAGAGTCCCCATTTGAGTTTCGGGCACTGGAGGTAGCACTGGAAGCCATTTGCAGTTTTCTTGATGCACGTACCACGGAACTGGAGACTGCTGCTTATCCTGCTTTGGATGAGCTAACCTCCAAGGTAATGCCACAATGGACCTCTCTTAGGCTTCGTTTGTCCTTGCTCTGTTTTGATGAACATAACAAACGTACCACTCGTTTGTGGGAAGCTACTTGATTTAGCTTCCTGTAATATGACAATGCGACTTATTTTGTTCGATTTTCTCCTGCAAATGTGAATACATGAGTTGCCAAACACCTCAAGAATCTTGTAAATGGACTTTCCACCCTTTGTTTACATGTGGCCGCACAAGGCCTTGATACCTTTTCTTTTGAAACTCTTCTTATGCCATTTTGATTGGTTCAAAAGGCATAATAGTGGTGGTATTCAATATCTTATTGGTAACAGCTCTTCACTATACCACGATTTGTTCTTGCATTTATCAATTTTTTTACATGCAAGGAAGAGAACAAGTATGATGAATTTTATCTCTTAGTTATTGCAGAAGAGAAATATGTAGGATGTCTCATAATAGTGGGCTTAGTGTAACGGTTGGAGACTTAAGAGTTGCTGGCATTGCAACTAGATAACAGAAGTTCAAATCATGGGGAATCTTTTTATTAAACAAATATAGGGTTAGCCCTTTGCGATTATATATGTAACAGGTATTTTCTCTTTATCCTAAAGCAAAGCTAATATTGTACCAGCTATGAACCCTTCACTGGTAACATCTTTTGCAAATTCTGCTGCCCGTATTGAGCATTTGTCTACATGAGCCCTGTATGAGTGCCTGCACAGTCTTGCCTCTGATGCTCAAACCTTATTTTATACTTAATCATATGTTGGAATTCTCAAAATGATTTAAATTTGGGATTAATCAAATCCTGAAAATTCACATACAGCAGTTGGAATCTCTGAAACAATATCAATCTTCTTGTTCCATGGTAGACACCAAAATTTCTAGTAGTGTTATTTTCAAAGAAAATTAAAAGCTCACCTCAAATTTTTCCTTGATCATGGATGGACATATTACAGAATAATTTGAAACTTATGGATTGAAAAGTTGTTTCCTGGGTGATATATTCGAGTGGAAATTAAATTAAATTTTAGGAAAAATCTTCAATGAATTTGAGGATTTTTATGTTTTTTTTCTTTGACTGGAAATTTGTCAATCTTTATGTGTGCAGTGTTCTCCTTTGTGCATATCATATTATCATTCATGCTAAGTCCTCTACCAGCATTGCTTTATTTTTGTGTTTTCCATGCTCTACGTTCATGTTTGTTTCTGACAAATTTCTTGATGAGGTAGATTAGCAGTCGTAACTTGGATCGAGTGCGCAAACTGAAGAGTGCAATGACAAGGTTAAATGCTAGAGTTCAAAAGGTGAAACAGCTTCACTTTGTCATGCAGATTAGTTCTGTATGTTCATTTTCCCACAGTGCAGATTTTCATATTGTTTTCCTGAGTGGCATGTCTTGGATCTCGGAGAGGGAAGTGAGGAAAGAATTTTTGTCTAGCCGGTAAAATTGTTATCCATGTGTGCTTGTTCTAATTTAACTCATATGAACTGGCATATTATCTGCTTCTATTTTAGGTGATGTTTGTATGGCAGGGTTTTAATGTCAATGCCAGTTATTTGCAATGCATGAAATACAGCATTGTATGGGAAGTGTGGAGGATCTATTTGAGATAGGATGTGATGCTTGGCTCTTTCAATTTTCACTTGCATGCTTATTTTAACCAGTCTTTGCCTCAAAAGTTCTCATCACCTTTTTTTTGTTTCATATGAAATGATTAACAGATTTTTTGAGTTATAAATAATGAGGTTGGATATTATTTCATCAAATTTGCATCTTGATTGTTTCCAATCTTGTAGATATTTGTTCCAGTCAAGCTTGCGATGCTTGATGCTTTCATTTTCATTTTCATGCTAATTTTAGCTAAGCTTTGCCTCAAAACATTCTCAGTAGCCTAAGTGGTTAGGAACTTTTTCGGATTGTAAACAATCAGATTTGACATCATTTCATCAAATTTGACATCTTGATTTGTTCCAGAGTTTGTAATTGCAGATTTTTTAATGCATCTATGTGCTTTTCTGTGAACAAATTCATTCCTTTGTCTAGGTGAGGGATGAGCTTGAACAACTTCTGGATGATGATGATGACATGGCGGACCTTTACTTGTCAAGAAAACTGGCTGGCGCATCATCACCTACAAGTAGCTCTGCCATACCTAACTGGTTCCCTGCATCTCCAACTATAGGCTCAAAGATTTCTAGAGCAAGTAGGGCAAGTGCTGCAACAATTCATGGAAGTGAGAATGATGTTGAAGAACTAGAAATGTTGTTAGAGGTTGGAAAACATACTTTTCATGAATTGCTGATAAAGAAGCTTGCAACCTCCTGTTGATGGAAATTCACTCTCCTGGCCATACACTTGAGTTTGTGCTAGTCTATATACATTATCGTGCACCAATTTGAATTTTGTTAGTTCTAGATGTCTTAGCTTGAACAGTGAAAACCTGGCAGTGGAACCTCCACCACAGAGAGATCTGCAAGCCTCTCCGGGGAATCTGCTCTCCAAGATGAAGAAAAACATTTGAGATGACTTTTATTCAATTGTACAGGCATACTTCATGCAAATTGATGGCACACTGAACAAACTGAGTACAGTAAGCACACATTAGACTTTCCTGGTGATTGCTTTTCCTTCTCCCAAGTCCTTTCCTGTAAGCGTCTTTTTGTCCTTTTTGGTTTCCTTTTGGCTCCATTAAGAGGAAGTTTCCTTTGTAATAGACTATTACTTTTAACCAAACAGTCCAGGCTGTTTCTATGAAGCATTGTTGTTCTTTCTGTTGCAAAGAACAGGTATTCTTATTCTTATTATATTACTTGATGCTTGATATCTCAAACAAAACATCTTTGTTGCTCAATTATTGCTGATTTTTTCTTAATCTCTTTCAAGAATAATGTCATGTTGAATTACATAATTGGAAAATGATCATATGCAGCCGGCATAGGAGCTCCTATGCATCTGGCCACAATACTTACTTTTAATTTAATTTTTTTTTATAAAATTGTTATCGTAAGTGTATTTAATTAATATTACCTAGTTTTACCATTTTCGGAGAGTTTTTTTTTTGAGGAATTTATCGTGGGGGTATTTTAATCATTTTAAAGGTCATAACTGACTAAAATACCCCTATGTTTGAAATTTTTAATATATATATATATACACATCTCCAAAAATGGTAAAACTTGGTATATTAATTAAATACATATAGGATAACAGTTCTATAAAAAAGAAAAAAGTTCTGCGCTTCCATGCAGCCGGCTGCATATGATCAAGTGTCTACGTAATTTTTTTTTTTTTTTTGGTAGGCCTTTACATAATTAGCTTTATCTTGTGATTAGTGTGATCAAGGCAAGTGAACATGCTGTCAAAACTATGACCATCATACACAAATGGTCAAGTTTGATTCTCAGTTTCTCACTGGTGTTTGGAAGCATAGCTCTTGTCACAAGTACCAGTAATAATAGTTTCGCTACCCAAGCCAGGAGCAAAGGCAGTTGTACCATGTATGTCCTATGGGCAGCTTGTAGTTGAAGTCATGCCAAGCTATCATAATACATTGGCATAAACAGTATCTGAAAGAATGTACCATGCTGATTCTGATGGTGATGATAATGATAATGACAATGCTAGCGAAAAATTACTTGGCTGAATTCTCCAATAGCTGACTTGGTATCTGTGTGTGGCTGTATCAAATATATTTTGTTTCATTGTTGTTGCATTGCTGGATTTCTCTAATTGTGGAGTAAATGAAGCCTGCTAATATTTGGAGTTCAATCTGGTAGCAGTCGGGATTTTAACAATGAATCCATAAATTTGTTTTGCATGATGGAAGTTGTGGTTACCACTGACTAGCGTTTTAAACCATCAACTTCTTTTCTGTTTTCTGTTTGATACACATCACTTGTTTCTTCTGAAGGATTGACTAGCAACTTAAATCCCTTTCCAGCTACGTGAATATATTGACGATACAGAGGATTACATTAATATTCAGGTGACAACCAGTATTCCATTTGATTTTATTTGGTTTGTAACAGAGTTCTACTGCTTACATTCATACTAATTGTAATATAATATACATGTTTTTGCGTGCAGCTTGACAATCATCGAAATCAGCTGATTCAGGTCAGTTGTTTGGAAGGAACTTGATAACGAATTTTTATATTCCTGCATCCTACTTTCTCAAGAGAGAATTTTGATCACCAGTCACCTCATGGGGTCTAATAATGTTTCTTTCTTCCACCCTGTTGCAGCTAGAGCTATTCCTCAGCTCTGGAACAGTTTCCCTCTCCATCTATTCATTGGTTGCTGGAATCTTTGGCATGAACATCCCCTATACATGGAACACTAATCATGGATACGTTTTCAAATGGGTGCGTATTTGTTATGATGGGCTCTGTGCCTGACCAAATGCTTGCTGTTTTTGTGTCTGAATCAGTTTGCTTCCTGTGGTTTTTTGTGAAACAGGTGGTCATCGTTGCAGGATTGTTCTCAGCTGTTGTCTTCATCCTAATAATTTCTTATGCACGCCACAAGGGTCTGGTTGGGTCTTAAATGTCAAAATCAGCTATAGCCCACAGCTTCTACCTAGCAGATTTTAGATATGGCTGGTGAAAAATCACAGAAAAAAGTTGCTGCTGCTGTTTTTTCGTGGAGGACATCAGGAATGTCGTGGAGGACATCAGGAATCTTCTGTTGTTGCTGCTGCTTCTGCTGCTGCTGCTGTTTTTTTTCTTTTCTTTTCTTCTTTCCCTCCCTCCACGAGAAAAAAGTCTCATGTTGTTTAGAAGCTGGAAAATCGTGTACAAGTAAGAATAAATCGTCAAATTGGGGGATATAGAATCACAGTCATTAGCCTCAGCCTTGTATCATTTATGTCATGGCTTGATTGTAATCCTTCGATGTTCCTAGGAACACAAAATCGTAAATTCTATCAGTTTAGAGAAAAGATACGTTGTACCATGCTGAAACCCGAAAATATTTGGATGAAGATGCTACAACCTACTTGTTGTTGGTCCCGAGTTAATGGCAAAACCCAAGAGGGGAGGGGTGAATTGGGTTCTTATAAAATTCTTCGGTAAATTAAAACTTAACCCCTTTAAAGCTTAATTCCCTTGATTGAAACAAATAGAGAGCAATGAAATAGTGAAAGCAATAAGGTAAACAGTAGGTAAGATTTATAGTGGTTCGGGTAACTTCTCCCTACTCCACTCTTCCAAGCTCACACACCGTTGTGATTTGGGTTCCACTATGTATTCCGCGAATACACTTAGAGTCTCCGCTCTCTTCTAGATTCTAGCTCTAGGGGGCATACACAATCAGAGCCTATGCTCTCTTCTAGATTCTAGCTCTAGGGGGCTTATACACTTGATACAAGTAGGTGATGAGTTCAACTCCAATCACAACTCTACTCGCAACGTCTTGGTTTGTTACAACAAACTCAAACCAAGACCAATAACAAGGAATAATGAAAATAAGGAAGATCTACACTTTACTGAGTTTGTGTAGGCAAGATTCAGCTTGAGGAAGAGTTTGCAGAAGCAACTGGTTGTATATCGTTGACGCTACTTTGAAAGTGTGTAGATCACTTAAATTTAGAGAAAAGCAAATGGGAGCTTTTGTTTGCACTTCTTTTCTCTCTTTAGACAATGTAGTGTTTGTATTCTCGTTTGCTTGAGTGTCTATTTATAGAATGGGGAAGATTTGAACGTTATAGAAGTGGTTGGCGCGCAATAAATGTTCCAACGTTCAAAAATTCGAACGTTGGTTCCCCAAGTCGCAGGTGGAGTCGACTTCGTTTGCGACTTGGCTTCCCAAGTCGTAACTGGAGTCGACTTCGTTTGCGACTTCAGTTCCAAGTCTGAGATTAGGTCGACTTGGTTTCAGACTTGATCTCAAGTCGATTTTGGAGTCGACTTGGGTTGCGACTTGACCTGTTCTTCTGCTGCAATTTGTTTGGTCCTTGTTTAATTTCCTCTAGCTTGCTTAGCTTCCTTTCTTGAATCTTCTTTATTTATGGAATGGCTTCTCATATTTGTAAACTTCTTGAAGAGCTTGTCTTTGAGTCATCTTTCTTGCCTTCGATGCTATGACTTGAGTTTCTTCAACTATGTTTGAAGTTGTGCTTTGGACTTTGAGAGACTTGAGTTGATAGTGAGCTTGTACTCTTGATTTGGATTTGAGAAATCCCAAGTTGATCTTGAAAATGAGCTTGAATTTGTATTTTGGACTTTGAAGAACTCAAGTCGAACTTGGGGTCGACTTCATCTGCAACTTCACCCAAGTCGCACCTGCAGTCGACTTCGTCTGCGACTTCGGCATCCGTGTACCCCAAAATCAGCTCTGGAGTGTTTTTACCGTCTGAAGTCGATGCTGGAGTCGACTTCGTTTGCGACTTGGCTTCCCAAGTCGCAAGTGGAGTCGACTTGGCCTGCGACTTCACCTGCTTTTCCTTCCAATTTGAATTTTGTTGTGAGGTTCTGTTTCAAGTCGAATATGGAGTCGACTTTGGGATCGACTTCACCCTAAGTCGAAGTCCAAGTCGACTTGGATATCGACTTGGCTACTTCAGTTCCTTAAATCATTCAACATAGGCATTAGTATTCTCAATATACTCAAATTAGCCTTTGTTAATCATCAAAACTCATGCTTTGGTCAATTTTGTTTTGTTTTAAACATTGTTTCCAACAATCTCCCCCTTTTTGATGATTGACAAAACTAAATTGAGCTTGTACCTTTCAAGATAATCACATTCATATAGTTTTCAAAACAGATCATATCTTTCAAACAGAGTATAGTAAATATGAAACACATATATGAGCATAAACAATTTCATAAATCAATCATTTTTACAGATTACACTGTAAAGCAAAAATGAAACCTAGATACAAACTACCCGACCCAAAATGCTCTAAAAACTCTCAAAAACAACTCTATTCTTATTCTATCTCCCCCTTTTTGTCAATCTTTCAAAAATGGTTCAATCACCAAGGATTTGGTGAATTGAAATTGGGAAATGGGATATGAAGATTGAATGGGTTTGATAGGACGAACATGAGCAGAGGAATAGAAGGAAGAAACTGGAGCGGGAGTCGGATCTCGATGAACTGATCCTGAATAGAAAGGATCAAGCTCTGGTATGGGTCGATTTTTGTGTCGCCCCGATGCAAGATGGTATCTAATGGTACGCATTTCCCGATCGATTCGATCTTGTCGGTAATGCATATCATTAATGGCAGTAAGAACTTTGGTCATGAGACTGGTCATTCGATCCTCTTGATGACCCATTTCCTCTCGTAGAGCAGATATCTCATCTTTAATGCTCTGTAATGTGACCTCTTGAGATGACGGTGGAGGCGCCCGATCAGGTGCAGCAGATCCCTGTGGAGAGTAGGATCCGTGCGTCATAGGAGATACCGGCTCCTCGGGAACGTCTCGGGGTGGAGCAGATGGTGCCTTGGGAGGCTGCTCCCCCTCAGTCTGTGCATGGCCTTCTTGCTCACGAGCTGGTTCGCCCAACTTTTCTCGTATCCTATCATCCCTGAACTGCTCCAAATTGATCTTCATTCGTTGGAGCAATGCCTTATTGATGGCATTTGTGGTTTTAGGGACTTCAAATGGTTCACCGTCAATGTCTACCTCATAATATTCGAGGATCCTCGTGATCCATGTCCCGTAGGGTAGAACTCTCGGATTGTCCTTTCTGTTGAGATATTGATCATGTGCTTATCGAATAGAATGGTTAATTTGATTTTGATGATTAACAAATAATTGAAATATCATTAAAAAGGATCTAACACATTTGTCTAAGTGTTCTCAGATATTTTGTCTCTAATTATGTGTATGAAAATGAGAATGTGAAATAATTTAAGTTTCAAGAGTTCTAGTTCATGAATTGCAAGTTCAGCAAAGTGAAGTCTCAGCCCAAGTCGACTTCACTTGCGACTTGGGTGAAGTCTCAGACCCAAGTCGACTTCGCCTGCGACTTCGGACAGACAGCAAGGTGAAGTCTCAGACCCAAGTCGACTTCGCCTGCGACTTCGGACAGACAGCAAAGTGAAGTCTCATCCCAAGTCGACTTCGCCTGCGACTTGGGTGAAGTCCCAGACCCAAGTGGACTTCACCTGCAACTTCGAAGGTAAAATTCTGGACAGCAAGTTTTTACAAGGACGAAGTCGCATCCCAAGTCGACTTCACCCATCCGAAGTCGACTCCACTCATCCGAAGTCGACTCCACTTGCGACTTCAACTCGTAACGGTCGAAAATCCGAACGTTGGAGCTCTAGATGCGCGTGAACCTCCACTCCAACGGCTAGAACCTTTTTTCCTCTATATATACCATTGAAGAATGAACGTGGAGAAAAGAGAGAAGGAGAAAAGAAAGAGGAAAACACAAGTTGAGCTTTCATCTTCTTATATTCATGTGTGTTGAAGATATTTGAATAACTATTGAAGCTTCCAAGTGCTACAACTTTCAAGTGCGCTTCCAAGTTTATCATCTACATGACAAGGAGCTTCCGGTGCTTAATCGAATACACATTGTAAAGTGTAATTTCTCTTTTGTTTATTTTATTTTGTGTTGTTGCCTTGAATCGGTGTTGGAGACCGAATTCAAGAAGAAGCAAAACAGGGGGTTGGTTTGAGTTTGTCTCACTAACGGATTTTGCTTGATTGGTTGGAGTTTGTCTCACCAATCGTTTGGACTTGGTTGGTTGGAGTTGGTCTCACCAACAAGTGATTGTTGTATATGCCCCCTAGAGCTAGAATCTAGAAGAGAGCGGGTGCTCTAGATTGTATTGAAAATACAATAGTGGAACCCAAGACACAACGGGTGTGTGCTTGGAAGAGTGGAGTAGGGAAGGTTGCCCGAACCACTATATATCGTTGTCTCTTGTTTGGTTTGATTGTTTACATTTTTATATTCGATTTGCACCCTCTCATTCTATCTCATATCACGTTTCATCAAGGGGATTGAAATTATAAGGGGTTAAGTTTTAATTTACCAAAGGATTTTTCAAGAACCCAATTCACCCCTCCCCTCTTGGATTTTGCCATAAACTCGGGGCCAACACTTTCGACATGCCAAGGCTTCTAGGAATAGTCTTGGGAGACTGATCTTGACTTTGTTGACTAATTTCCATAGAATCATGGCTTCCTGCGGATTGAGCTGATTCCTTCCACCGCCTTTCGGATAAATGCAGAGAGCAATGAGTAAACGAAGGACCCTCAGCCGTGGAGAAAGATCCATGTAATGTAGGAACTTGGTTCCTGCATGATACTTGTTACTCTTGGTTAGCTCATTGTAGATTTTCTCCATTGTAAGATCCCGGGGAAGTGATTCTTCTTCGGATGGAACTTCGAGAATTCTTCCTATTTTCTGTATTGTTCTTTCTTGATCTGGGTTAGCCATTGTTCCCAAAAACATTTCTGTGCCTTTGACAAAGGTTGAAAAATTGTTATCATCCCACAGATAGTAAAACATCCTTGTCAGATCAGGATATACTCTTTCATCTGTCTTCAGCAATCTTATCCATCCCTGATAATCCAGTAGCTCTTCTATGTCGAACTCATAATCATTGAGAAATTTAAAATCAATGATCTTTGGGATGAATACCTTTCTTTAGTGGAAATGTTTGTAAAATCTACTATGCTGAAGCTCTGTTTTGAAGTAGGTTGTGGACATTTTCAGAACTTGCCCCTTTTTAATTGGGATCCTTCCAGTGTTTGAGCTTTGAGGTTGACTTTCTGACCTCTGAGCTCGATCTGAGGATTGGGTAGCGGTTTGAAATCTGACCCTTCGACCTGTTGAGGTTGAAGGTTCCTCTCTGGCTCATTTCGCAGGAGTCCTCTGTCTCCTAGGAATTTCTTCCTCCGTATTTGACCTTGAAGGTCTAGGCACAGGTCTCTGCGAAGGTTTGGAGACTGCTAGGTTGGGGATTCTGGGTTTTGGAGCCATTGGATTTGAGTTTAGGAAGATAGAAGAGAAGAGACTGAGATGAATGGAAGAAGACAGGCAATGAAATCGACTGAAATGAAGAGAGGAAGATTGAGAGAGGCAGTTGCCGGAGGGACAGGGAGTTGCAGAAAGAAGAAAAATGCTGGAGTTGGAGAAATGCCGGAGTAGGAGGTGCTGGAAAGAGGAAGAACAGCGGGAAAAGAAGAAGATGAAGAAGAAGAAGAGAAAAAAGGAGAGAGAGAGAAACGGAGAGGCTGAAAAAGAGAGAGATGAAGGTGATGGGTGCTGGATAGGGAATCGCCGGAGAGAAGAGAGGAAAATCGCTGGAAGTGGCGGGAGAAAGAGGAGGAAGAAGAAAGAAAAGAGGAAGAAAAGGAGAAGGGGGAAGGCGAGCCGTCGCGCGTGCGGAGTCGACTTTGCCCTAGGCGAAGTCGACTTCGACCCAGTGGAGTCGACTTCGCTTCTCCCAAGTCGACTTCACTGGAGTCGACTTGACTTTTCTGGAGTCGACTTGACTCATCGACTTGGCTTCTTTTGGATCAGATTTGTCTAATTCTTCCTAGTTTAATTCTATCATCCCCATATAATTTCTAATTTTACAAAATGATTCCTTTGCTAGTGGTTTGGTAAAGATATCAGCAATTTGATCTTCTGTTTTCACATACTCTAAACAAATATCATGATTCTCAACATGTTCTCTAATAAAATGATGTCTCACATCTATATGTTTGGTTCTTTAATGTAGTACAGGATTCTTAGTCAAACATATTGTACTTGTATTATCACATCTATTAGGAATATTGAAATAATCAATGCCATAATCTTTTAATTGTTGTTTCATCAAAAGTAGTTGGGCACAACAGCTTCCGGCGGCTATATATTCGGCTTCCGCAGTAGATAGTGCAACACTGGTTTGTTTCCTTGAGTACCATGAAACCAACATATTTTCAAGAAATTGACAAGTTCCACTGGTGCTTTTTCTATCTACTTTGTAACCGGCAAAATCCGCATCCGAATAGCCGATTAAATCAAATGTTGACCCCTTTGGATACCATAGTCCAAGATTGATAGTATTTATCAAATATTTAAAAATTCTTTTTACAGCCAATAGATGTGATTCTTTAGGACATGCTTGAAATCTAGAGCACATACAAACACTGAATAAAATATCTGGTCTAGAAGCAGTTAAATATAACAATGATCCTATCATGCTTCTATAGAGCTTTTGATCGATACATTTACCGTTTTCGTCTGTGTCGATCTTGATCGTAGAAGTCATTGGTGTGTTTGCTCCTTTACCATTTTGCATTCCAAATTTCTTGAGCATTTCTTTGACATATTTGGACTGATTTAAGAATATCCCTTCTGTTTGCTGCTTTATTTGTAGTCCAAGAAAGAAATTTAATTCTCCCATCATGCTCATTTCAAATTCGCTCTGCATTGTTGAGATTGTTGATCATATGCTTGCTTTAAGAATGATTAATTTGATTTTGATGATTAACAAATAATTGAAATATCATTAAAAAGGATCTAATACATTTGTCTAAGTGTTCTCAGATATTTTATCTCTAATTATGTGTATGAAAATGAAAATGTGAAATAATTTAAGTTTCAAGAGTTCAAGTTCATGAATTGCAAGTTCTGCAAAGTGAAGTCTCAGCCCAAGTCGACTTCACTTGCAACTTGGTGAAGTCTCAGACCCTAGTCGACTTCGCCTGCGACTTTGGAAGTGAAGTCTCAACCCAAGTCGACTTCACTTGCGACTTGGTGAAGTCCCAGACCCAAGTGGACTTCACCTGCAACTTCGAAGGCAAAATTCTGGACAGCAAGTTTTAACAGGACGAAGTCGCATCCGAAGTCGACTTCACCCATCCGAAGTCGACTCCACTCATCCGAAGTCGACTCCACTTGCGACTTCAACTCGTAACGGTCGAAAATCCGAAAGTTGGAGCTCTAGATGCGCGTGAACCTCCACTCCAACGGCTAGAACCTTTTTTCCTCTATATATACCATTGAAGAATGAACGTGGAGAGAAGAGAGAAGGAGGAAAGAAAGAGAAAAACACAAGTTGGGCTTTCATCTTCTAATATTCAAGTGTGTTGAAGTTATTTGAATAACTATTGAAGCTTCAAGTGCTACAACTTTCAAGTGCGCTTCCAAGATTATCATCTCTACAAGACAAGGAGCTTCCGGAGCTTATCGAATACACGTTGTAAAGTGTAATTTCTCTTTTGTCTCTTTTGTTTTGTGTTGTTGCCTTGAATCGGTGTTGGAGACCGAATTCAAGAAGAAGCAAAACAGGGGGTTGGTTTGAGTTTGTCTCACTAACGAGTTTTGCTTGATTGGTTGGAGTTTGTCTCACCAATAGATTGGACTTGGTTGGTTGGAGTTGGTCTCACCAACAAGTGATTATTGTATATGCCCCATAGAGCTAGAATCTAGAAGAGATCGGGTGCTCTAGATTGTATTGAAAATACAATAGTGGAACCCAAGACACAACGGGTGTGTGCTTGGAAGAGTGGAGTAGGGAAGGTTGCCCGAACCACTATATATCGTTGTCTCTTGTTTGGTTTGACTGTTTACATTTTTATATTCCATTTGCACCCTCTCATTCTATCTCATATCACGTTTCATCAAGGGGATTGAAATCATAAGGGGTTAAGTTTTAATTTACCAAAGAATTTTTCAAGAACCCAATTCACCCCTCCCCTCTTGGGTTTTTCCATAAACTCGGGGCCAACATGCATGATCTTAGAAAATTCTTGGCATAAAGTTTCATCAGTAGCTCCAAATATTATATCATCTACATAAATTTGTACAATTAAAATATTTTTATTTTTATATTTAATGAACGAAGTAGTATCAACCTTCCCTCTTTGAAACTCATGATCGATCAAAAATCTATTTAACCTTTCATACCAAGCTCTTGGAGCTTGTTTTAGTCCATATAACGCTTTGGTCAATTTATAAACATATTTTGATTGATCCTTTTCTTCAAATCCTGGGGGTTGTTCAACATATACTTCTTCGTTCAAATATCCGTTCAGAAATGCGCTTTTTACATTCATTTGAAACAATTTAAAATTCATATGAGAAGCAAATGCTAGTAAGATACGTATGGCTTCTAATCTAGCCACAGGTGCATATGATTCTTCAAAATCAATCCCTTCTTCCTGGGAATACCCTTTGGCTACTAATCTAGCCTTGTTTCTAATTACAAGTCCGCTTTCGTCCAATTTGTTTCTAAATATCCATTTGGTACCAATAATGGTATGACCATTTGGTCTAGGAACTAAATGCCATACATCATTTCTTTCAAATTGATTTAGCTCTTCTTGCATTGAAATAACCCAGCTTTCATCATTAAGCGCTTGTTCAATGGTAGTTGGTTCGATCTTGGACACAAAAGCATATTGTCCATAAATGTTTTGCTTTGATCTTCTAGTTTTTACTCCTTCATACACATTTCCAATGACTTGCTCAATTGGATGAGCATTTTTGAACTTTAGATCAGTTGGAGGTTTGTAAGAGTCATTACCTTCACTTACCTCTTCCTCCATGGAGTTTTCTGGCTTGAGCTCGATTTCCTTTGGTTGTTCTTTTCCTTTTGTTTCATCTGCATCACTTAATTCATCCTCCTTTCTCGGAGTTTAGTTAAATTCATCAAAGACAACATGTATTGACTGTTCTATTGTTTGATGTCTTTTGTTGAAAATTCTATATGCTTTGCTATTTGATGAATAACCCAAGAAAATAGCTTCATCGCTTTTGGCATCTAATTTTCCCAGATTTGTTTTTCCATTATTTAGCACATAACAAATACATCAAAAAGTATGGAAATATGATATGTTTGGTTTTTTGCCCTTCCAAAGTTCATATGGGGTCTTTTTCAATATGGCTCTAATGGTAACTCGGTTCATACATGACAAGCTGTACTTACAGCTTCACCCTAAAATCTTTTGGATAGTTTACTCTTATTTAGCATGGTTATAGCCATTTCTTGTATTGTCCGGTTTTTCCTTTCAACAGCTCCATTTTGTTGAGGAGTTCTTGGTGCAGAGAATGTATGGTGAATTCCCTTTTCATTGCAAAATTCTATGAATCGGCTATTTTCAAATTCACCACCATGGTCACTTTTAATGGAAATAATTGAGCTTTGTTTTTCATTTTGCACCAAATTTGAAAACGAGACAAACATTGAAAATGCGTCATCTTTGCTAGCTAAGAGTATGATCCATGTAAATCTAGAAAAGTCATCCACAATTACATATACATACTTTTTCCCACCAAGAGTTAAAATGTCTGATGGCCCATAAAGATCCATATGTAGTAATTCAAGTGGTCTAGTTGTTGAGATTTCCTGTTTGGTAGAAAATGGCATTTTCGGTTGTTTAGATAGTTGGCAGGCTTTACAAATCTTATCTTTGTCATATTTGAGTTTTGGTAAGCCTTGTACCAAATTCTTTTTCCATAAGGTTTTGATATTTGACATATTTATATGTCCAAGCCTTGCATGCCATTTCCATGGATCATTTTCTATGGCTATTAGACATTTTCCTTCTAAGTCATCAAGGCAAACCAAATATACATTTCCATGTCTTTTGCCACTAAAAATTATGCGCTTGTCATCATCAATAACATTACATATAGAGGATTCAAATACAACTTTATATCCTTTATCACACAGTTGACTAATGCTCATTAGGTTGTGTTTGAGTCCTTCAACAAATAGAACATTTTCAATACATGCATTTGAAATACCATAGACATTTTCTTTACCTTTTATTTTACCTTTCTCGTTATTTCCAAAAGCTACTGTTCCTTCATCACATGGGTTGATCTTGTGAAATAATCCTTTTTCTCTTGTCATATGTCTTGAGCAACCGCTATCCATAAACCATACGTTATTGGCCTTGGCTTTAAGACATACCTGCAAAAATTAATTTGAGTGGAGCTCATCCTTTTGGTACCCATTTTATGGGTCCATTTGGGTTAGTTAACCTTTGAAGTTTGAGTTGATCCATCTTTGATCCATAAAACCAATGCATTTTGGCATCCAAACCAATTTAGCACCTCGGTTTTGCAGTTTTCTTAATTTACATTGATATATCTTATGTCCAAACTTGTTGCAGAAGTTACAAGCTCCCGGAAGTCTAGAAATAGGGAGCCATTTGGTAAATTGTTCACTAGTTGGTCTTTTTGTCCAAACTGTTCGATTTATTTTAGTAAAATTAATTTTGATATTATTTCTTGGAGCGTTAGTTTCAGTTTGTTCAAGTGCATTGTACTCAAGTCCTTTCTTGCAAGTTTGAGTTGTCATTTTCAAGAACATTTTTACATTTTCTCCTGGATTAGAGAACTTGGCAAGAGATTCATTTAATGATTTATTCTCGTTTTTAAGTTTTTCTAATTCATTTTCTAAGGTATTCTTTTCATCTTTTAACTTGTCTAATTTTTCAGCAAGTTTACCATTTACAATTATTACTGCATCACATTGTCTTTTCTTAATTGTAAACTTGTTTCCTAATTTCTTTATTTCTTCATATAGTGAATCATAAGCTTGTTGAAGTTCCTCTAATTCAGCACATTTAAGACATTCATTTGTAGAGAAATTTGAAAAGGATTTCTGTTTGGAGGTTACCTCTTGACTACTCGTGCAGTCCGTTGAAGTGGCTTGATCCTCTAAGGTTTCCATTGCTGCAAAGCATATGTCGGTGTTTGCTATGCAACAGATTCTCGCACAATCTACTTCGCATTCTTCACTTGAGGAGCTATTCGTTGTAGATTCTTCTTCATTTACGTACATGCCTCTTCCTTTGTTTCTTTGAAATCTTTTGTTGTCGCCTCGATCTTTTCTTTGTTCCTTTGCCTTGTTTTCTTCGGGCGTTGGACATTGGGCTTGCATGTGTCCCGAACCGCCGCATCGGTAACATTTTGTTGTTTCTTTCTTTTTCTCTTTGGAACTTCTTTTTTTAAAATTTCTGAAATTTCTGCCTTTCCTCACAAATTTTCTGAATCGTTTTGTGAGTAGGGCAATCTCATCGTCATTTTGTGAAGATGAAGTATCGTCTGAATCTTGTGCGGCTTTTAAGGCAATTGCTCTTTTGCCTTTGTGATGATCTTCATTTCTTTTCTTAATTAGCTCATGTGACATTAATGAGCTAATTAGGTTTTCTAGCTTCAATGTGTTGAGGTCCTTAGCTTCTTCTATCACAGTAATCTTTGGAGTCCAAGATTCCGGTAGAGCCCTTAAAATCTTCATAACCTGTTCAGATTCGGATATAGCCTTTCCAAGACCTTTCAAAGCATTAGTAATTTTTGAGAATCTAGCAAACATTTCGGAAATATTTTTTGTTTCTAACATTCTAAAATTTTCTAATTCTCCAATCAAAATGTTTCTTCTTGTCCCTTAGACTTGAGAAGTTCCTTCATAGATGGAGGTTAATGTATCCCATATCTCTTTGGCGGTTAAACAAGAGGATACTCTATCATATTCAGATGCCGTGAGAGCACAAAATAGTGAATTCATAGCTTTGGCATTGCTCTTCACGATTCTTACTTCCTCGTTGGTCCATTTGGAAGCTCTTTCATTGATAGGCAAAGTTACACCATCTTGGATTGCAATCCAAGAGTCCATATCGGTAGCCATGATGAGTTGTTTCATTCTTAGCTTCCAATATCCAAAATTGTTCCCATCAAACAATGGTGGCCTAGTAAAGGATTGACCTTCGGCAAATGCGGGAACGGAAGTAGATTGGTATGCCATGTCAATAAGATCTCTTTGGTAAGCTCAAAGACCTGCTCTGATACCATTTGTTGGTCCCGAGTTAATGGCAAAACCCAAGAGGGGAGGGGTGAATTGGGTTCTTATAAAATTCTTCGGTAAATTAAAACTTAACCCCTTTAAAGCTTAATCCCCTTGATTGAAACAAATAGAGAGCAATGAAATAGTGAAAGCAATAAGGTAAACAGTAGGCAAGATTTATAGTGGTTCGGGCAACCTCTCCCTACTCCACTCTTCCAAGCTCACACACCGTTGTGACTTGGGTTCCACTATGTATTCCGCGAATACACTTAGAGTCTCCGCTCTCTTCTAGATTCTAGCTCTAGGGGGCATACACAATCAGAGCCTATGCTCTCTTCTAGATTCTAGCTCTAGGGGGCTTATACACTTGATACAAGTAGGTGATGAGTTCAACTCCAATCACAACTCTACTCGCAACGTCTTGGTTTGTTACAACAAACTCAAACCAAGACCAATAACAAGGAATAATGAAAATAAGGAAGATCTACACTTTACTGAGTTTGTGTAGGCAAGATTAAGCTTGAGGAAGAGTTTGCAGAAGCAACTGGTTGTATATCGTTGACGTTACTTGCAACTTGAAGCTCGTTCTTCCTTTGAAAGTGTGTAGATCACTCAAATTTAGAGAAAAGCAAATGGGAGCTCTTGTTTGCACTTCTTTTCTCTCTTTAGACAATGTAGTGTTTGTATTCTCGTTTGCTTGAGTGTCTATTTATAGAATGGGGAAGATTTGAACGTTATAGAAGTGGTTGGCGCGCAATAAATGTTCCAACGTTCAAAAATTCGAACGTTGGTTCCCCAAGTCGCAGGTGGAGTCGACTTCGTTTGCGACTTGGCTTCCCAAGTCGTAACTGGAGTCGACTTCGTTTGCGACTTCAGTTCCAAGTCTGAGATTAGGTCGACTTGGTTTCAGACTTGACCTCAAGTCGATCTTGGAGTCGACTTGGGTTGCGACTTGACCTGTTCTTCTGCTGCAATTTGTTTGGTCCTTGTTTGATTTCCTCTAGCTTGCTTAGCTTCCTTTCTTGAATCTTCTTTATTTATGGAATGGCTTCTCATATTTGTAAACTTCTTGAAGAGCTTGTCTTTGAGTCATCTTTCTTGCCTTCGATGCTATGACTTGAGTTTCTTCAACTATGTTTGAAGTTGTGCTTTGGACTTTGAGAGACTTGAGTTGATAGTGAGCTTGTACTCTTGATTTGGATTTGAGAAATCCCAAGTTGATCTTGAAAATGAGCTTGAATTTGTATTTTGGACTTTGAAGAACTCAAGTCGAACTTGGGGTCGACTTCATCTGCAACTTCACCCAAGTCGCACCTGCAGTCGACTTCGTCTGCGACTTCGGCATCCGTGTACCCCAAAATCAGCTCTGGAGTGTTTTTGCCGTGTGAAGTCGATGCTGGAGTCGACTTCGTTTGCGACTTGGCTTCCCAAGTCGCAAGTGGAGTCGACTTGGCCTGCGACTTCACCTGCTTTTCCTTCCAATTTGAATTTTGCTGTGAGGTTCTGTTTCAAGTCGAATATGGAGTTGACTTTGGGATTGACTTCACCTTAAGTCGAAGTCCAAGTCGACTTGGATATCGACTTGGCTACTTCAGTTCCTTAAATCATTCAACATAGGCATTAGTATTCTCAATATACTCAAATTAGCCTTTGTTAATCATCAAAACTCATGCTTTAGTTAATTTTATTTTGTTTTAAACATTGTTTCCAACACTTGTTCACTATTATCTTTTGTGCATATGGCTATCATAGAAAGCATGTATTTTGATGGGCTCTTTTGCATGTCTTTTTATCCATCGTTTGCATCTTGGGCAATGATTCCAGGGAACACTCCCAATCAATTTCTTCGACTGCTATTTTCTTCCCAAATCTCTATGATTAAGCGCTTAGTTCTTCTGGGTTAGAAAATTTATTGAGATCATTAATCTCTAAATCAATTAGCTGCCCTTGACTATCTCATCAGGCAATGGTATTAGTTGAAAAATGCATATGTGATTAATGCCAATTTAATTGAATTTAATTTATGACTAATATGCTGTAGTGGAAATTTTGCAAGTTCAATAATGATGTGTTTACACTGGAATATGATCATATGCATCTAAACAGTAGTGGAATGACTTCGTCCACAGCCAGTGTGTGAATTGTGAACTGTCGGATTGAGCGAGGCAGATCTGCGCCGTCTGAAATTTTCTAAGGATAAAATTTCAAATGCATCCCTACATTGGGGTGAAAAATGAAAAATTAGTGAAGTTAAAAAATCCAAATCTCGATCCCAGAGCCCTCCCCTACCAAATCACTCACCCGCATCTCCTCTCAAATTAGACACTCGACTCCTTTCTCTCTCACACTTGACTTCCTCTCTCTCTCTCTCTCTGGTACCTAAGACATTTTGAGATCAATAAATGAAATTTAGGAATTGTATAATTATTAATTGTATGCTTTAAGTTCGATGGATGAGATTACGACAAATGACTAAGCAAGGTGGTTAAGTTAATCACTCTTGCTCAATTTGGATTAGTGTGCACAAAAAAGACAAAATAAGATGTAGGAAATGATGAGTTAACATGTTTATTAAATTCAAATATTATTGTTATTTTATTAATAATTATGGTGTAAGTTAGGTTATTACTTCTTAACTTGAAGTGTATAGGGTGGATTGATATGAAATTTGGAGGGTAAACACAAGTTGACGTGCCCTACGTAATGAATGGTGTGGATTATGATAATCATGATTAAATTATGGTGATAATTTTTAAATTTCATAAAATTTCATGAAATATTTTCAAATGCTTATATCTTGATCTAGGATGATCATTTTTAGGTGAATTTTTTTATGAATGGTTAAAATAAAGTGTTTTACGATATGGATGGATTTGATTAAGCTAAATCTCATGGGAAGATGCTAAACTGCTATGGTTAATAACCATTGAGTTTTTACTTTTAAAAAGTGGTTTATAATTAATGAAAAGTCAAGGCATTTAATGGTACAACGTGAGGTGTCTTATGGAGGCATTTTGGGGCAGATTTTCTTTAAATAAAAATGGCAAAAATCCACCTAAAATGCAGCTGCATCTGGACGTGATCAGCATAGGGAAAGGGGGCAGAAATCAATGGTGGAGATCAAGGCAATCTCTAATAAATGCACATTCTGTTTCCCCCCAAACTTATTGAAAAAATTCTCCTCACCATATTTCAGGATATCTGGAGATCTGTTTTTTTTTTGGGTTTCCCTCACCATATTTCAGGGTATCTAGTGAGAATTTTCATTTTTAAAGCGTTGTTATTGTGATTTTCCTTTACTTTTTTATGCGAACCTTGCCATTTGTCGATGCCAAGTCCCGGTTACTCAGCTTAGGTCGACCACCCCCTTTTTATCTTTTTCTAATATTTTATTAAGGGTACTGAACATGTTTGAGTAATTCCTGTGAAATAATACCATTTCTGAACTCGTTGAAGTACTTGGTCAGCATTTATTTAGTTCAGTTTTCATCATCTCGGTTTGAAAGATATACCTGTTATTGAATTAGAACAATGTATTCTAAAATTCCTTTTAATTCTTTCACATGTTAATTTCAACCTGCTTTATACTTGGTTTCAATATGAATTGCCCATTCTTTCATGAATTCAATTTCAAATCAGAATTAATCACAGCCTTGCACATTTTCACAATCAGATGAATTGAAACAAAGACAAGTTTCATTAGCTGGAATTGAAATGCATGCAACATAAACTAAAGCATGAAAATTAAAATGCAAAACTAACCTATGGTTGAGAATTATACACACCCCCCCAAACTTGAGAGATGCATTATCCTCAATGCATGATCCTAATATGACTAAACAAAGAAAAGAAAATACACTGATAAAAAAAAATAAAAGAAAAGACAAAACAAAAAGAAAGGACTGGAACTCCCCTCAGGAATCGGACTCAGTAGCGTCCTCGTCATCCTCGTCGGCCTCCTCATCGGGCTGGGGCTGCGATGACTGCCCAAAACAAGCTCTGACCTCTGGTGGCGTTGGTGGAAAAGGCGGGAGGGTGGAGATATCGATCTGACAGTCCTCTGCGATCCGCCGTAGGTAACCCTCCATTGCCGGATCATGCTGCTGATGGTATCTGGCTTGGGCGGCAACCAGATTCTCAAGGTTGGTTAGCCGCTCGGCTGTAGATAGCGGCTGCGAGGAGGGACCCACTGCGGATGGAGCTGTGCTGGGGTGCGTGGTGGCGGTGCGAACCCTGGGCTGGGTGTGGTAGGAGAGGTCGTCTATGATGGCCTGACAGTTCAGGACCTCCTCCGTCTGCTCCCATCTGACACCAACTCGCTTGCATAGCCCAGTGATGAGTGATGGGAAGAAATAACTGCCTCGCGGTGCAGTCACACAGGCGCAGATCTGATGATAAATGAGGCGACCCACGTCGATCGTCATGCTACTAAAAATGGCATGGAGCAGCAACGCCCTGTCCATAGTCACCTCGCTGACATGGGTCGATGGCATCATCCGAGCTGAGATGAAATGGAAGACTATCCGCCCGTTGCATGTCATCTCACTCCTCTTAAACGATGTCAGCTGTCCGCTCGTAGACTTCCAAGCCGGCGGCTTTGCACAGAACGACCTGGTGATGGAGGCAATATCCTAGTCTTCGCCCTCCAGGAATGCCTCATAGTCATCCTGGTGAGAAAAAGGCGTCAACCCGTAGTAGGCGTTGATCGCCTCTACATGAAAGGGGACGAACTTACCCCTGACTTTCACTCGCCCTTCCTCGTGCTCCACTGCGTTGGCGTAGAACTCTTTGACGACGGGAGTGATAGCAGGCGGGGGTTGCGCCACAAAATTCTGCCATCCCCGAGCGTGCAACTGAGCAATGAGGCATCAGAGAACTCGTCTATCTTGATTCCTCTCTCTGGAATCAGATGCCTTTTCTGGAGCGTGTCTGTGTAGTGCTTGAAGGACTGGGCTGACACAAATCTGTTTACATCGAAGTCCACGGGTTCCTGCACTTGCTTCCTTTTGGCTGAGGATGATGATGCCATGTCTCACACAAGCAGTCCCAAACAGTCCTTGCAAACAAAAATCCAACACAACCAGGCAATCTAAAGTCCAATCCACAACAAGCCAAACTCCAAAAATGCACCACATGCAATCAATCAATAGGTCAGCCTCCACAAACCAATCACCAAGCTACTCAAGCATCAACCAATGCCAAGAAATTCACCCAAAGTAATCTCTAATATGCAGTTCAATCCACAAAAACCCACCAGTCCAATCCAATTTTTCACTCAAACAATCACCAAACACTTCATAGCAATGAAAAGGCACCACAAATGGAGAAATTGTTACCCACAAAGCTTCCCGCCTGAAAATCTGAAGTAGCCAAGGTTCTGCACTGGCGCTGGGGCGCGGAGATGGCGGCACCTAGGCGCCGATCTACTGTCAGTCATTTCCGGCACCGGGGTGAAAAAAGGATGATGATAAGGCTCAAAATGGAGCCCAAATCAAAGGGAAAGTGATGGAAACTTCAATATGGGTGTTGTTGGTCCCGAGTTTGATGGCAAAACCCAAGAGGGGAGGGGTGAATTGGGTATTTAAAAATTTATAACTTAAACAGAAACTTAACCCCGGATTAATCTAGTCCCCTTAATGAAGAAACGAAATGGAAAGCAATGTAATGTAGAGAGCAGATAAATAAATTAAACACACAAGATTTTTATAGTGGTTCGGGCAACCTCCCTACTCCACTCTTCCAAGCTCACACTCCTTGTGACTTGGGTTCCACTATTGTATTCTCTCAATACAATTAGAGCCACTGCTCTCTTCTAGATTCTAGCTCTAGGGGGCATATAACACACTGCTCAAGTAGGTGATGAGTCTCACTCCAATCACACACTACTTAGCATACACTTGATCCTAGTTCCTCAAACTAGATCAAGTTCAATCACAAGTAAATGAAACAACAAAGAAATCTACACTTTACAGATGTGTAGCAACAATTAGGCGCAGAGAAGAACTTGTTGTAATAGCTTTGAAGATTCTGAAATATAGCTCTTGCAACTTGAAGTGAAGTTCTTCCTCTTTGAATGGCTTGATCTCTTTAAAGCTCTTGAATATAGGAGT
Organism: Annona cherimola; assembly: GCA_030490835.1. Lineage (NCBI taxonomy): Eukaryota > Viridiplantae > Streptophyta > Magnoliopsida > Magnoliales > Annonaceae > Annona > Annona cherimola. Next base: position 96,893,325 of record CM059974.1, on the reverse strand, counting down.
TAAGCACACTTAATGTTTCTCAGCTACTTCCCTTGTCCACCATGAATGCTATTTATAATTTTGGAGGGAATCCGAACGTTAGAAGGTAGGTGGCGCGCATTTAATGCGCCAACGTTCGAATAAATTCCGACCGTTGCGACCCAAGTCGCATGTGGAGTCGACTTGGCCTGCGACTTGGCTTCCAAGTCGCACCTGGAGTCGACTTCGTGTGCGACTCCAGTTCTTCAGATTTCCAAGTCCGAGTCTGGGTCGATTTGGCCTTCAGTCCTCAACTCAAGTCGATCCTCGAGTCGACTTGGGTTGCGACTTGGCGTGGTCTTTTGCAAGAACACCTTGATCTTCTTGAACTGGCTTGAACTTTGTTAAATTTGTCTTCATGACTTGGATATTTCTTCATTTGGAATAAGCTTTAAGATTAGCTTTGGACTTGATAGACTTGATTTGAACTTTGAATATAAATCTTAGCTTTTGATCTTCAAGAAACTTCAGTTGCTTTTTGATAATGAACTTTGCATCTCATTTGGATTTGATAAAGTCCAAATTGATCCTTTGAATAAGCTTGAAACTTCAATCTTCAAGTCTGAACTCCTCAAGTCGAAGTTGGAGTCGACCTCGTCTGCGACTTCGCCCAAGTCGCACCTGGAGTCGACTTCGCCTGCGACTTCGTTATGTCCGTTTCCACTTTTTCAACTCTGGATACTCCAAGTCGATGCTGGAGTCGACTTCGTCTGCGACTTGGTTTCCTAAGTCGCACCTGGAGTCGACTTGGGTTGCGACTTCACTTGTTCTTTTCCCCTTTTCAGCTCTGGATGCTTGAAGTCGATTCTGTAGTCGACTTGGTATACGACTTGGCTTCAATACTTGATTTTCTTCAAATGAATATTCCTTAAACATTTCCACAAACTTGTTAGTAGCCAAGACTTACTCAAATTTAGTTTGTTAATCATCAAAACATAGATTTAGCTAGTTTTCCACATATTTCCAACAGGTGTTAGGCCTAGGATTTGGTGAAGAAAAACCAGATTTTAGGATGGATTTGAGTGAATCCAAACAAAGGGGAAAAGAAGGGAATGAAATGGATGGAGTGGGAAGATGATTCTTTGATGGAATGCAGCTTGATTCGAGTTGAAATGGCTTGAAATCACTTTGACAAGAATCGAAAATGAGCGGGGAGAAAGAAACGGCGCTGAGGCATGAGGGTTAGGGTTTAAACCCTCACCCGAAGCTTTATACGTCGTCCCGGTCATGCTGTCCACGACCCAGCACCGGGGCGCCCCCAATCGGCGCCTAGGCACCTATGCCTTTCGTCAATTTTTTGAAAATTTTCTCCAGGCTGCTTCCAAGCATGATCCTTGTGAAATTATGCTCCAAATTATTTTCCTAAAAATAAAAATAAAAACCAAAAACAAGAACAAAACAGAAACAAAAATCAGAATGAGCTAAGCAATGGGTTGCCTCCCATTCAGCGCTAAGTTTAACGTCCTCAGTCAGACGTTCCATAATGATTAGCCAATTCCCGCTCTATCAAACTTCCTTCCATGCAGCGCGTGCACTAGAAGTTCAAATCTCTTTCCAGCCTCTTCAAATGGATCAGTTCGCCTCCTTTCTTGAATTTCATAAAGACTGCAGAAGAATTGTTCTTCAGGGTCTTGAATTAAGGATGGCTTCCAGATGCTGCTTTCCATGGCTATGCATTGATCATTCAAGTCATGTTGCATTCGAATTTTAGGAAGGCAAAATAGAGGCATGTTGATATGATAATTTTCAATTTTTTTCACTATATCAGCCTCTATTTCTTCATCAATTTCTTCTTCCATTTCCTGGCTTTCCATTGACTCGGCTAATTGTTCGAGTATGAATTGAGGGGCAAATTGTTCTGCTGCACTAATGGATATATCTTCTTTGATGCTTGGAGTGACTTTGCAACCCTCATCCAACACAATTTCCTTTGAATCCTCCATAATATCAGTTGAACAAGACTCTTGATGCTTATTTTGAATTGCAGTAGCCAACTGTTCCACCTGCTTTTGCATGTTCATGTTAAACTCCATTTGGCTCTTCATAAATTGCCTGAACATGTCCTCTAAAGATGATTTGCTTTCAGGTAGCGATGGCTCCTCTTCTGAATATGCTTGACATTCTGTCGGCATCACATTTTCTAATCGCGGGTCTCCATAGTTGTCCCTTGCATCATTAGAATGATCAAGATAGCCCACAGATGCTGAGTAGTATACGCATTGAATTGACAAATGTCCCTCAGCTCCACACAAATCGCAATAAATTGAATAAGAAATATTCATATCCTGCATTTGATTATCAAAACCTGCAAACTGAGCTGGAGGTGCCCATGTATTGTCATACTCATGGAAGCCCATTGTACTTGGTGTTAAAAATTCTGCACTTGGCCAATAATAAGCGTATGAAGCCATTGAAAATTGCAGTAGATGGACCCCTGGAATAAAATTTTGTCAAAAGAAAAGAATTGAAAAGAAGAAAAGAAGAAAATGCAAAATGAAATATAATTACAGAATTGTACAAGAAAGCAATGAAACTAATCAATAATTAGTTAAACAATTCCCCGGCAATGACGCCAAAAACTTGACGAGCTGCGTATATGTCAATTAAAATGCTCGCTATTTACGCAAGTATATGTGCCGTGTCAAGTAATAAAGAGTGAGTAAGTATTGTTCCCACGAGGAATTGTTAATTGTTAACCGAATTATTAATTACTTAAACTGCGTTCCATGGATGGAAAATTCTGGTTTTGTGATTTAACTAAGCTAACGATTGCAAAAAGAAATCAGAGTAGAGATCACGAGACTACTGGATACTAAAAGCAAGTTTGCTGATTAGGGATGACAGATGGATAGATCGGAATCCTTTAAATCTAAACTATATTGCGCTGGTTCTTTTTGAATGGATTGCATATGGATTTTACTAGGTTGAATCAACATACCTGAAAACTTCCATTCATGTCATTCCACTCACCATGGCTAATCCTTAAGCCCACATGGTACTATCTCGTACCTTTTCTCCATTTCTTAGGTCGTCGACTGCTTGAGTCTCCCAGTACCTGTCTAAGGTTTGGAAAACAAAATGTGAGTGATAACTTAGTAAGCAAGCATTTTTGGGGCAAGACTTTCCTTAAAAATCATTTCCTAAAACATTTTTTCTCATAAATCATTTTGGCCAGGGGACATTTTATGTCTCAAAACATCTTGACATAAACCATATTTGACAATGGAAATTCTCATGTCCATGAAAAGACATTTTGACACTAGATGTTCATACGTCCTAAATTATTTTTCCACTTAAACCTTGTTGGAAACGGACGTTTATACGTCCTAAAAATATTTTTCCACGTAAACCTTGTTGGAAACGGATGTTTATACGTCCTAAAACATTTTTTCACATAAACCACTTTGATAATAGACATTTTTTATGTCCAAAATACATTTTACGTAAGCCTTTTTTGGCAATGGACATTCATATGTCCACAAACACTTTTATCTCTTAGACTTTTTTAGAAACAGACATTTTTATGTCCACATATGTTCCAACATAAATCCCTTTAGGAAATGGACATTCTCATGTCCAACCATTTTTTTTTTTTTTTTTTTTTTTTTTTTTTTTTTTTTTTTTTTTTTTTTTTTTTTTTTTTTTTTTTTTTTTTTTTTTTTTTTTTTTTTTTTTTTTTTTTCTTTTTTTTTTTTTTTTTTTTTTTTTTTTTTTTTTTTTTTTTTTTTTTTTTTTTTTTTTTTTTTTTTTTTTTTTTTTTTTTTTTTTTTTTTTCTTTTTTTTTTTTTTTTTTTTTTTTTTTTTTTTTTTTTTTTTTTTTTTATTTTTTTTTTTTTTTTTTTTTTTTTTTTGTTTTTTTTTTTTTTTTTTTTTTTTTTTTTTTTTTTTTTTTTTTTTTGTTTTTTTTTTTTTTTTTTTTTTCTTTTTTTTTTTTTTTTTTTTTTTTTTTTTTTTTTTTTTTTTTTTTTTTTTTTTTTTTTTTTTCTTTTGTTTTTTTTTTGGTTTTTTTTTTTTTTTTTTTTTTTTTTTTTTTTGTTTTTTTTTTTTTGTTTTTTTTTTTTTTTTTTTTTTTTTTTTTTTTTTTTTTTTTTGTTTTTTTTTTTTTTTTTTTTTTTTTTTGTTTTTTTTTTTTTTTTTTTTTTTGTTTTTGTTTTTTTTTTTTTTTTTTTTTTTTTTTTTTTTTTTTTTTTTTTTTTTTTTTTTTTTTTTTTTTTTTTTTTTTTTTTTTTTTTTTTTTTTTTTTTTTTTTTGTTTTTTTTTTTTTTTTTTTTTTTTTTTTTTTTTTTTTTTTTTTTTTTTTTTTTTTTTTTTTTTTTTTTTTTTTTTTTTTTTTTTTTTTTTTTTTTTTTTTTTTTTTTTTTTTTTTTTTTCTTTTTTTTTTTTTTTTTTTTTTTTTTTTTTTTTTTTTTTTTTTTTTTTTTTTTTTTTTTTTTTTTTTTTTTTTTTTTTTTTTTTTTTTTTTTTTTTTTTTTTTTTTTTTTTTTTTTTTTTTTTTTTTTTTTTTTTTTTTTTTTTTTTTTTTTTTTTTTTTTTTTCTTTTTTTTTTTTTTTTTTTTTTTTTTTTTTTTTTTTTTTTTTTTTTTTTTTTTTTTTTTTTTTTTTTTTTTTTTGTTTTTTTTTTTTTTTTTTTTTTTTTTTTTTTTTTTTTTTTTTTTTTTTTTTTTTTTTTTTTTTTTTTTTCCCACATAAACCTTTTGGAAATGGACATTCTCATGTCCAAAATAATTTTCAACATAAACCCTTTTTCATGATCCCCATCTTGGGGCTTGTTTATAGCAAACAAGTCATAAATCCTTTTCATGAAAACTTTTGCATAAAAAACTATTTGTTTTTATTCTTAATATTTACACATTTTGTGTAAAAACACCCTGTTGTTAGGGTAACTTATGCATAATGGCTCATAAAAATCTAATTTAGGATAATTTTTTCATATAAATGCTTTTATATCCCAATCTTTGGGCTTTTTAAAAAGCAAAACGTATGCAAACACATTTCTTCCCATCCAGTTGGTGACACTTACCAAGTGATCATGCTACCTTTTGGAAGAGAATTCTTAACAGCATGCTAGTCAGGCGACTGTTTATTTATCCTGCTCCCATCTCAGGGAGGGCGCCGTTGGCACTCTTGCCATCCCTTAGTGACTTCGCCTTACGTAGAGTGGGCCCCGATCATCCCAACCGTGCTCTACAACCAACCTGTTTCTTGTACTGGTGCACCGTACATTATTATGATGGGACCGCAGCCCGTAGACTATGTCTTTTTTAAACCAGGAATCACAGACCCTGTCTGCATTCATAACACACAAAAAATCTTAGGCAAAAGTCTATATATAAAAAAAAATTATTTTCAAAAAACACGTCACAGACTGCAAGTCCGTGTTAACTTGTAAAGCGAGCGCACCCACTTTAACAAGTTGTTATTTTGAAATCTAGTTTTAGGATGACCTTCCTTAAATTCCCGTTAGAAACATTTTGAGTAAAATATTTTGATAAATATTTGAAAATGTTTGAGAAACAACACACTTTAAAAAACCTTTTTAATAAAATAATTTTCAAAACTTTTAGATTTTCAATAATATAATCATACATTTTTCCTAGCATTTTCTGGGTTTCCATTTCGGGGCCTTTTGCTTACAAAAGTTATGCAATTGTGCTAACCCTTTCTAAACCACCTTAAAATCAATTTCTTGTTCACATATCAATTTTGTCATTTTTACATAAAGGGCTTGCTTAATTTTTTGCATACCATTTAGCAACCCGAAATCAAAACCATTTTTATGAAATCAACATAGGAGGTTGGTCATCCTTAAATCCCTTTCGACACATCCGTATAAACATTTTTTCAAGATATTTTCAACATAGATTTCCTTATCGAAAGGAAATCAAAACTTTTTCGAATATCATTTCAAAATATATGAACTATGTCCAAATCATCATTTTATTATTTAATTATCATGACCTAGACAAAACAAATCTTTTTCATAAATCAAATCTCCTTTTTTTCTTTTATAACATGATTATTTTATCATTAAACATCATAAGAGAAATTCAAAACTTATTTACATTTTGTTGCTTTGTGAAAAAGGGAAAAAATTTCCTTTTTCTTATAAAATACTTTTGAAAACAACATCATAAAAAACTTGTTTACTTACAAGCAAATTCTTAAAACCATCGACATCAAACATGAAATCCTTTGAAAACATTATCGTGGAGAACTTGCTTACTCATAAGCAAATTTCTTAATCCATTAACATCAAGCCTTGCCAATCCATGGCAATACTTGTGATAAATTCTTTTATCTTAAAAAACGTTGCTTGCTTCCCATGAAGCAAACCTTGAGGCTTTTCCTTAAAGCCATCATTTTCCAAAACTTACAACTTTTTCATTAAAGCCGTTATTTTCAAAACTTGTGGCTTTTCATTAAAGCCGTCATGTTCAAAACTTGTGATTTTTTCATTAAAGCCGTCATGTTCAAAACTTGTGGCCTTCATTAAAGCCGTTATGTTCAAAACTTGTAGCTTTTCATTAAAGTAGTTTATGTTCAAAACTTGTAGCTTTTCATTAAAGCCATCATTTTCAAAACTTGTGCTTGGCCCATTCGTTTAAACATGATCATAAACAATTTTTAATCACATATCATCACATAGAAAGAAAAACATCATTTTAGAAAGTTCGCTTGCTTACCTGAGATCGCCATAATCCTTTTCTTCCATTCTTTTCCTTTGCCTTTGCCTAAATAAATGAAAATAATATTTCATTTATTCACATCAACTTCAAATACATAAATCCCTTAGGTTTTCCAACCTACATAAATCCATATATTGGTTGCTTCCAAAACAGCAACTTCCATATACATCTTGGGTACCCTTTGCACCCCTCTTTGGACATCCCTTTGCATATCTTCAAAAAATCATATTTAGGGTAGTATTGTTTACCTCTAATAGGTAAACGCTCATAATCACTTGTTTCATATTCCATTATAAATCAAATTCCATCATAAAAACCTGAAATTTAACATTTTATCTTGATTTATTCCTTAAGTTGTCCATATTGCTGAATTCAGACACACTGAATTCTCAAAATATTAAATTAATATCAAATCAAGTATTTTTGATCTGAAATTTCTAAAATACCTTAATAAATACATGAATTAACCAAAAATAAATATTTCTAGCACAAAAAAATTAAGCATGTATATTTATTTTGGTATTTTTACCTTGCTGGACAGCAGTATCCCTTTTAAAACAGCCTTAATCACGTAAATTATTGTGTATATTTTATACCCATAACCTAATTTTTATTTTTTTTGTATGATATTGAATAGTTATTATATTTATTTATTTAAAATTTTCAGCCCAAAATTCCTTGTATAAAAAATTATTAAAAAATCCTTTGATGCAGATGATCCTGCCGCCCGTGCAACCCTATTCGGGTTGATGTTCTCGGATTTTTAATTTTCAACTGGATTATCCTTTTAAGTGGAAAATTAGGTAGTTCGTTAATAACCCCATAATGAGTCTTCCCAAAAAATTTTCATGATAAAATGCGTGCGTTAACTGTTTCGTTCATATTTTAGATTTTTTGCCTCATTTCTTCTAGGTTTTTTCTCCCATATTTGCATCTCTTTTCAATACATTTGCAAAACCCTCAATCCATACTTAATTCCAGAATATTATTAATCTTTCTTTAGAGGTTTATTATGATTCAAAAACTATGATTCCAATATCAAGAAGAAAACTTGGAGATTGGAAGACTTAACTCAACGGGTACTTACCCGATTTCATCGATTCTTTGCCCCGAGCTTTCCGAGCTACTACCAAGACTTGCCTTCCTCTTTTTCCTTCTCCTTTTCTTCTTATTTTCCTCTCCTCCTTGCTGGGGTTTGGACGTGCTTGCTGCTGGTCCTTGGATAAAGTCTCCAGTTTTTCTTCATTTTTCCTCTCTTTTCTCTCTCCTTCTCTCTCTTTTCTCTCTCCTTCTCTCTCTCCTCCTTCTCCCCCCCTTGCTGGAACGTGTAGCAGCCCTTGCTCTTCCCTTTTTTTTTTATAAAACCACTTTTTTTTGGTGCCCAAGTAACCCCATAGGCATTTTAGTAAATTCCATTTTTACTTTCCACAATTGCCCTTCTTTAGTTAGCTCTTAAGCAACTTGTTACTTTCTCTCCAAGAAACCAAATTCCCCATAATAATTTGCTTAATCCATTCCATTCATCTCATAGATTTCATAATTTTATTCCATCGTTTCAAATTTCATCTCAATCTGACGTTTCTAACTCAAGTTACGACCACTTGAATTTATCTTTTGGATTTGTAATAAAAATAATTAATTATCACCCTAATCACATCATGATTCCCTTAATCCAATCCATTTCATAAGATTGGGCCCCACCTTCGTGAGCTTACCTTTCAAATTTCATTGAAATCCACCTTGTAGGCGTCAAGTTTTGAATTTTCTATCATTTTTTCACCTTAATTCTATAATTACACTTTAATCTCCATAAATTAAATCACATGATTATTCATAACACCTTGTCACTTTTAAATCCTCATTAAGCCCCTCGGGTCATACCGACTTACTTTGGGCTCCGGCGATTAAATATTTTAATCACCATTCCTAATTAAACCCTAATTATAAAATATCATCAAATCATAAAATTATCCATAAATCATTCAAAATTCATTTTAAATCATATATAAAATCACGTATATATGTTCAATGCATCCCATTGAGTCTTACATAGGTTGGGGTTTCACAAGGAAAAGGAAAAGAAAAAGTCGAGGACACCCACTGAGGAGGCAAGCAAGTTATATGTTTTGCAAATTATTTTCAAAAATGCTTGAAATTGTTTGTAAATTGCTTTATGAAATTTATTTAAGGTTGGTCATACCTATAACTGCTTTACATGAACTGAAGTACGTTTGTTTAAATTGTTTATTAATTATTTTTTTATGAAATTGTTTATGATTTACAAATATCATGCC